>VWPW01015965.1:34510-55884 GCA_013389825.1 Crypturellus undulatus | reverse complement strand
TTAAGAATTTTTATGGTCAGAAAAGACCTTTGAGATCATTGAATCCAAATGTAATGACCACCATGCCAGCTAAATCATCTGTGCCTCATCTGCACATTTCTTGGACACTGCCAGGAACAGGGACTTCACCACTTCCCAGGGCAGCCTGTTCCAATACCATATTAAGCAGAAGTATAATGAGGTATTTAATAGGATATCACAGGTATTGAAACAACTGGAAAATGTTTTCAGTGTACCTGTAAGCTACTGATTTGCTACTACCCATCCTCATTTCTGATTTTCCTTAAATCACACAGTTTTGTACCTACATGCTAGATAGGACAAGCAACTTCAGCAGAATTGTGTAAACACTACAGTATAACTTGCATCTTCAGGACTGTCTAAACAAGTGTCTAACCTAATTAAATGAGCAGTCTTGCTCAAGACACACTAATAACCTGACTCGCTATAAGACTGACTTTGAATCTTTTTAAGACAAAAACCATATGTGTAATTTAGTCCCTGCAGCTAACAGGAAGACTAAGCATTTAGGCAGGCAAAATGTTATGATAATCTTATTGGCAAGTTGAGCACAAAATGTTACACTTCTCATTAAATGGGAGGGAAGGAACAGAACAAAGTAGAACACAATGGGGAAGGAAAAAAAAAATCACATCTGATTCCATATGTGTGCACAACTGGGGAAATGAAATACATAGTTGTGTACCATCTTGGGACCACAGAATAGCTGACAACTGAAGCTCACACTGAAAAGACAAAAGCTCTTTGGATGGGGCATCCAAATCCAAGTGAGAGAAAGCAGGCAGCACAGCAAGTCCTACTGCTCAAACCTCCCACTCCACATCTCAAACCTCCCATACAACATCTCACACAGAGCCACACTGGAACTTCACTTTTTATTGCTTCTACCTTGCCACAATGCAAGGTCCTTCCATGATCTGGACATAACTTCTCTCTATAGCTGCAGGATTTGACAAGAGGTCCTCAAACTACTGTGCTTGGGAATATAAAAAAAAAAAAAAAATCACTAATAAATCCATTTCAAATACTGATAGGAGATAAATGTCTAATTATACTACTAACTGTGTGGCTTGCTAAGTGCTGATTTGGTTCAGGAAGCAGTACATCCGCTCTAACCTTAAGTCATTTAAAAGAACAATGCAAGTATAAAAAGGGACAGTAAATAAATTAGAATAATCATCATACTAAATGACAGGAAAGCTTCACCTGCAGCAGGTGACTGATCACATTTAGCCAGTAGGTTAAGAAACAGAACTCTCGTAAATCAGATGGTGCTATAGCAGCAAGATGTACAGAGATCCGTCAACAGAAGAACACTTCTTTGCTCCATTTTCTGAAGATCAGAAGATAGTTCTACGTACCTCTGCTTAGCAAGGAAACAATAAAAGCTAGAATGACAAGCACAGGTCCGTCCCAATTTAGATAGGTTTGTAACCATTGACTAAAACAGTCTGCTGAATCCCCCCAGTCATTTTCGGAGTAGACAGGAATAAGAGCAAATTACAATCAGTTATGAAGCAACAACTCACATGTTGAGAAAATGATTACTAAAAATGAACAAAAATGAAGGAACAGGCTTAGCTTCACTAGAGAAAAAAGCAACTTCACAGGCAAGGATTTCAATTTCCCTTCTCTAACTTAACATTTCAGTGCTATTTTCTGCTAATACATAATGGGAAGTGGGACAAGATACTGCCACGAATCCCTCAGTGCAAATTGTTCTGATTCATTTGGAAGAAAAAAAAGACATATGACATAGGTGCCACTTAGTTACAAATACATGCAAAACAACATAACCTAAAAGTGGTTAGGTTCCAAGTATGATGAGGTACCACGCTACTTCCATTGCATTTTTCCTGAGAGCAAGCCATGCTGCCTGGCTACCAGCAGCAGAGCAAGGCAAGTAGTATTTTGAGAGGAATCCCTTGCAGACACCAGGCTCTGCTCATGCGAAGGTGCCTTCTGGGGATCCTTGGCAGGCTTGGCCTTTGCCATGCTTTTATTTCTGTCTGGTTGTCTGCCCATAAGTTGCTACATTAGTACAATAACCACAACAGGCTCTTCACTAAGATCAAGCGCACCCCTGCATTAATGTTTTGTAAGGCTTGGGCTTTGAACTGTTTGTTTGTCAATACTTCAAAATCTTTAATCCTGCCCAAGGGTAGTAAAAGTACAGCAGAGCAGATTCTGTGGTCTGAATTTCCCCTGAAAGTACTTAACCATTAGGGCAATTTTGTATATGTATCATCCTTTCTCCATCACAGTTCTCTTTTTCTGTCATTCTGATGTGAGAACTGATAGAATTTCAAACACAAAGAAGAAGTTCTTAAAAGTGTCTTTGCCTTTTATTTCTCCTTTTTCTCCTCCCTTCCTCTTACCCCTCCCAAAGTGATGGTATTATAGAGAACAAGGTTATGAGAATTTTAATGCTTGAAAGTCTTAAATATCTTGTTAAATCTGCAAAATGAAATCATGAGAACTGAATTCCATTCCTATTCTATCAAACTATGCTGGGCTGAACTCTAGCTCCAGCCCTACAGGGCACAGGGGCTGAAAGGAATACAGAACTGCTCTTTTTAATCGTTAAACATCATTAAAAAAATCTGCCACCCAAAAATCCATCCATTAAAATCCTGCCATTGAAATCAAGGTCTCTTTACCACCATAATGTCTAAAGAAGTGCTGCAGCACATACAAATTCTACATGATATAATTTAGAAGTTGTTAGAATACCTGGAAATTCACAATACACTCCCCAGAAGTTCCAACATTACAAATTAAGTTACCTTTTCACTACTCTTTTCTAAATTGCTGAATTATAGTGGCATTACTGCTAGTCTTTTACTCCAAAACATTCCTATTTCTGATGGCACATTGAATGCAATAATTGCTGGTATGACAGTCAACCTGACTTACTCAGCATAGGCAAGACTGTGTGGGTAGTTTTCTATTCTATTTTGATGCAGCATTTTCTGGCAGGTCTGGCTGAGGTCCTAATCTCTCTTCATACATTTTAGGAAGACTCACAGAGCTGAGAATTCCATAAACTTCTTAGTTACATAGAAATTCCCAACAAGGCATAATCTAGGACTCAAGAAATTTAACTTTAAGGACACATCCCACAGTCCACCTTGAATGCAAAGCACTGAAAACCTGCCACTACAGTGAACTAGAGAGGGCTCTCTTTTGGAGCAGATGCTAGAGTGAATCCCACTGAAAGCGGTTGGCAGCCACCAAGCCTCCTGGGATTCCAGAAGCAAAAAAATATTTCAAACACTCGTTGTACTGCCTGCACAATGGCAAATTGCTTGCCTCAGACCAAGCAATTTAGTCCACAACTTCATGTTTGACAGAAGGCAATGCACCTTTCTTCAGCCTTGTTCCTAAAGCAAGCAGGGGGGATGACTTGTAGACAGAGCTGTGGATAGNAAAAAAAAAAAAAAAAAAAAAAAAAAAAAAAAATCCTCCGAAGAGGAGACTTCCCCTTGCATTGCTAAAAATATAGCAATGTAAAACTAGCGTTTTACATGTAAAGCTCTAGTGTCCTATTCTTATTGTTATGGTAAAGCAATGTGCATCTTTTATCCTAACAAACTAGGAAGTTTCTGAAGGCACATAAAGGCTGTACGTGAAATTAGAAGACTGCATACACACCGACAACATTATACCTGCATCTCAAGTAGAAATAGTAGGAGAAATGTCATATTAAATAACAATAACTCTGGGTATAAATGGAAATTTGAATCNGAGTTATTAAGGATTTGAATCAGAGGCTCAGGACACTAGGCCTGCCTAGAGCAATCCAATATATTTCAACATTATATTGACCTTATCCCTTTCATTCTTGGATTTTACATGATGAATCAGACAAATTGAGGAAAAAGAACAAAGGTTGTTCTTGTTAAACAGTAGATGGAAAATACCTAACCACATTCTTGAACTCATTTCCAACACTTCAAAAAAAGTCTTGATACCAGATCATTGCTTACTTTTAGGTGATAAGTTTTCAAGTCTACTTCATTATGATTATAGCAAAACCAGCTAAATTTAGTGATTTCTGGACTGAAGAGTGATGACTGGAAATCATCTTGCTTTTTTGTGCAGATGATCTGAGAAAAATGTTTGCTCTGTGAAAGTTTTGAAGAGCAGAGATGCCAGGTAGGCCAGGAGAATGGTCCGTGTTCAGGCCTTTGATCATAAACCTGATGGGCCAAGTATGTATAGGGAACCAGGCAAGACTTTCCCAGATAGGTAATCATTATCTTCAGTAGGGAAGGGACCAAAAAACAAACCCTCTAAATTTGCAGAAGCCAAACACTCAGCCAGCTACATGGCAGTGTTCTGGGAGTTTGAAATCTGTGTGCACTTGCTTCTCACAGGAGAGTAGGGGAATTTAAACCAGGATAGCCTGCAGCTCACTTTCCTGTGAAACAGAACAATTCACCCTGGAAGATATGTCCAAGTGTCACCTAGTCCAAAGTCCTTGGAGCAGGTGTTATCAGGTCAGGTTGCTCAGGGCCATGCAGATGCAGGTCTTGAACTCTCTCTGAAGACAGCCTACAACCTGAGCAACCTGTTTAGCATCCACATGCTAACTCTCCCAATACCTAATCAGAATTTCTCATGTTCCAATTGGTGTGCATTTCCTCTTCTGTAAAAAAGAACTTTAAGAGTCTAGCTCCATCATCTCTATATCCCCTGCAACTCCTTCACGGAGAGCTCAACCCTTCTGCCATATTTCCACACCTTATTTTTTCTGTCCGCCTCCATTGCGGCACTTCAGCAACCAGATATCCCTGCACATCTCCACAATCCCAATGAAATCTTAGTTCTGCAACTGTGTGGACTTTAATTCCTCCTGCTTGTTCCTCATGCAACACATTTGTATGCAGGCAGTTAAGATGGGCCCCAAGTCATGCTACTTTTACAGGGAAGTGTGAAAGCCTTCCTCGTCCTATTCTCCCAGGCAGCTCTGCTCTACCCATTGTGCTCTCACTTCTCTTCAGGTTACAGTAACCCTCCCCTCAAGTACGTACTGCGAAGCCGTCCTCACTAGCTTAACAAGTCTGTTTGACCTAGTATTGCAAGCTTGCCTTTGCAAACAAGTCCCATCCCTGCTCAGCAGAGCTCATTCCTCAAAGATGGACCTGTGGCCACATAAGTCAAAGCCCTGGCTTGCCTCCACCTACAGAGCCAAGTGTCGACCCACATGATGAGAGCACTTCTACCTGAGCTTTTCCCTGCTCAGTGTGAGGAGTGAGGGACCATCACTGGGTTCCCCCTTTTACTCCCACCTGTGGTGCTTTGCAGCCGTTCACCATGTGCTTCAGGTCAATCCTGGCAGCATCACGGCTGCACACCTAGAAGGGTGGCACAGGGTAGTAGCTCAAGGGCTGGACAAGGCAGCTCCTCCACAGCCTCCTAAGGCATCAGGTCAGGTCATCAAATTTATATTTCCATCTTCCATAGGAGGGACCTTCTGCAACTACCAGATACCTTTTTATATTAACAAGATGAGGAGGTGCAGCTGACTGACCAAAATCCATAGACTTGTATAGGTCTGATTTGTCCCTGCCTCAACCCTCTTCTTACCAGTGGTTCACTGTTTGGTTTGTGTTGCTTCTAGGAATAGGAACTTGGGAACTACCCTTACCTGTCTGTGTATGAGAAGTTTTGTTGTTCTGAGCATCAGTAGTTGCAATAATCAGCACCTGTGCTTGGGGAGGTGACAATCTCTGCTTTCACTATAGTCACTGCTGGAATAGATTAGGATGTCGAGACAACTGCACAGAACAAAGAACACCGTAAGCTCCTCAAAGCATTTGGCTTTCTGCAAACAATTCCTCCAATTGCTGAAGAAGAGACAAACAGAAGCACAGTGTATTCCATGTCAGTCTGCAACCAGTATCACTACTGGTTTTAAAGCTTTCCCATTCCCTCTTGCTGCCCAAATCAAATGCAAGTAATGCAAATGCAAGGAAGCAAGGTGATTTATTCTTCAAAATAGCCCAGAGGAGAAGAGAAAAAAAAAAAAAAGAAAAAAAAAACACAATCAGATATTTGTTGAGCCTAAACTACTATCCACGAACAGTAAAGGGGTACAAAGGGGATATATGCTAAGTATCTACTTTGAATGATTTATAATGACCTTGCTAAAGCATATCTGGCCACAAAAGGACAGGCTACAGTCACACCTGAAACTTAAAAATAAATAAATTTAAAATTAAAAGAAAAATGATGATGCAAGAATGAAGCCTTAAACAACCTTGAAAAAATAATCTTGAATGACTGTAGACGTATATACTACAAATCTGCCCACCTTCTATAGTGCTGCAAAGTTCTAATGAGGTTTTTGTGTCAACATTATTTTAATGACCCTTGTAGACAAATAAGTCAAAACTCCTCTGGAGGCAATTCTGAACTCCCCTCTAATGACTAAGCCTTTCACCTTCATTTTTATTGCTTGAAACAGAAAACAAGGTTTGAAAATACATAGAGGAAGCAATCCTTAGGTGCCAAAACAAGATGTTTGTTAAAGGAAATAAGAAAGGTATTAATCCACAGAGAAAAGCAGATGCATTTCCAGCAGGAAAATAAAATATTCTGAATATTTTGCAGCATAATCCAGATCCTACATGAATGCAAAAATGAATATTTTTCCCATTTTTTTTTTTTGCAAGAGGTACCCCAGCTTTCTCTTGAATATACAGTAGGTTTAGCAAAGTATGCCTTTTGAACTGTCAGCTATATACTAACAGTATCATCAGCAGCCACCTTTCTCCTTGGTCACAGATTTGTGTTTCCACACACTACTACAAGAACTGCGTTGTGATGACTGAAAAGGATTTTTATCAACAAATGCATTAAATCTTTAAATTAAACACTGTAAACTTCTGAGCTTGCAGTCTATGCCAGTTACCAACCATTTGAGACTCTTGACTAAGACTCAGATGTTCTGTTCCATACCTGTCAAAGTGGCTTGTAGTGAAAATACATCGAAACATTCACTTGGTCTTGCTTTTACGTAACTGATCTTGCTGCCAAGTGCTACCCCCGAAATTCATACTAGTAGGAAAGCATGACCAAGATCGCCATCTGCTGTCTCCCAGTAACACTTCTAAGGCTTCCAGAGTGCATAAACACAGGCAAAACCTGTTTACTTTACTGCAGGAAGAGTATTTGAATGTGATAAACAAAAGCTAAGCCTTTGGCACATTAAGTGTCCAAAAGGGCATCCAGGCCTTCAACTGAGCTACTTGCTACAGAGATCTACAAGCAAAATTTGCTGGAAAAGTGTCTTGCTTTGAAACCCAGGGAAAAAAAAATACTTTGAAACATATATGCCTTATTTTTCCAGCATGCTAACCAAATTCATCTATTATTAATTGAATTCCACAGTACTGGCTCCTAATTTTATAGCTCATCCTTAATTAACATTCCAAATAAATCTAGTATAATTATCTCACTGGCAGCAATATTGTACTTCATACTCCTCCTCTCTGAGGCTGTCACTGAAGTGTGTTCTGGAGAAATGCAACTGTCAAAATACAATGCGTTCTCAGCCAGCAAAATATTTAAGCATTTGCATAACTTCAGACAAGTTTGGCTTCCTGACCTTGTTCTCGTGAAACCAGAAGCCAACCACACTTAAACACCCCCAAATTAAGGGACATGGTTAAAGACTTCTGGACAAGAACCAGAGTGCTCAGCACTTTAACAAACAAAAAGCTACCTGGATAACACGTGCACACCCACACATCTAGGCTTTCTGGATCACCTCCAGGCAGCTGGACAACCTGGAAGGGACAAACCAGTCTTGGTTTGAAATCAGTTGCATAGATCTTAGGCGCTGCTTTTTACTCTTACCTCTTTTCTTAAGTGAGAGTATTACCAGTCTTCCACATGCTCTCCCAAACAACCTCCAATAGTCTCAGGTGTATCCATCTGCACTTTTTTGGGGGAGCACATGCTGTCATTTCCCAGTGCAGGGTTATTAGCTACTTAAACAACAAGGTTTTTCAGATCTTTCACTGCAGAGCCCCTTGTCGTGGAGTGGGGGGAGAAATTATAGCCCAGCATTAGATCCCTGCACTGTCAGTCAGCTCCCGTTTGCTTTAGAAGGATGCAGCAGCGCAGGACCTTAATGTACCATCCCTGCTGCTCCCAAACCGTCTCCCATTAGCAAGTCTGTAAAAATATAGTGCTTGCTTTAGGCTCATAATGGGTATAGTATTCCCTCCTCTTCCAAGATTGGCAAATGGAGTTTCTCCTGGAAACAAATTCCCAGCATAATAGTTAGCTGAAGTCAGTCTCAAACAAAGCTAGTGCTTATTTTAAGATCAAAAGGTTGACTCCCAAGAGTCACTTGAATTACACCATATATGAGGTAATTATTACTTTAGCTGCAGCCAGAATCCAGCCTAAAAGTAGGACCGAACAAAACTAGAGACATAGGCAAGTAACAAGTAATCTTGGCCCTTAGGTTGAACCTGCTTTCTTGTTGGTTTCATTAACACATGCACAAAAACACTAATTTAGTAGAAATTAGTGTTTAGTACAAAAAAAAAAGCTGTGAGTCTAGCACAATACTTTAACCAATCCTGTACAGTCATAAAAATTACATGTATTTCTCCAAACTAGGATATAAATTTCAAGCAATTTTATTAAACAAATGCACACACACAATTCCACCCACTACATAGCATTTTTGTACTAATCAACAAAATGTAACAGCAACAAATGAGTTGCAGTAACAGAGCTTCATAATGAAACCAGTATTACTTTGATTTGCTTTAATGGCTTAAGATATATTCTTACATGGAAGTGCTCTTGCTCCCTCAGTGATTTGCTGACTTGAAAAAGCTTTCATATAGCACATACAGAAAGAAATTAGAATTCTGAGATTTGCTTGATTTATTTTACTTTTAAATGGTAAATATCCCCTAAGTCCCTCAGGAAAGCAAAGGAGGAAGAACCTAGAGAGCACCACACTGAGTGGGCTACTGCCCACAGGACCACTTACTAAGCATTAAATCAACAGGCATATGCACAAATATGCTCAAACCATCAAAATACCAGCCAGTGTATTGCTACTGTGAATTCTTTCTACACTGGATGGTGAAAGAGGAAAAAGGCTTTGGATATACAGGACTAACAGTTACAAAGTAATAATTCATAACATAACCAAGCACATTTGATCTAGAATCACTGAAGTCAAAGCTTCTTTATGCTGTTTTCATGAGCATGTTTTAGGTTAGAATTGCATTTTACTTGCATAATTCACCCACAGCTTGAATCATACTTGCTAAGACTAGACATAACCTCAAATTTGTAATAAGAATTTGTCTTGGGAGTCTTCTTATCAAATACACAATCTGCAAGTAGTAACATGTAGTGCTGCCCACTTAGAGGAATTTTGTTCACAAATCTCCTTCCAGTGAGAAAACCATCAGCTACACCTTTGTAGTTTTCATACTGTCTTCACAAAGGACATCTGATGTCTTTCATCTTTTGATGAGTACAAAATTCGAACAAGCAGTTAATGCTCCTTATTCTTTTGACTAGGGTCCAGGCTGCATTTATGTACAGTTAGAACATCACATCTGATGAGCACTAAATTTTCTTCTTATGAACCACACAAAAGTCAAGTCAGATACATATACCATTTTCCTTCCTCGAACACATTCGGAATAATAAAATCCTGATTTAGCACTTGAGGAAGAATTCAAGACATTTGATCATTCCATTCTGGAACAAAAAGAAATACCCACCTTCATGACGTTTTATTCAAACATGCTTCTAAGTGTTGATAATTAGAGTTCAGTTTATTGTCAAATATTGAACTACTCCAACAACAAAACTGAGTGAAGTGGTTTAGCAGCTCGATAACCCAGTTGCTTTTGATTTAAAAGTTTTGCACAATTCTTCTTTGAACGAGGAACCTGGAAAAGCATGTCATCCAGCGTGCAAGCAGTTATCCGTCCTGAAGATTGCAGTCTCAAATAAATATCTCTTAATCTGGCAGAAAGGACAGGGTTTTCTTTCGTCTTTTCCTTGACTGTAGCCAGCTACAGAAGGGCAAATGACATACTGTTACATGTCAGCAAGCAAAGGCACTAACTACACTCTAGACATGCATTCACTTGAAAAAGAGTATAAGGAGGGAAAGCCAAACAAAATAAGATAAAACACTGATGCAAGGTATGTAAGAAGGGGTTTAAGTAGCACACATTACACACCACCTTGCAATTTTGCATGTGCAGTGTATACAAATTAGAAAGAGTTTATTAGGTTAAAAACTTCCCTGAAGTAACACAGTCCTGTTTTCAATCATAGCACAGACCAACAAAATTATGTTCTATTTACATCCAAACAACTTAATTACTTCCTGGAAGCTCTTCTCCAGATCATCCTAATTATTTCTATTGTATTATCTAACATACTAAATTTGCAGTTATGGTGAGAGGAAAATTTACTCCAAAACACTGAAAATTTCAGTAAATATGCCTTATATACAGCAGCATGAATTCATGTATGACGGAATGTGTAAACAATGCTGTTCAACACCCTATTGTAAAAGGAATGGATTAAGAGTAATGTTAGATCTTTTAATGTTAAAACTTGTCAAACAAGTCAACATACAACACTGATACATACAAAATCTATTGCAACACAGTTGGATGAACTTGAGCGCTTTAAGTTCTGTAAGTGAACAGCCTGTATCCCTGATCTGTGTGCATGAGGGACACAGTGTTTTCTATCCAATTCAGTTCATTATTGTATACTCACCACCTGCTCAGAAAACTCAATTTTTTTCACAAAGCGGGGAGCATCTACTTCCACTGCTGCCTCTAATGTCTTTATTACTTCTTCTAATGAACCAGACTTGAGCTGGACAAGAATCTTAAGAATAAGATAAAATCCACACCACATGAATAATACTTATCAGAATTTTTTTGTGTGTGTTTTGTTTTTAAGTATTAGTACTTAAGCACTAAGTATTAGTATTAAGTATTAGAGGAAGATATTATGAAACAAATGAGGAACAAAAACATTTCTAGATGCTGGGTTGATAAAACATTAATCATGAAGGCAAAGGGAATGACTGATTGTCACTGCTAAAATTAGTTTCTTTTTTACAGCTGGGACCTGGAAAGGAATGGCCAGCCTGGAGGCAGAACTCCTCTAAAGGAGCTGTATTAACTGCTCTGAAATTTTTTTTTTCACCCCCACCCTGCTTCCACTCTATCCCTTACCCCCCCACTCCCACTCCCACCTCCCCGTTTCCTCCTGTAGCTTATAAAGATCACTTAGAGGATACACACATATCCTTTTGAATCAGGTTGTAGATCATGCAACTAAACATGATTTCTTTTATGTGCATACATAGTTAAGTACATACATACTTCAAAGGGTGAAGCAAGCCTGAAGAGAGCACAACCAAGACATTTACTTCAAACTGTGGTATTTTTAATCTCTTAGAAATAGAGGGATATCATAACTAAAATTTTTCCCTAAAATTTTTTATACTCATTTTGTAGGACCAGCCTAATTCCCAGCTATAGTAAGACGACAACTTTGGGGTGGGGAATGGGGATCAAAAAGATTTTCTTTCAATTCCTAGTGTAACTCAACCAACTGGCAGAAATTATCTGTTGGCAGACAAAAGTGAGCTCAGCAACATTACTGAAATAAGTATATGCTGTTAAGAATCCAGCCTTTTGCTACTTTGCACTTGGACTTCTGTCTAGCACAGTACATTTCCCTGTACAACTTATACAAAGCAAGCATACTTACACTAATATTGTTGTATAGTTTATTTTCTGTTTTCATTATCTGAGAATAATAGTATTGGGCTTGTGTCACATCATTCTAGGAAGGAATAAGAAATAAAAACAAACATACATGTGTTATACATGTGTTATATGTGGGACATTTTCACAATAAGCTCAAGAAAGATGAGTTCTTACATGTCAGTGAATCACAAAGCAGTCTAAACCTTTAAACCCAGAGACAATGTAATGAGACCATGGAATTAACAATAAAATTTACCACCACTTCATGCATTTACATCTGTGAATAACATCAGATCATTAGGTCTAATAGTACCCACAAAGAAGACTTTTAGAAAAAAAGCAGAGAGGGTTTGAAACTTAAGACATACAAGTTAATAGGAAAGAAAAGATTAGGTTTCTTTCATTGCTGTTCCCCTGTCAATCTTTCACCCTCTATAGCCTTGGACCATTTTCACAGCATGTTTTAAGCATGAGTTACATGGAAAATCTTATCCTGAAGCTACATGTTGTGTAGAAGGATATACCATCTCTCAAGCAGCACAGCAATACATACTATGGCCTTTAATCTTTATCTAGGTAGGCATATTTAAGTCAACTATGCAAACACTTTTGAATTATTATTTTTATGGCATATAAATGAAGCCACCACTAAACACAGAAGCACCCTGCAGGACTGGATACATGCGTACCTCAATCTGCTGCCTCTCTTCTATTTTAGCAGATTCTGCCACATGACACTGTTGGCAGCACAATGTGCCTGTGTGTTAGACTCAAGACATAATTAGACGTCAGAATTTCTGTATTCAATTTATGTAGGAGTTACCTACAATGCTGCTTTCATGGGCATAAAAATTGTAGCACTTGAAGTTACTGAATAGACCGTGCATGCAGCCTTCTGTTTTCCTTGACTTACTAACATATTGCACACCGTGCACAGAGAATCAGAAATAAGCAAAATAAATAAATAAATAAAGCACTGTACCCTTTTCAGAGCAAAGGCCACAGCAAAGTAGAATGCTCGTATTGGTACCGTGTCACCTCTTAGCTGTGCTTCTTCAAGCAGCTTTGCAGAGATTTTGCAAGACTCCAGGCTGTCCTGTGTAGAAGTTTCAATCCAAGAAGCAGTTATTAATCCTATGATCCAAAAGGGCCATAGGCAGCTATAGAAGCATAGAATCCTAAGTTCACTGCATTCAGAAGCCAGTGCACTGCAAGATCAGCAATGCAATTGTGTAAGAGCAACAGATATTTTTGTTTCCCAAGTCAAGAGGAAAGTTGACTTCTCTTTCCTTTACTCTAACATTGACATTAACTGGTTGATTAGTGGGGCAGGAGGTAGAAGAAAAAAAAAAAATTGCAAACAGGTATTCCAAAAGTCCAAATTTACATGCACACTTAGTATTATAGACCCAAACAAACTACAAACTGTTGTTATGAAGGACATAACATAGTAGCAATAATGTCATTATTTTCAATAGGACTCCATAGTAAAATCCAGTGAGTTTGTTCATACACTATCTTCAAATCAATTCATAAGAACAATGCTTTTCATACTGGAAATAAACAGAACTGTCTGGACCCTAAGCAAGTTAATACTGGCCAAACTTAAGAACTGGCAGCAACAAGGTTTCCGAAATAACTCGTACCATTATTCTGGAGAATAACCTTCATGTTACTTTCTATTATTTGGTGGCAATCTCTGTTCTTATTGTTCAAAATGTCAATCCTGCAACACACAAGCCTTATCTTTAGCAACAGGGTCTTTCGTAGGGTGCTTAAGGGATACTTTTCTGTCTACTGCAGAATGGTCTGAAAACTCAGAAATATTCTGACCATGAAGAGGCAAGAGGTAGATTACTAATCAATTGACACACGCACACCTCAAATGCATTTTGTTGCCATCAAATGGTCTGATGACATTTCCTGCACTAAAGGATGACCATCTGTTTTCCTCGGAGGAAAGAAGTGCCTTGCAATGATTTAAAGCATCCCAAAAACTGACCTCAAAAGCAGTTCTGTACAAAGATTAATTCCTCTGTTTATCCACCAGAAATAATGCCAGCTTTAAGCCCTGTACATTTTTTGGAGTTGGTCCTTAACATACTCATTCAAAAGATATCAAGAATTAACTGGCTACAAACTCAGCACTGCTGTTAATGCCACCCCCGTTATTTTCCTGCACTCATGTAGTGAATGTTGAAGCTATTTTCCTGAGCTTCTGACATTGCATCTTTAGCAAAAATATTGAGCTCAGTGGTGTCCCCTCTTAGGTTGAGGTTTTAGCACTTACCACTAACAGCAGAATGAACATTAGGTTTTCAAAAGATCTCCTTCTAATCATCTTTACTGCACAAAGGGTTAATGCAAATTATTCCCTTATTGATAGTATAAAAACAAATTTACTGTGGCTGTTAAAACAACTGGGTGGCTTTTTAAAAATCATTTCCTCTCTGTTCTTATCAACTCACTAAAATAATGGGTCAGATTCTCTGTTGGAAACACACAAAGCCAGAAGCAGCAGACAACAAATGTCTCAAGTATAGCTTCCTTTTGCATATGCCATGGATGTTCTCAGACAGCAAGCCATGGAAAGAACTACATAAAGATTTTAGAGATATGAAGAAATGCTACCACAGACGGAGTAAAGTACACCACAGAGAAGCACAGCTGGGTTCTGTGAAAGCCCTTAAATGAAGGGGCACATAGGGCAGAACAAGGCACTCAAAGGGCTAAACTTGGCTTCAGTTGACACACCACAGCAGACAACAGCTTCTAAACTGTTTCCACAACAACATCAAAGTCTTTGTACTCAATTTTTTGGTGAAGGTACCTCTTAAGCAGAGCTGGCAACATTCATGGGCTGATTGTAACCACTGATCACCAGCTGTTCCCAACAGCAGTTTCCACAGCTGTCACTCTTAAGCATTCTCTCCATCTGCTGTCCCACTCTGCTAACATCACAGCTACACAGCTATCCCTATTTCCCCAACCTTCTAAAGGCTGCCTCAGTTCATTAGCGCTGAGGATTTCAAAAGTACCATAAAATTATGGATGGGCTACCATTTCAGACTGTTACGTATGCAGCATCAGTGTCAACTTGATAAATTTTAATCAGTGATATATTTTTCTCCTCAGCTAGCAACTTTCATCTTTAAGGAAAGATTTTTCTACCAATTCAAATTTGAAGGGAAAGAACAAGAGAAAAAGTTTGGGGAATCTCATTGTGCTACAAAAAGAAAACTGTTCTAGGGAAACAGCTCTAGATGCTTACTCTGTGTTCTATCACTGTCTCATCTAATAACACAGGTGACCTCTAAGGTCAGCTTGTCTCTTATTGAAGGTATTCATTTAGGCTGCTTTTCTCCACTCATCTGAATAGCTTTTTGAGCTACTTGGGAAATTTAGGTGCAATTGCAGAAACAGTTCAAGAATTACTTGAAGGGAGATGAAAAATAAACGAGTGATGTCTGGCAAAAAAGCACGTCATGTATGCATTGTTTAAAGCAGCCAGGCAAGATAATCACAACTGCAGCTCAAGCAGAGAACGCAAAAATATGCAGGGGTTGCAGAGGAAGAATGTTTATCATTTAACCAATCACTAAGACAAATTTGATATGATAGTTATATCTAACACCTTAGAAATTTGTAGATGTTTGCTTTGTGACATTAGCTATACAGAAACTTATATACCTTCACTAAATCATATACAACTTTAATAATGTCTAAAATTTACATTAGATAAGAAGAAAAATCTATGGAAATTAAAAAAAAGAGAGAGAAGGCACTTATCAATCACTTATCACGTGGCAATATGAAAATATTTACCATTTTGTAGCATATTGCAAATGCTAGTAGATAGGTTTCTCTGTTAAAAGGTATACCTTGTTTTTTCATTTCTATAAGAATTTCCAGAGCACCTGTCAAAAATGAAACAGTATTACTTGAGAGGTTTAAGGTTGTACAAGTAGTGACTAAAACATACATTTGTATATACCCCTGGTATTCTGAAAAGGTCCAACTGTTTTTTTTTTTGCTGTTGTTTAGATGTTGCAGTAGCCATTCTATGCCCACCAGAGACAAACAGAAGCCTTCAGCTTCTTTTATAAATGGAAAATGATTATTCTTCCCTGTTCCGACAAAAACACTAGAAAAATCTTACAGAAATTCCTGTTTCAAAATCAAAATAAAAAAAATTTTGAAACGGGACAAGTCAAAGAATTTAAGCCTTCAGCGGAAAAGTGCTAGGGGGAAAAAAAAACCACAAAAACAACAACAACAAAAAAACAACAGTCCTCCTCACAGCTGTGTAAGATCACAATTCTCTACTATTGTGGAGGGGAGGCCACTGAAAGATTCAACTAGTTAAAGCCATCCACTATTATTACCCACCAGAGTGCAATTCTCTGACATCTTTGACATACATACACTTTGCTTAGTCCTCCAAAACCGCACACTCAGCTGTGAAGGCCTCGGCAATATCTTTATATACAAAATACATACACGTAAACAAATATATGCAAATACAGGTTAGAAGCATACTCCTCAAAAGGCATCATCTTAAAACACAGTACTTACTTTCATAATGGCCCTTTTTAAACAACATTGTCATCAGAATATGGAATGACGTACTCTCCGAGAAAAAACCACGCAAGCTCTGGAAGAACAAACAGAGTAAGTTTAATGAAAGTCACTACAGTGACTGCATGCAGAGACTCTGCAGTTACTGTACACAGCACTGAGAAGGTTCCCATACTAGAAATGAACTCCATCTTTACAAGCTCAGTGCATAACTCACCTGGTTCCTTGAACACCCATCTCGCACAATTGCTACAACTCCATTGACTCAGGATGCTGAAAAGCTCACTTTAAAATTAAACAGAAATTTCAGAGCTTTCCACTATTTCTTTTAAAAAGGCAAATACTGTCATTTAAGCTAATGTAAGCAGAACTCGCTGGCATCTAGTAGCTTCCAAATCATCACTAACTGGAATTTTGAACACACAGTACTATTGATAGATAGATGATTAGATGATGGACATTATGTGTGTACACATATATATGTATAAGCATAATAAAACACAACACATATAGTATTTTACCAGTTGCAAATAAGTGTTCAGAAACAAGTCTTTGTTATAGTTTCTTCAACATAAAAATGGTAGGGTGCCAAGGCTGTTTAATATTACACTCCCTCTACAAGGTTCTAAGGGAGTTTTGAGTAGAGTAGTACAGCACATCTGTTGGTAAAAATAATTCAAGGGACTACAGAAAACTGCCACTCACAAGTTTTCTTTTCTAGGAATGGCCTAACATAACACAATGCAGGGAACCATCCATCAGCTGTGTTCAGGTGACTTTTTTACTCATTACTTCATTGAAATTATGAAATGATACAGAAGTTCAATAATAAAAGTATTCTCTGTACCTCCTTTTTTGAGGGCATTTTGGTTTCACTTTCAAGTTTCTTTTATTCTTTTTTTTTTAATCAAAACCTGGTAATTAATATTTTATAGATAACCTTGTTACTGCAGAGCTGCTTCAAGAATCTGAGCTAATATATGCAGAACATCAGTCACTCAGTCTGAATGATTAACAATGAAGTCTTCAAAATATATAGAGGCAGTTACCTGATCTTTGATAAGTTCTACTGCAGGTGTTTCAAGGTCCAGCTCATAACACAGTCTCATAAATAAGGGTCCAAATTTAAAATCACGGAAAGATGTAGTTCCATTCTGTTCATGGTACCTATTAGAAAGACTCCATAAAGTTAATTGTATGATATGTAAAATTTATTAAGGAAAAGCAGGTCTAGATGCAGCTTGTCTGTAGTAGGTTAACGTTAGCTCAATCAAAACAATATTTTTGATTAAAAAAAGAAATGGTAATATGTAATTTCTTCTATTTTCAGTAAAGTGAGCTGCAGCAGATACGTAGTAGAATGGCCTCTACCACCAGAATTCCCAGCTATTTCTTTCTAGTCACAGAGCACAGGAGGTAACACTAATCTCTCCTGGCTAAAACACCTTCAATATTTTCTATCCTGCACTTTGCTGTACAGAAAAAGTGGGGTTGTATTCTATAATCCTATTTTCACAGCTTCTGCATTACAATTGCAAGAAAGGCTTTAATTCAGAAGGCCTCCTACTCTGCCACTGCTTCATCCAGATCATTTTATAATTGTGCTTTGTAGTATCTTTGAGCTGAGATGTACCCATCTCTAGCGCAGTCTCCAATGACTCCTGCCGACTCCCATAATCTGACTCTTCAAGCCAAGAGCCTCTGAAGGTTTGCAAACCCAAGGTAAAGAAGAAAACACACTTATTTTAAAATATTAACTATGTAGACAGCGAGTGAATTAGGACAAACCCTCAGCTGCAGACATAACCTGAGACAATCTGATAAAAGCAAGATATAAAAGAAAACAAAACAATATTACCTGGATTGGTAAGAGTACCTGTAAATAACTTCTCTGGCTAGTTCCACATCAGAAGTAGTCTGACACAAATGCAGTAAAATTTTTAATTCATGTTTGAGAATCATTCCATTTTTCTTTAATTTTTCTTTAATACTTTTAAAATATGGATCTGAAAATAAAAGACATTACAGTAGCAGTCTATAGACAAGGCCATTATCTGTATGTGGATGTTGCAAGAATGCAACATGGAGATTCAGAAGTGGAGAAAGATTGTTTTTTAACCACAACTACAAAGGCATAAAGTTTCCCCGCAGAGTAGCATGCTTAGTTATTCCCACAAAGTGGAAATTTTCCAGACTAAAATTGCACATACCACCTGGCTGTCATACTGAAGCATTAAATGTGCATCTCAGTGCTGAGGGCTGTTACTTGCATTTAGCAACAACTGTGTCCTGTGACATCTCACAGAAGAACAGACAAGTATATGTATGTGCATATCATGTGTTCAAAAATGCATAGAAATGTAAACAGCATTTAGGATCCAAACCATATTTGTAAAGAATATACCATCAGACTTATTACTTTTTTCTGTCCATTTCTAAATCAATATTTATTATTAAACTTAATTCCTTTTCACTTCTCAAACAAGTACAAAAACTATACACAAAGAGGCAAGTGGTTAATTGTTGTTGTACAACAGGAGTAAAATGTGATCCATAAAAATTCTTTAACTAACTACAACCTTTCAGATAATTGTCAAAGTGAAAGGTTATGGATCACTAAAACACCTGCAGATAATTAAACAGCTACAGAAAGTTCTTGCTTGATTTCTCAGGGCAGATTCAAGTTTCCTCAAAGAAACAAGTTTGCATACAGTTAAATCTACATGACTAAAATCTCTGTTACGAAAAAGGTAAAGGCCTTGCTCTTTCATCAGGCTGGAAAGCCTTAACTTTTTTTCCCCACACTCTGAGTGTAGACATCACCTGAAATCAGATGTACGAATGAGAAGTTACATTAAGTGGAAAGAAAAGAAATAAACTAAAAAGAATGAACTACCTAAATTTACAGAGCAGATTAAAAGGAAACTACCAGCATAAGCCTTTTGTGGACAGCTAAGTAGCTGCTAGGTTTTGCATTAGCTTTCTCTGATGACAATGTGTTTGAAGCAAGACTTACAGAAAACTACTATTTTTCATGAGACCACCTAATGGATTTGTATGTACACAGGTACCTCAGCTGTAATGTAAACAACTTTTATACTTTAAAAGTCTTCATTTTCCAGTAGAGCACAAGCATTGTTTCATTCTACAAAGCCTCAGACATTCTTAATATTTTTACTACAGCAAACCCATCAGGGGAAGATATAAGTTGCTTTAAATTAAGTGTATTTTACATCATATTTTGATAGATTTGTCTGCTTGTTTCCCAGCACTCACACTAGTATTGAGAGTGATGATCATCAGATAATACCTTTGTTGCCCTGAATTTCATTTCTAATTGCCATTTTTGTCTGCTGGAATTCTTGTAGCTTTATATCATCTTCTGTTAGCAGATTCCGCTTTCCTACCAGGAGAAACAAATATAAATGTTACATTTTGTATCACATTGTGTGCTTTAATAGCATTGAGCTTTGCACATATTGGTGTTATTTACTAGGCTAGGTCCATTTAAAACAATTGCAAGGATTACAGGTGCCCATATCACTGACAAAAAATACAAGCATTGCATCATAACTTTTTCAGTATTAATATTTTTTTTAAAAAAATGTATATCTTCACTACATGTGCAGAACACAAACTGGAGATAGCACAACTCTGACACCTAGTCAAAACAGCAAATGACTCCACACACATATAAGATTTTTCTTTCCATCTCGCAGGGATTTTTCTAATCACTCACTAGAAGTCGCAGCTTCCTCTCCTCATGGCTGTTGCTCCTATTACTGCATTATTTTGACAGCACCTGAGCCAGTGAGGAAACCAGGAGGGAAAAAAAGCAAAGAATTATTTGGGCGGCAGAAGCCCTCAGGAGACATTGCGAAGTCCTGGTGCCATACAGCTGCCAGAATGGAGACAGACATTAAACTTTTAATCTCAAAAATAACTTTGAGAGGAGCTTTTGTAAGCTCATTTAACAAAAGGCATCACACAAACACCATGTGGGAAGTTCTTGCTGCCACACACAGCTCTTCAGTAGCAGAGGAGCTAGTAATTGCAACTGGTGATTTTGCAATAGAAAGTAACAAAGTTTACACTGCCAAAATCAACACACATCTGAGTTTTGGGCTGATAAAAGAATGATTCCAATTGTGGAGAGACAGAAGCAAGTATCAGTCCAAGTGGGGTCACTCAGCCTTCCATACTTCTCTAGCTACAACTAGCAGGCCACATAAATGAAACAGCTTGTCCGCTACCTCAGCCAGGCAAGCTAGCAATACACTCTTTACAATCAGGAAGGAAAATAAATACATAATGCCCACCACGGCACCCACAGTCATGAAATTTAACAGGAACAACTCCAGCTCAGCTCTGATGGTAAACAAACGTATTCACTTATCTGGCATGAGGTTAACCAGGCTGTCTGCACTGCACAGGCCTTGCCAGCTGCTCCAGCACTGCACGACCACCCTGGCTCGGCCTCTCTCAGGCCAGCACTGGAGTCACGCTCACGTTTGGGATTGCATGCACCGAGCCCAAGCAGGGCAGCGCTTTCCCTCTGCTGTGTTCAGGTCTGCCAACACTACCAGTTCCTCAACCTCAAGGCAAAGTAAGGGGGACTTTCTGTCCAAGGGCCCTTTCCCTCCGTGGTTCCTGCTGCTCTTGGGGTGAGGGAGCGCTTCGACCTTCAACCGCGGCAGGTGAAATTGTCGCAGGACAAACAACATGCAGCCAAAAAGAGGTATTTTGAAAAAGTAATAAAAATAAAAAATATAAAACAGGAGAGACCGGAGGCGCATGGAGAACTACAGCGACTCCCACAGCAGTGGGGCAGGCAGAGCCGCGGCCGGGCCGCCCCTCCGGGGCAGGGGACTCTTCTCGGCCGCCCGCCCCGCCTCCGCACCGCCCGCCGGGAGCTGTAGTCCCCGCGCACCCGCCGCCAGCCCAGGCCCAGCCCGGCCCGGCCCGCCGCCCTGGGCGCGC
>VWPW01015965.1:18459-34190 GCA_013389825.1 Crypturellus undulatus | reverse complement strand
CAGGCCGCTCGCGGGCGTCTGCCTGGTGCCTAGGCGCCTTCCGCATGGCGGGCAGAGCCGCGCGGCGCTGCGGGAGCGGGCGGCGGGGCTGGCGGCGGGCGGGCTCCGCGCTCTGCGGAAGGTGCCTTTGCGCAAGCCGCCTCGCAGGGGTCGCCTTGCGCCCAGAGCGACCTGCACGGAGGGGCAACCACTTACTCTGACCTACCTGCCCGCGCTGCACAGAGCTGTCTTCCAGGTGCTCCTGCTTCCCAGCGCCATCCGTGGCTGTGAGGAAGCACACACACCACCCTTTATCTTAACAGAAGAAATCAAAACAAAAACAAAACAAAACAAAACTTCTATACACATCGCTTGACAGTGTAAAGAAAATTGTCTTAAAAAAACACCTATTTTTTGTCTGGTAAAGCTATTACATAATATTCTCATATTGTGACTGTGGGACTCCAAGTACCAGGTCTTTTGGGGAAAAAATACTGCAAAGTTGGTCAGAAGGTGGGCATCTGTATATGTCAGAAAAATGGCAGAGGAAAGGAGGAGGATTATTTTGCTTTCAAGAGTAGCAAAGCTTTACTGGTAGTGGATAGATTTTCAGCTAATGGTTTTAAGGTAGTTGCTAAGAATTCTGGATAGCATAGTAATTACCGTAGTAATGTTTATTTTTAAATGCTTCATGTTTCTTAATTTTTGCAAACTCCAGTTCCTCCTTCAGCAATTTTACCCAGATGTTCATCATGTGTTGTCTAGACTTCATTGTGTTAGTGATGCACAAGTGTTTTATGCTTATGCTTTTATGTCTGTATTCTGCTAAATATGGTCATTTGACAAAACAGGTCCATATGAGAAAAAAAAAAAAGTTATTCTCTGTTGTTGTTTGGTTTTTTTTCTACCTTAAAAATTGATTTCCATTTGGGGGAAACATGTCTCTTGCTGAAAAAAGAAAACCTACTAGGGAAAAACTTTTTGCTGTATTAAAAATGAAAAGGTAGTGGCTTGTCCTAATATAGGGAGTGCAGACTGTTACAGTAGCTTCTTCTAACAACTGTGCCATAAAGGCAATTTAATGCTTCTGGCTCAATAAATATGGCCGATTGCTTTTTTTCCTTTAGGTAGAAGATCTCTTCTTTCTGCAGCTTATGTGGACAGCTCAAAATGGGAAAACAGAAAAAAAGAAGAGCATAGCCTGGGTGAGAAGAATTTCTTCTTTAGCTCCACTTGATTAATTAATTGCAAACCTAAGGTCATTTTACATTAGCTCATGATCCATGAATGCATCAAAGTAAGAGTACCTCAGCATAAAATGTTCCTGAGATTCTGTGTCAAAATGTACCTCTGTTATGTTAATCTGTTAATGTGTTAATCTATGTTATGTAATCTGCCTTCATATGTTAAAAATCTGTCTTTTATGTTCAAACCCATATGCAGAAACAAGCCAAAATTTGCCCAGATAAATAATGTTTGTTTTCTACAAGTGATATTTTTTTTCTGTCACAAAGTCTGAAACTGTAATGATTGTCATATTCGGGGGTTTGATAATTAGAAAATTGTACTCTGTGTTAAAATTTCACAAAGTTTAATTTATAATTGTAATGCAGTATAAAAAAGCATTATTATAGGTCATTACTATTTAAGAAGGGTATTTTAAAAGACTATTTTCTTCACAGTTGTGCAGGAGGAAATTTTGAAATTTTATATTCTTTGTGAGAAAAAATATTTCTGATAAGTTTTTCTTTAAACTATGGTATAGAAATCCCTCTTGGGAATTTCATAGGTAAACTCCTCTTTGACTAGATCGCAAGACTAGGATGACACTCTACCGTCTTTGTGGTGAATATATTGCATGAAAACATTGTGGCAAAGTTTTTCTAGGCTATATAACATATAAACATATAACATATAAATATATATATAAAACATATATAACTATATAACATATAAACACTTGTTATATATAACTATATAACATATAAATATGTTATTTGGTACCATGAGTGAAACTGTCTTAGAGAATCTCTTAATACATAGTTTTTATCTCCCATTTTTCATTCTGATATTTGTTAATTATAACCCAGGTTATGGAGCTGCAAAAAGAATTAGTAAGTGGAATTTAAGGGCTTTTTTTAGGCAGGAAGACAGACAATGATCAGAATTTTGTCTTTAGCATTATATGCATCGGTTTATTTTTGTTACTTGCCCATATGCTGATAGATTGGTACTGTCAACATGCTCTGCTCTACACGAGCCAGAACCAGCTTATGACTGTAGCCTGGATCTTTCAGAGATTGTACTACCTTGTAATGGCTTGCAGTCAATGGGATTGCTCACCTCTGTGAAACCATATTTTGGGCAGGCGTCACAGACATTAATGACCTGGGATGTATTTGAATCCGTCACCTCCAGATGAAAAATGATTCCTATTTTGACCAACTTCCTAGGGAACAGAAATCCATTGTAAAGAAGAATGTTGTGCAAGCGCTCGTATAGTCAATGCCTGCCTTCCCCCAGGCTTGCCAAGACCTTTTGTGACTCTTTGACTCGCAAAGTTTTAGCTGCTGCTCTGCTAAAGGCCTTGGTCTGAAGCAGCTGCCTGCTGCATGCTCTCTGAAGAACTACTTTGCATTTTCATTTTGTGTTCACAGAAAAGAAAACAAGTTAACACAGTGTCAGTTGCATTAGCATTTTCAAAGAGGAGACAGCACCATGGACATCTGCTCTGTATCTGTCAGTTGCATGTTTGCACATACCACCCTGTGGATAGTAACTGGTGACTGTGGCTAGAGTAAATTCCTTCTATTCAGGAGATATTCTTTTCTTTGGGTATTTCAAACACTGTTTCAGAAATGTTATGAGAATATATCTGCAGAAAAAAATGTTTTGATTTAGATTTCATTCCATTTCTCTGCTACAATGCTGTGGTGCAATCCTGGATTCATTTACCATGTCCATATAAGACATTGTTTATTCTTCTCTATAAGAATAAGTGCATGTGATTGCAGTCTCAGTTTAGCGTGAGTGGCTTAGGAAACCTCAGTGCTGAAAAGGGTATGGGAAAGAGCAAGATCATGTTTTGTGTACAGAAACATACTTGCTCAGAAAGGAAAGGGCTGAAAATGCCATAATTTGGTATTTGTAAACTGCTGACTGGTAGGAACATAGTCTAGTAGTGATTTGGATTCCACTTATGAAAAATTAGATATTAAGGAAACATCTTTTTGGTTAGAAAAGCTTGTACCAGCAGTGTCTCTTCGGCTGTCTGGGGGGAACACCAGGTGGCAGTGCTGCCTTTGCAGACTTGGGGGATTTCCAGTCTCGCATTCTTCTCTATAAAGCTGTAGGTCCTTCCAGAAGCTACTAGCGATATGGTTATTGTCAGCAATATGGGATATGATTTTTTTAAGGCAGAGTATTCATGTAAGGTTTCCATTGCATTTTTCTTGTGCGTATAAAATAAAGCAAGGCTTTTATGAAAGCTAAATGTTTCCTAAAAATAAAAAAAAAACACATAAAATCCTAGATATTGCTCTAAAGACTGATAAGTCACATCCAAAAGTGAAATGACCTCTGCTCAGACTCACAGTTTGTTTGTTAGTGTGTTTACATCCATGAGGTCCTGCAAGATGCAAAAATATTTTTTCCTGGAGGAATTAAAGTTTCGTGAAAGTTAATTTTGTATGTAACACATATCTGTTAGAATGTACATAAGATTTTACTTTGGCCATAACAACGCTTATTTTCTATACTAATATTAGCAAGCAAGCTTTACTTCTCACTGTGCTAAAAGACTCAAGCATTTGCACTCTTGCATTCTAGTATTTCTAACAGGATGTTTTTAGTTGAGAGAAAGCAATAATATGGGTTATTGAACAGCTACTTACAGAATAAGTTTGGTTCACAGAAGGTAGCTCAATTATTTCAAATCATAAATCTGAGAAAAAAAAATCTATTCTTTGAAGAAAGCAAGTCAGGAAAGGATTATTCATATTTACAAAGTCCAGCAGAAACTGCAGTTTGTCAGCAAACTTAAATTTCCAATTATCTTGATTTGTCTTTTATTCTTTTAAGGCTTAGGCAGCTTTCATTTTATTGTGATTCTTATGCCAGAGCTGATGGATAAGTGCTTCATATTACTTTTCATGCTACAGTTTTGATGGAGAGTTCCAGCTTTTCAGGCAGCACAAAAGGTCAATCATTACAATTCTGTGTGAGTGCTCCTGGAGGAGGCCCCAGCAGTCCTGGGATCCTGTGTTCTCGGCATTGTATTCATTTGGCTTGTACTTCAGTCTGTCATGGTTTTCTGAGGTGGGCTCTTCAACTTCATGAGCACCTAGACAAAAGAATTTCTAGGTTCAGAGCCTGAGTGTGACCCATTATGGTCTGAAGTATCTGCTTCTGGTTCCCAAAGGGAGATGCATGGCAACTTGGTGAATTTGGGCAAATTGTTCTGTATTAGGTAGATGTGGTCTCAGTCTATGCAGTTGTTCATCTCAGAATGATGTTGCCATGTTATTAAAAGAGCAGATTTCTGTGTGAATACTTACATTTTTTTCAGCTATGTCTGAGTGAGAAGGAGCCAAGTTTTGGCTTAGTAAGTTTATGCAAATATCTAGCCTTTCTCTCATTCCTGTCGACTTGGTTGCAACACTTATTCTCTCTAACTGGTAGCACAACTGGTTGTGTTTCATGTGGAATGGAACCGTACTCTACCATGATCATCATGAGAGGTGGAGAGAAGGGCAATATAAGGATATGCCCACCGACAATCCTTTATCATTAAAAGATCTATCTGGTCTGTGTTACAGTGATTATGCAGTACAGAATGGCCTTGGTGGCCACCTCATCTCAGCATCCTGCTTTATTTTCATCAGAGTTGATACTTCCTTGGTGTCCTTGCCCCAGATTTCATTTCCCTTTCACGATCATAGGATGTTGTCTGCCTTCTCTCAGCCAGAGATAAGTTGTGTGTGTCAGGAATGTTTTCTTTTGTGTTTTGAAAAGCATCCCAAATGCCTCAGGAAGATTCCGTGTAAATACGAAATACTGGTATGCAGTGGACAGCAACATTTACCTAGGATTTTAACAGTTAACTGCAAATCCAAGATGCCAGCATTTTACTGCAGCAAAAATCTTTGCCTGAGTGCTGTAATTTGAGAAGGTACCTCTAACATCACAGTGGCACTGAATGTTATTTTTACTGTTAAAGCTGGGTGTATCTCTTAGTATTCACCAGTGGTACTGGATTGTTTTTAAAATGATGGATAGCGATGCTACTTTTAAAATGATGGATGGTGATATTGCTTGTTGTGCGGACAGCGTGTTCGCAGCCCTCAGAGACGCTGCCTCCTGATTGCTCATTCGTGCTGGTTTTGCTGGAGCGTGAGGGCTGCTCAATCATGATGGGCTGCTGCAAATTGTGCCCACCTCGTGTTTCACTGAGATGACCGTTGTGACCTTTGTGGAAAATGAATTGCAGAGCTCGCCAGCCCAGCAGTTCTAGCACAGCCAATAGGGCTCATCCAGAGGTGTAAAAGGAGGCTATTCCTGTGTCAAAAGCAGCTGGAGTCTCCATAAGCAAAGGGCAAAGGGCAGTGCTAGGGATGCAGGGAGAATACGTAGGGTCGCTACTGCTGGAAGGTACAGGGTTTGAGGGATGGCTCTAAATAGTGCCATGAGTGTGCACCTCTGCAGCGAGGTATGCAGCTGACACCAGGAAGTCTTCCAGGAAGAATGCAAAAATAAAACTCCAAGTTGCATTCATCAAATTCAACATTTGGCAATTTGTCTAACAGTCAAAGGCGTGAAGTTCCCGCATGGTCAAATTGCTATTCTTATATGACTGTTGGAACATAAAGCAATAACATTAATAAGGCACTAGGCCAGTGCCTGATTTGATTAACTGGATTTCCTTTGGATTGCTGTTTGTCCCTGCAGGCTTTATCAGAATGGTACTGCTTGTTTCTATGGTTTTTTGTTTTACCATAAAATGAAGGAGAAAACCATCCCGAAAGCAATGTCTAGCAAATGCTAAGCTAGAAAGGAAGTGTGAATTTTCAAGATAACTACTCTGTTTTTTTTTTAGCTGTGGTATAAAATCATGATATTGAAAGATCTCCCCATATTTTATTTTCTATTCAAATATTTGACAAATAATAGAACAATAACTGATAGTATTGTTTTCATACAACTTCTGAGTGAGAACTACAGAAGATGTTATTAGGAAACCCCACATTAAACTTCATGGATATAGTGTCTATTCTAAGTTATATGATAACTCAGTAGGTTTTCTTATAATCTCAACTGATTAAGCATTCTTTTTTTTTCCTGTTTTCTGCAGCTGAATTGGCCACCTTAATGGACAGGACCTATGAGAGAAAGCTGCCTGTCAGCTCTTTGACAATAGCCCGGGTAAGGAATAAATTCCAGTTATAAGGTGATAGGAATGACAATAGAATGCTTATGAAAGAGAGCTCAGAGGGGATAAATAATATAACCTCTGCTGGGCATTGTAAATGTTTTGTTATACTGTTAAATTGCTGTGTAAAACTTCTTTATAGTTACTTTGTGCTCATTAGTTAGTAACTGGGCTGTAGGCTCTTCAAAAAGGAAATAGGTTATTTTCTATTCAGAGTGTTCAGCAAAGTGGAGCCTCACTGTGTTACTAGGCTGTGTATTTTCATAATGTATATTGCCTGCTTTCTTGTGGTTTCTGTCTTTGTCAGTAAGAGCTTTAACACCCTGTGCCCTCAGGCACTTTATAGGAACCCAGCCTGCTAAGGGAATGCAGTGAATTAGCACACTGCCTGTCTGTGCGCATCTTCCAGTGCTTCCAGGTTCCTTGGGGAATAAGGCAGAGGTGACTACATTTTGCTTCTGCAGTTTTATCTCCTTGCCTCAGCAGACTCTGCAGGACAAATGCTGACATTGGTTACTCTTTCTGGAGTTAGTAACCAGAGCCATCCTTTGGATAGTTTGAAGACAGAGATGCAAGATGTGCTTTGAAATTCTCTATGTAGTTTTTGTTGATGGTGGTGGTTTTGTTTTTACTGAGGAAGAAGAATAAACATGACATTTTTTAAATCAAATCCAAATTATCCCCAAAAGCTGAGTCACTACCCTTGCACCTCAGTGGCAATTACAGTACTTGGTGCCACTAACTGCAGTGTTCTGCAGAATTGCAGAATATTTTGTACCATAACCAAACACTGTTGATCATTTCTTCTGAGATACTGTCCATGAGGGGAAATGATTTTCCTCTTCCTTTTTTTTTAATCAGTTTTATTCCTTTTCTTCCTCACAGTCCTGCGTTGGGCTAATGTTGTTTTCTGGTTAGGTAGCTTTTCCAGACACTCAAATAGGCCAATACCAGACACTTCCCAATACCTGTATCTCACATATAAGATTCTCGTTTTCTAAAATACCAATAAAGCTCCCAGACATGCTATTGCCATGCTCAAAGATGAGATCTATACATAGACAGTGTGTGAGGAGAATGAAGAATATGGAGAGCAAATCATCTGGAACGACTTTTTTATCTTCCTCTTAGGATAAAGGGAAACACTGATCTTGAGATCCTGCTGTTTATGTGTTTGAGCTAAAGGCATTGTATAGGGGAGGCGGTTAAGTTTTGCAGCAGCTCTATGCTCATGTCAGTTAAATCTACAGGAAAACTGGACTCATTGTTAATGTAAGACAAAGTCTGGTTGAAATTTTTGCTTTGATTTAAACATTTGGTAGCACTGAAATTTTGTAACATTGCTTGATGTAGATGAGGTTTTAAAGGGAGGAAAGTTGTACTGGAAGCCTTATGGAGGCTGTATATATAGTTATACATATACTGCTCTGATTGAGTCTAGGTAAGACTGAGACTAGTGAAATACAAGATGGAAGATAGTATTGTCCCTGTGTACTTCAGAATAGGCAAGACAGATAAGAGGTACTGGATTATATGGACATCATTGTCAGATCATTTCCATGTTTGCAGGATACAGACCTTTTCTGGGTCATTTTTAAAAGATTTTACTTTGAGCAGTGCTAGAGAAACCAGACTAGTAGTAAACAAAGATTTGAAGACCTCCATTACTATCCAAGCTCTTAAATATGCAATACAAATGTACTGCATTTTATTCAAGTGCCATTTTATTCTAATATGCTTTGTGAGTGCTCCCATTGAAGCCTATGCTTTTTGTTTTTCAATCAGTTTGTTGACAACATTTCTTCACGAGAGGAAGTGGATCAAGCTGAATATTACCTTTACAAGTAAGTGTCTTTCCCCCAGATGTGAACTTTGAGAGATACAAGTAAATACCACAAAGCCTTGACATTTTAAGGCTCTGACTCTTTCCATTATACTGGCTTAGATTTCTGTGTTTCAAAACAGGTGCGTCTGCTTGTATTGTAACTCAGTGCTGGAGATCTTTTGAACACTGCTTTTCTATGAGCTGCTGTCTTTCCTGACCTCTGGCATTGACAGCAGTCAAACCTGCTGGTTTGAGCCACTGAACAGCTCCTACGGCTGCTGTAGATGACTTAAATTAGGGATGCTGAAATCATAAGGAATTTTGTCTAGTTACGATTTTTCATGTTGTTGTTTTTTTCCCCTAAGTTACAATATAACTAAATTGGTGCTGTGTGTGTTTGTGTGTGTAAGTGTAATACTCAGAGAAGTTTCTAAGTTTGTTTCCTCAGAATGAGCAGAGCTGGCTTGCTCTGGTAATGATCAAGTCAACAAGATTTAAGAAAGTGTAGTTATTTATCCACAAAGAACTTTATGTGTTCCAGATAAGCTGTGTAGTCCCCCTTATGCAAGGGTTTGGAGGGGCTTTGTGCAACTCTTTTAATGATTATTGAAATATTTTTGGTAGCATCAAGTTCAGTGCTTGCTTGTGTCAGGTCAAAACATTTCAATATTTACTCTGAGAAGGCAGTAAATCTTTCTGATTGCTAAAAATAAATTACCACTTTTATAAGTGGTTACATATACATTTTGAAGTCTGGGTTTCCTGATGAAGAAAGTTACTGATCCTTTCCAAGTTAATGAGAAAACATTTACTTTACAAATAATGTCAGGTTGTTATTTATAAATAATAATGATTGTTATTTTAGTAAAGACATTTACCATCTCTAAGTATATGTATAGATATATGTGCACAATTGCATTAGATTTCAGATCTCTGATTAAGAACTTCTGATCTGAACTGCAGTAAACCCTGTTTGCTAATGCTCACAATATCCTAAAATGAAAAGTAAAGGGAGCAGGAAGACTATTTCACAGAATGTGGAAGCTTTTATTCCCTCCAGTCAAGGTATTGTTAATGATAGCAGACAAGATATGGACCTTACTCTCTTTGTGTTGTTTTAAAGGTGTTCTGCTGATACCTTCTGTTAACATATTTGGGTATTCTAATATAGTTTGCGGTCCACAAACTCCAGTTTGTGTTGGTCAAGTTGAGCCCTATAGGACAAGGGATCTTCTAGTGCCTAGACATCAAGAGGAAGGTATTTTAATTGATCAGTCTCAAAATGGTGTAGACGAAAAATAGACAGAGTGAGCTATTCATATTGGATATATCTTTGGTGTAGACGAAAAACAGACGGTCAGAGTGAGCTATTCATATCAGATATATCTTATGGGCTTTTTATTCTCTCTTGAAAGCAAGAAGTCCAGAATGAATGACCAGAAAAAAAGAAAAAAGCAAAACTAATAAAAAGGAAAGAATGGATAGAATAGGAATCTTAGCACATAAAGAACTTTCCCGATATTCATCTGTGCTTAGTTAAAATATGATTTTTATTCATAAGGCCACATTCTAAGGAGAGATTAGCAGTTCAGAAATAATTATAGCTATTTACCACTTTTCTAGCAAATGATAATTCTCTTGTGGCTGGTCAGATTATGGTTATGTGCACATTAAATGTAAGTCATTGATGCATATTTTAATAGATAGTTAGGAGAAAATAGAAACATACTGATGTGCAATGTGGTTTGTCAGACAGGCATCAGTCAGAAGTTTTCCTTGTATCATGCTGCTTGTATTGTATATTGCAAAATGTTTAGTCTTTGGGTGATATTAACATTAGTTCTCTAGGAGATTTTCATTGTCATCCATGAAACTACTTGTTCTCAAAATACATTAATATGCAGGTAATGGAACAGTGCAGAGAGGTTGCAATTCATGTGAAAATGTAAAAATCCCAATTATAACATCAGTTTCCCTTTCAAATGAAAATAAGTGTGCGAGCTTCAGGAAACAGAAGAAATGGTTGGTATCCACAAAGTCTCTTTTATTGTTCTTTACATTTTGCACTTAGGCTGGAGTTCAAATGAAGGACATGTTTATAAAGAGATTTCTTTGCAGCTGGGAGGATGTTTGACACAGAAAAAGAGCACTGCACAGATTCTAGACAGCCATGCCACAAGGCATAAAGGAGGCAGTAGCAAGGCAGACTTAAGGAATAGACAAGCTTTGACAAGGAATCTCTTTTTTTTGGCTTGTTACTTCCTTAATGTGAATGAAAAACAGTTCAAAGCAGGATCTTCTTTTTGCTTTAGGTAATGAAGGTAATCCTTTAAAAGTAGAAAAGAGAAAGAAGAAATAATAATAAATAAAGTCTACAGATCCCCAGTGAGTAAATGTCTATTTCCTGATAACGTGGCTATATGTGCATTTACCTGGACGTAAATAGCAGAACATCCCGAAACAAGGTGCTATGCATTTTTTCCTCTCTAATCTCTAAAGAATCTAAGAGGAAAATGGGGTGGATTTTGGTGCCTCTCCGCAGTGTGGGGTGCCCCCAGCCATCTGAGGGGAAGTCAGTTTCAAGTGGCCTGTGAGGCTGGGAGCTGTTCCTAACCAAAAAGGGCAAACTGCTGGTGGAGAGAATCTGAGAGAACTACATGGCATTTCCATGCTTCCGGTATGGCTTTTTCCTGATGATTGGCATGCCAGAAATTTTAGCTGTAAACTCTGTAGAGTGGAGACTTAACATATATTGTGTCAGGAAGAATATAGGGTATTGTGGAATGTTATAATGTATATAGGACCCTGAAATATGATATATGCATCATATTTAGACATGTTTCAACCTTTTGTGCTTTTAAAGCAATGGATGTCCAGCCATACTGTTTTCCCAGAGGATCTGGCGCTCTCAAGAATAGCTATGTGAAAACTTCTCTACTACTTTGTGGGACATGTCAGTAAGATGGTGAAGGCCACTGTGAAGCATGATGTCATCTGCTTTCAGTGCTCCTCTTTTTGTTCTCCTCTGAATACATCCCCCCCACCATTAACTGTCAGCCTTAAGAAAAAACCTTTCATCTCCTAGGATCCCAGCAGAAATCCTAATTAGAATGCAGAGCACTTTCTGCCACATCAAAGACCTGCAGTTCACCTCACTCTGTCCTGTCTCACTGAGATGTCACTATTTCTCACTTTAGGGTGTTTTTTGGGTGATAGAAACCTTAGCATAATGGAGGAGAGTTATATGGTGACGTTACTCTGCTGATTCTGTGGGTAGGTTTTATGCTCACAAAGATTTTGAATGTGTTGGAAAGCTATTGTGAAAGTTCCGTGTTAAGATTCCTTAAGAGGCTTTCTAATTGCATTAAACCCATGACCACAGTGTTGAAAAAAACTATACTTGCTGCCTGTAAACTGTAGGTTGATCGTGTGTTATGTGTGGATATGCTCTTTAAATTCTTAAACAGTCTACCTGGCATTATTCATTGTCTTTAGTTGATTGAAATTTATTGTTGGAAATGCAATTATTTCTGAATATTTTGGTATGTATTACCTGGGATCAGTAGTAGACTACAGTCATAGAATGGTACAGTGTCAAACTAGTACAAGTTCTTCTTAAATATGCTATTCTTGTGTCCTTCCTGGTAGCTAGTTACATTTTTGAAGCCTGGTTTTGGTGCTGAAATTGTTTTGTGACTATAGCAGTCTCTGTATATATGAAATTATGCTTATTCCTTGCTGTGCCTATATATCAGTAACTAGTTCAGCATTCATTCCACTAATGTTATATCTTGTTTCGTATGTCCAGCTACAGAATGTAATGAAAACCATTAACCTGTTCCAGTAGAATAGAAATAAAGAGACATAGATACACTCTGCAAGATACCTGCTTTTTCTTTGAGGTGCTTTTAGCTTTCTTTGTCCTAAGGCTGGTGCCTGAACACATTGCATCAGTTAGCAGGTCTTGGCTTTAGCTTCCTCCACAGAAATGTAAAAGTAATACAGATTGAATCTGTACTTTGGCAGTTTGGGAGAAACAAGGAAGGGAAGCACCAGCAAGGTTTACATAATTAAAACATTCAAATGTTTTGCAAGTGAATAACGGGGATCTCTAATGCAGTTGCACTGTGATGGCCAATGCGGGATGTTGCTGTCCAAGCAAGGGCTGTCAGACACAGGCTGCAGTGTTCCAGCCTCTCACCTCCTCTAGCTTCAGTGTTCATGCATTTCTTCCTCAATGTGTGCAGTGCTACTCTCCCTGTCCTCTTCCAGGAGTGTCTGTTTTCCAGCCAGAATCTGAACTACAGTAGTCCCTGGAGAAAATAACTAGCAGTTCCGTCTCAGCGCAAGTCTCGGCAAGCCTCATCCTCTGCCTATGTCTTATTCAAGTAGGTGTCACTGGAACTGTGCTGTGAATACCCAGCAGTAAGGATGTAACACTGAAAAACATTCAGAAGCTTCTTTTCCTGCAACACAATATTTTAGTCATCTGCTTTTCATAGTTTTCCTATCCTTTTGTGTAGGTATTCCTTTAAGCTTGGTAGATAATGGAAAAGAAGTTCCTAGGCTCTGTGTATAAAGGAAGAAAAAGTTGGGAGACTTTCCCTAAACACTATTTTTTCTTTTTTTCTTCATGTTGTAGACATTAAAGGGATAAATATTTGGATTTTAAAACCTTTCATGTTATAAGCAGAATGTATATATTGAACAAATGAGGGGAAAAAAAAATCCCTGAACTTCTGGACTAGATGGAAAGGTAAAGCCAGTCAGCTTCAGAAATAAGGAGCTGACTCAGCCATGGTAGGCATTTTTTCCATTTAGTATTTAGAGGAAGGCTTTTGCTGCCATTCTTGCAAAAATAGATTAGCAAAATTCTTCATCTCCTTCAGCCAGCCTATGCTAATGTCCCAAAGCATTCTTTTCTAGTAGCTAAATTATACTGAAGTAAAATGTTAGAAGTAAGAAAATAAGATCAGATCTTGACTGAATGTTGTGCTTGTTTAGAGCATATGTTGAGGGAGGAAAAAAAAAGTGATTTTGCCTCAGGATTTGGCTCATACTTTTGTTAAAGCTAAATTTCACGATATCCAGCGACATTCTGGAGGTTGTTTTTGTAGGTTCCTGCACCAGCAAAAAACCTGGCTAGAGGCAAATTTGTGTATTATGTTTTAGAAATACAAAAAGTTTAGACAGAGGTTAAGTTGCAGCCAAAAATGTAAAGAGATAACAGTTTCTGTGACTGGGAATGAGTGGGGCAGAATAAAGTCCTTTATAAGCTTCAGAATTTAAAACAAGAAATATACACAGAGGTTTATTTAATTGCCAGCATGGATGAAAAATAATGGAAAGAAACATGCAGGAATTAATCCCCTCCAGCCTCCCCCTCAATGAACTTCTCACTCCCAGGACAGTAGCCAGTACCAGACAGCAGTTCCAAGCCCTTGTAAACACAAAAGCAAACATGGGAAGGTGCAATTTCCCTTGAATGCCTTCTGTTACTGCTTTCATAAGGAGTGTTGACCAGCACAGCAATCCTGATTCTTCCAGAAAAGTAATGTTCAAGATTATAGCCACTAAGATAAAATACTAGAATTATTGTCAGGCTTGAAACCCTACCCAGAACTGCTGTACTCTCTTCTTTGCAAAATTTTGCACTTATTGTATCCATTTTTTTTGAATAAAAATAAATAGAGCAGAAAAAAAATCAATGATGAGCTACATCATTAAGACATAATCTTGCCATAATGTAGACTGTAGCTGTTTTACCATGGATAGGTTGATTTGAGTTGAAATTATTTGAGTTTATGAATTTGATCCCACTTTAAATAAGCCTCAGGAAACTTTGATTGAAATAATTGAACCATTCTTTGTGTTCATAGTTTTATGATCTTTCTAAGCAAAGTCTCATTCCTGCTTTCTGGTAACCTTTTAAGCCAATTCTGATTGTTTTTTAACTGATCACGAAGACTATCATGCATTTACTTGTAAGCTTAGGAAGTATTTATTTACAAGTTTAATTTATATGTATGATTATATTTTAGAAGTATTTATCAGAGTGCAGTTTTTCTTCATTGATTTGGAATGAAATTTGAATGACAGTTTTCTGCAAATGTACAAATTAAATGAGTATATAAACATTAATTTTATTAGATGTAATAGGGAAAGCATTATCCAAACATATTTTGCAGTTAACTAAGTTGATAACTAAGTTTTATCAATTAAAGAGAGCTTATATTTAGTAAAATCAGCTGGTTCCTAATTTCTGTTGCATCACTGCATGCTTTTCTGCTTTATTTTTAAATCCCAAATTGACTGTTTACTGAGATAAATTAAACTGAATTTGGGTAAATAAAGAAGATATTATCTTTGCAGCTGTAGAAGGGGTAATAGCCATCAAGAATTCTGGTTCCTGTGGCTTAGTCATTGACTTTCCCTAGTCTGTGGTTATCATTTTGGTAAAAAATTGACTGTAAAGCATGTACTGCTTGAGGAAAAAAGGTATTTAATTGAAGTTTTTTTTTTTTTTTTATGAACTATTTATTTCAAATAGAAGTTCCATTAAAAATATCTTACCAATTTTAACTTACTAAATTACTGTAGGACTTTGATGGAGTGCGGAAGCCATACAAATAAATAGGTTAGGGCATTGTAATTTCATCTATCTTCATATGTGTGAAATAATAAAATAGATTAAAAATGGGAGGCCATTTATTTACTTTGGGGAATATATGTTTTTATATCTGTGCAAATACTGTGTATTCAAAATGCTGAACAGCTTAAATGTCACAGGGTCAAAAAACACAGAAGTAGAAGATCAAAAGTCTTCCAGATGAAGGAGAAATTTTCTTGGGACTGTTAATGATTGTATCTTAATGTATTTAGTTGTCAGACAACTAAGTGGGGGAGGGGCATTTGAGAAAAGGTATAGTATTGATTTACTGCCAGTAGAGATGATTTTCCATGGGATGAATCAATGTGTCTACTTAGGGGAAATATAAAAGCAAGTGTGGATGAGCTGCTTGTAAGAAGAAAATTATTCTTAATAAAATGGATTTTTAAGAGAGAGGTTTGCATTTAGTGCTTGGATGTGGTTTTGACTTTGTACATTTTATTATGAAAACAATGTTAGGAGCCAGAGATGAATGATATCCAGAAAGCAGTGTTGGCTCTCAAATGTCCTTGTGTTGGGTGCAGGAATCGTGTAGCCAATACAGCTGTTAAGATGAAAATACATTGGTTGAGTGTTCACATTGTAAAGCTCATCCACTTACCAGGGTGTACTTGGGATTCGCTGTTTGCCTCTGCTTACTTGTAAGAGCAGGTAATGCTTGTGGAAAGCTGGGACTAGAAATCCATTCATAACGTGAAGGTTTGCAAGATTCAGGCCATATTGCTGTGCAGGTCAGCATGGGAAGTGATTGGTCGTTTTCTTCCCTTGCTTCCCTCTCTTGCTCTTTTTTTTTTTTTTTTTTTTTTTTTTTTTTTTTTTTTTTTTTTTTT
>VWPW01015965.1:874-18424 GCA_013389825.1 Crypturellus undulatus | reverse complement strand
AAAAAAAAAAAAGAATTTGAAGAAGAATAATTCCAGGAGACAAATATGTGTGCTAAGAACAGCTGTTCTAACCATCTATGACGCCTTTGATTTTCTGCCATAGAAGTAGTATCAGCCTTTGCCAGGTGCACAGTAGTGGAGCTGGAAACAAAACAGTTCCCTGAGAATTCCCATTCTGCTCCACCTTTCCTTAAGGAAATTGTCATATTGATGGATGATGCCAAATCATGTGCTGTTCTTTATATGGTCTGAAGAGAAACCAGAGTATTTTATAGAAGAGACTGATGGAGGGAGAAACAAGGGCTCTAGAGTCTTTTTCTTTCGTTACCTCAGTCAGCAAATGAAATATAAGTCTAACACGCATATTTTAATTAAAATTTAACCCTTTTTTTTGCTATGTGTATTTTCAGTGCATGGTTGTTTCATACAGAGAACATTCCGTTCCATGGGGCATATAAGATGAACACTCTTGGATAAAGCAAATAACAAAGGCCAACACCTATCTTATTAGACTACCTAGAGTCAAGAAAGGAGTGTTCAGCACTTTGTTGCTAACAATGAAGATATTTGGGTTAGTACTAAGTTCCAGCAGAGTCTGCGACACTGCTCTGAGAATTTATTTCCATGGTTTGGATGCATGTTGCTGTGTAGTGTGTAGTAACAGATGGCGGACATGATGCAGGTTCCAGAAGGGTAAAGCTTCTGAAAACAGAAATACATTCACTTGACCTTGCTAGCAGCTGAAATAGTCAGCATGCAGCAAGTGTAGATCTGGTGTTTCTTTGTTTTATTGTACGCTATTATAGACAAAAGGGTTGTGACAAAATTAGTGCAACAGGGAGGAGAGAGTACTGCTTTAGCTTACCTCTTTCTGGCATATGAATGTGAATGTTAATTTTCAAACACCTTATTCACTTCTTATTCACAGAAACTGATGCTTGTACTTTTGTAGGACAGCAAATGTAAGACATTAAAAAAAAAACATTATATCGATCAGGACATAGTTTGTCTGTGGAACCCAGTAATACATTTTAAAAGTGAACCTTTGTTGCTTGATTCTCCTTAGTTCATTTTTTTCTAAATACTTTTGTCTTATTCAGAAATGTCCAAAACATTAAAGTGCAAAATAAAAGCAAATTAAAATAGTCAGGTATGTTTATCTAACTTGTATAGCACATTATTTCCAGAGCATATACTTTCCTACCTGTGAAAAAGCATTCTGCTTCCTAAGGGCAGAAGAAGCTTTCGTTACAGACTCACAAAGTGCTGCGTTGGTGTAATTGGATAAAGGTCCTGATGAGCAAAGGCCAAGGCTTAACATTTTCCTAGGATGAGGTTTTTTTCTCTCTCTCTTTTTTTTTTTTTTCCCAGAAATGGAAACTAAGAAGCAATTTTCTGAATGTAAGATGTCTAGTAGGGAAGAGAGAAAAAATAATTCAGGTTGTTATTTTTTTTTATTTTAATGCTGCTTTAGTAGTGAGCTATTTTTAAAGCTGTGTGCTCCAGATATCAAATCTATACTGTCTGCTGGAATGAAGCTAGTTGCATGTTCATTGCAGTCACTCTGCAGCTACCTCTGCCTGTCCCTTCTGGCAGAGTCCTAGTTACCTCTTTTTCCCTTTCTGTCTTTTACTTGCTAAATTTTTGGTTCACAGATGCAATGATCTCTTCATTACCCTTTTTTCTCTTCTTTTGGAAAGCAGGGAGCAGGCCTCAGCCGCCTGCTGTCAGCAGATGATGCCTGTTCATCACCGCGCCAGTTACCTCAGTGCTAAACACCCGTGTGGCCCTTTCCCTTGAGCCCCTGAAGTGTCCCCAGGCCTCTGGGATGCCCTGCTCTTTCCCCTTTGTTGTTCAGGTTCAAAAGCCCCAAGGGCTCTGTTAAACACAAGGTTGGTCATACACAGAATAACTCTGCTGCTGCTTTTTTCTTAGCAATTTGGTTCCGGCTTTGACATCCTAGCTAATCTTGTGGGACATCCTTAAAATGTGCCAGCCAGAGGTACAGCCTCGGCCTTAGCCTAGCTATTTAGCCATGTATACGTGCAGGTGCTCAGCTGACTGAGCCCAGTGTATGGCAGCTTCAGGACCTGTGCGCTCTGCCCTTGGACCATGGGAGGAGTTGGCCCAGATAGTGCTTGAGGGAGCATTTAAGCAAGCGACAATGAATACTTTCTTTGGTTTGTTGTGAAAACTGGAAGTGGGCATTCAACAGAGCAGCTGGTAAGAGTGCCTGTTTTTTCAGCTGTAAGTGTAGACAAAATAAACACATTCCTTGTTGTTTCTCTTACCGAAAAATAAACAGGGATTCTGGATTTTTTTCCTTTTTTTGTCAAGCTGAAAGTACTAAGATTTTGGCAATTGGCTTTATGAGCAGGTTTGAACCTTTGGGTAGTATATTTTTCCAAGAATTAGCGTGTATATAAAGCTGGCTTTCATCTCTAAAGTCAACTTTGTGACCATCCTCTTCAAGTAGTTGTTTATTTCATTCTGGCATCTCCTCCTCTTTCACCGCTGTTCTCATTAACTTTTCACAAAGGGGAAAACTGGTCCTTTCTACAGTCTAATCATCTGCTTTCTGGTTTGTTCCACTAGGAAACTAGCAGAGCAGGGCCAAATCCAGGCACAGAACAAATAGATGGCCTTTCCTGGCAGCAGGCTGCTAGGAGTGAAATGGCCATAGTCACCCTGCCCACTGATCTTGTGCCAAAGCTCTAGAAAGTCTCCTTCTCTGGAGATCTTCAAGACCCGCTTGGATGCAGTCCTGTGCCACGTGCTCTAGGTGGCCCTGCGTGTGCAGAGGGGTTGGACTAGATGACCTCTAGAGGTCCCTTCCAACCTTAGGCATTCTATGATTCTATGAAAAGCAGAGTGTCTGCTGATGCTGAGGGGATGGACAAGGTCTAGCAGCTATGGTGACGGCATGGACAGAGCAGCCTTCATGGCAGGCACAGAAAATGCTGCTGTCTTTGCAGGAGGGATTCCTCTCTCTTTCTTCCAGTGAATTTATTATCCTTAGGAATTGTCCACCCTTCTCAGATGGCTTTCCTTATCCCTGGAGCATGTCAAATGACAACATTCCCCACCCTCCTTCCTGTCCCTCTTCTCCATTTTCATATGCAGTACATAACATGACGTTTATATGCTTCCTATACTGTGAGTGTCTCAGAGAGCTGGATGCTCCTAAATGGCAGTTCAGTGGCTGAATGCAAGAGCTGAGCAGGCTGGTGCAGCACCTACATGGACTTTCTTCAGGTGCTGATGCTCAGCCACAGCAGTGTGAGCATGGATTGTCTTTGCAACTATTAGCTTTGACTGTATTCCTCTTCCAAAAGGGAAGGATGTGCAATCCTTTTGCATTTTCACATTGTTTGCCGGTTTTGCATCACCTAATGTTGTTTAACTGTGCAACTTGTACCTACCTCCACAGGGTTCACTTGTCCCACTGTACGTGCAGTGCTTGAAGTGAGTTACTGACGGTGTTCCTCTCTGAATAACAGATCTGACGATACTGTGCTTTTCTGAAAAGCACTATCTGAAAGTAAAACAACTACTAGGCTGGTGGGAGCCCATAAATTTCAAACAGTCTGACAAAATGCTTGAGTCATCTTTATCATGATTAGCTTGTTTAATGTTCAGTGTGCCTGGTATTCTCAGCCAGCAGAATAAGTCATTTGTACCATACCAGCCTTATGAAGAAGTTTTGTTTGGGAAAGCAAGGAAGATGTTGCTCTTTGAGACATTCCATCAGACACTGGATGGACGCAGGGTGGACAGAGTCATATCTGAGAACTGTTAGATGCATTAAATGCATCTTCAGATATATTATCTGTCTTACACAGGTAGGAGCCTCAGACATCAAGCCTTGTCTGCACATCTAGAATTTACATTTTAGAAATGGTTGCCTTTTGTACATGGCTGTGGCTAAAATTAGAAGTGAGCATCAGGTGTTGTGCTTAATATGGAAACCTCATTTGTTTCCTTTGACCGCTCATGGTATGGGTGTGCAACCCTCCTGCTCATGGAGTGCAGAAGGGCAGTAATGCAAAATGGAATCAGGCTGTAGTGGTGTAGAATGAGAATGAATAATGAATAAGGAGCAAGTTTGTAGAATAAACAGTTCAGCTCAGATGCTTCTATATGCCAGCTTTTGATACTCAAGCCAGAGAAATCCCTAACTTGCAATCTGTGCAAATTCAAATGTAATCAAACTGAGAAGTGTCAAGGTTTGCATCAGAAAGTGTAACATTACAGTGTCTGAAGACACTGAAAGCAGTGTTTGGTGTATTCCTGGGAGGTGCTTTGGGAAGCATAAGAAATTTGAGTGGAATAAATGGAAAATTCAGTGAATTATGCATCTGCCAGAATGATGTTCATTTTTCCTCAAGTTAAATTTAGCCTGCACATTAGACACCATTAAAACATCTTTGTTTGCAAATACTGTAATGGCAATATCTTATAATAGGGTGGATAGGTCTGTTTTAAAATACAAAGTCATTTTCGGTGAGGTTGTATTTGTTAATGTTATTTTTGTGCGCGCCAGTAAAGCATTCCTTTCTAATATAATGCAACAGAATGTGCTGTAATACATTAAGCAGAGTAGTAAAGGTACAAATTCCTGAAGTTTCATCCTAACTTTAACTCGTTCCCCTCTGTCACCAAACGAACTATTGCAAATCTTCTTTAGAGCCCCTTTAGAGCTGACAATTCTTGTCAGCTTGAAAGTCCTAAGGTTTTGCCTCCCTGGCCAGCTTGGTTAATTACTGGTGGCAGTTTTTGCTGTGGCATCATTGCAAGAGGAGGTGGTAGTTTAAGTAAAGATAGAAAATAGAAGTTTTGTTTTCATGCTGGGGTTATAGAAGGCTTAAAGGTAGATGTTTTCTGAAGCATCTTACCGATTTTTTGTTTCCAAAGATGTAACAGTAATTGGTAACACCTAATAAGCTTTGAAACAATTTATTCCCTAAAATCACATAGTCTTACATATAGCCCTAATTTAAGAAAGCCTGTGATAATAAGTACTTTTTTGGCACCCAAGAAGTTTTAAACTGACCTGCAATATGCACTTAGTAGGAACTAGCTTTGTGCTTTGTACTGTTTTTGGGTAGTCTTTAGGAGATCTCGCTTCTGTTTTCTGCGTAATAAACCAGGCACCAAGACAATCGCAACAGTTTCAAATTACAGTTACAAACAAGCTTTCACAAACACTTCATTTTCTTTCTGAAAAATTTATCCGGTTGATAACTTGAGTGCCAACTTTCAGGCACATGGAGAATTATTTGAATTAGTTACTGGTATAACTGTCCTGGTTTAAAACAAAACAGAAAGAACCCCACCTAACAGATACATAGGCCATTTTTACAGGCATTGCGTTATTCAGTTTTGAGAGGCATAAAAATTCCAGCAAAACTTTTTGTTAAGCTATAATAAGAGTAAGTTTTAGGCTGACATACTTAGAAATTGCTGAGATTCAAAAACCTTCTCAAAAGCAAGAAAATTAGTTTGTTGACCAGTTTGCAGTTTCTCCCTATATGTTTTTCCATGCCAGGATACCAGAAAAAAGATATAATTAATGCAAGTGTTGGTTTTAAATTAGGCTTTATATGGTTGCACAGGGATGAGGAAAGGCACTGGAGATTGTCTTATCAGAGTCACTATAGTAACAGCTCACCCCATCGTTCTCTGTTTTCCTGAGCCTATGATACTCTCCATTCTGTCAATAGATTATTAATGGGATTTATATTCCAAACCAGTCATTTCAACTGTAGAAGCCTAGAAGTATTTTTAAGAGAGAGAAATCCTTGGAGCTGAGTCCTTTACAGTTGGTGGGTTTTTTTGTTTGGTTGTTGTGTAGGAGAAGATGATCTGATTTCCCTGTCTGGCTCTTAACAAGATACCCTATTCATCCTGGGACAGGAAGAATAGCAGCACTACGTTCAAGTGCCTCATCATTCTATTTCTGATATTGGGCGTATATTTTTAAGCAACAAGAGGGAAGCATATCTTCCATGCTGTCACTTTATCCTTCTGTCCTGATACTAAAGTACAAAGGTAAAACCCAAAGGGATTTGCTTTTTTGTTAGTTTGCATCTGTAATAAAACTTCTGAATGTCAATTTAAAGCGGCTTGCTTCTATTTTCTGTGTGATTCTAAGCCAGGCATCATCTTCTTTTATCGGTAGCAATATCTAAACTGCCAAAATGGGCTTTTTTCCCCCACTCTCCTGGGGATCCCCAAATATCCAGCGTCAGCTGCAGTGAGCTGGCAACCTTCCCTTTAACCTGGCTTACTGTGATGCTTGAAACAAGGAACCACGCTGAGATCAGAATTTAGCAGGTTAATGCTAGAGAAGGCCCCTCATTAGGGTCCTATTGCACGGGTTTGCGAAAGAGGCACAGAGCACATTCACCAAATGGATATTGAAGACCTGACTCATGCTAGGAACATTCTTTTGAGCAGGGAACTTCTTTTGGTTCCTGTTGGGAAGCTCGTGGTCCTGCAGGATTTTGAATCAAAGCAACTTTTGTTTTTTTTTTGTCTTTAGCAAATGAATTTAACTGCTTAGAAGAGTTTTTCCAGGGACTTAGAGAGTGTCTTGCAAAGAAATATGTTGTCTGAGCCTGGGGTCTGGCTTTTGCTTTTCCACTGGTTATAATCTAATTAGTAAGAAGGCTGGAGTAAATTCAAGGCAAGCCTGTAGGATACTTAGGTTGATAATGTTTTCTGAAGGTTTATTTCTCTGTGCCCTTTGCAAATGATTCTTAGGAGTTCAAGGCTGCCAACTGTAACCTTATGGCAGAAGATGGGAAGAGCTGCCCCTCCACTTCTGTTATGTTCACTGTTAGTAGACAGAAGGACAGCTAAATAATCTGAGTATTTTCAGAGCCAAGAATATAGCGTTTAAGATTTTGCTGCAGGCTCTAGATCTGCAGTCGTTAGTGTATCTTTTGTGATGCTTTTTTTTCTGTCTATGTAGAAGTAAAGCATTTCTTTTGTATTGCTGCCTCTCCATCCATATGTTGATACAAAATTTATGAGGTTTATAACATCTACTTTAAAATCATTTGATTCCGTTTTTCCTTCTTAACATACTAGGGTTGTTCTTTGTATTTTATTTACAAGGGTGCCTTAAACGCATCAAAAGAAAGATGATCATTTAAAGTGACATGATGCTGGGAGTCGACAACAATGGGCATGAACGCTTGTTGTATCAGAAATGCAGCTTGTCAGTCATTCCTTAGTCAACTCGAATAACTGACTGGCAAATAAAGTAGGTAGGTAGGTCAGCAGCAGATAAACTACATCCTAGCAGTCACGGGGTGATTGCCCTACGTGATAGACACTGTTAGGAAGCGACTTTGCAGAGTTGACGCTTCTTTGCAGCACAGTGGTTTTTGAGCCCTGCAGTAGCTACTTTGAAACTGTCAAGTGGTCAGTTCTCTCCCTTCTGTTGTGGGGAGAGGGCAATTACCAGGGTGGTATCCCGAGACTGCCAGTATGTCTCCTTTCTTCCTAAATGTTGCTTAAAATGTCTTCTCCCTTAAGTCTGCTTGTTGCTTCTATCAAGCGTAAGGGCTAAAACACAAGTTAAATAGTAACATTGACGTGGTCAGATATTAAAAAATGAATGTGGCCTTACTAAAAGGCATTCTTTAAGTTTCCTCTTCAGACTGAATGATTGCCTGTGCTTCTATATTGTAGCTTGCCCATCACTAAAAGTGGGTTGCAGAAGCCTCATGTTGAGGCCACATTTGTCACTTAGAGCTCTGTGGGCCTCCTGAGCAAAAGATGCTACGAAAAGCCATGTGTCCATATGGAGATGGAGTGAGCCTTATTTAGAAGAATTAGCTCTAAACCTGAAGCAATCAAGCTAAGCAAGTTTAAAGTCAAACTTTCAAAGTAGAAATGAAAGCAGAAAGAACGACCATGAGCTAGGCCAGGAGGTCTGCAAAGCTGCTTCTCTTCTTGTGCTGGGGTGCCAGGACTCTACCTTACAGTGCTACCCCATCCTCTACTATAGTGAACTCCTCCAAATTTTTTAAACCTGTTCTGCTGCTACTCTTGGTAATTGATTTCTTATACTACAAATGCTATTTTATTATTTTTATTTCAAAAGGCAATTGTTCCCTCTGTTTTTGTTTGAGTATACGCAGTTAATGCGTACTTCCTGTATGACATGATTAGAGGTGAAATTCTTAAAAGGATGCATATAAAAAGAGTATAGGCACAGATGTAAGCAAAGAAAAGGTGGAAAATAAAGTTTCTTTCATGCTTTAAGGGAAATTTCAAGCAACAAAGATTTTTTTCAGGGCTGTTGTTTTTGACGCTGACACATGAGCAATGCCTCTGGGCCCATTTTAAATGCAGAGGATTTCTCCCAAGACCTGGGGCTTGAAATGACAAACAAAGGGAGACTTTGGGGTGACGTTTTCCGTAGCCTTCCAGTTTCCAAGCTAAGCCTGCCTGGAATCCATTTGATCATTATGCAGTGTAGCTTAAAAAATGTGCCTGGGAAGAAAAAAAACATGGCTTTGCCAAGGAGTTTTGCAGCCCTGTATGATTTGTGTGCAGAGTGCAGACTGGCTTTGGATTCATTCCATCAAGACAGCTTCTTCTTGGCTCTTGGAGACTTTTCTTAGGATAGCATTTATTTGTTTTAAGTCTCTTTACATTTTGCTTCAAGACCTTTAGGAATTGGAAGTGAGTGAGAAATCTGACAGTCTTCTCTCCTGATTAATACAAAGGAGCATCCAGACCCATGTTTCTATCTATTTCTAAAAGAAAAAACATCTGAAGAGCAGATGGAATAAATTATTTACAGTGGCCTAATACCCCTAGGTATTAATACCTAATACCTAATACCACTAGACTTTTTCTCGCTGCCCCAAGGCAGCAAAACCCTCTCTGCCCTGCAGCCTGGGGAAGAGGCGCTGCTGCATCCTCATGCTTCTCTTTGCACTCAGGTTGCTCTGTTATTTCCTTTGAGGGAAGAAAAAATAAAGTGAAGCAGCCCTAGTGTGTGTCACCACTTGATGGCACCAAACAGATTTGAAAGGCCATTGAAAATAAATAAATTAAGAGGCGCAACTCAACTTCTCTGCAGTGTGGGAGAGCATCAGCAGGAGTCACGCTCGCTAAGAGAGTAACAAGCCTTAAAGCTTTCTCTGCATCTGATAAAGTTTACTGTTGTTGGGTTTCGCTAACTCAGCATGAGTACTTCAGAATTGCTGTAAAAATTTGGCAATAAGGTCTTCTTGGGAAATGAGCAAACTAGAAATGTGTTCTTAGCCTGATATGCTGGCCAATTTGTGAGCAAGGGAGGGTGTGTGGCTACTGGGCTGCATCACGATGAGTCTGGATGCTCTGCCCTCCCCAGTATGCAGCAATATCCCTTTTGCGATTACAAGGCCATGGGTTAATGCAAATCACATTCCCAGACTTGATCAGTTGGAAGTTTTTCCAAAATAAGGGGAATTCTAGGATGATCACACTGTGTGCTGCTAGATTCACAATGACCTTGATATTTCAGTAACTCCTGATCATAAAGATCCTCCTCTCCTGATTCCCTTAGGTACAGATATTCTTAATTCAGTGACTAGGAAGATCCCCATGTTGATTCCCGAGTCATTAACATTAAAGAGTACTGACAGTGTACTCTCCTAATACTCTTATGGTTGCTTCTCCTTGTCTTTTCTAAGTGTGTTACAAGAATCTTGTGTTCCTCAGGTTTTTATTAGATCTCAGAGATATGAGTTTCAGCAGCAGACATCTGCAAGATAACTTCCTGGTCTCTCCATTAAGCAAACAGCAATTGCCAGAGGCTTCCTTTATTTAGTTCATTCTGAATCCTCTGCTTTCTGTAGTCTGAGCTTCCTTCTGTCTTTTCATCTGTCCCTGAACATACTGCCTTGCTTAATTATATCCTGTTATGTGTTTTATGGAGAAAGAGGAGGACGTTAATGCTTGTCAAAAAGACCAACAATCTCCTCCTTCCCTGATTCTATTTCACGTAAAAATGTCTGTCAAACATTTTCTTCCTTTGTCTAGGTTAGCATAAAAAAAAAACATATTCCATTGGCTTCTATTCTCAACTGGTAGAAAAGAAATAACGCTTATCTCAGTGTTTTATCAATCAGAAATGATCAAAAAATTCAGTGTGCCTTTTACCCCCTGGCTTCCAGCTCTCCTTCTACCCCACTATGGATCAATATAAGTGCATAGTGTTTGGGCAGCATATACGTGCACATGTGTTGCATTCCTGTTGACATAGATTAATTTTGGCTCCGGTCCTCTCTTCATTCCCACACAACTGTTTTATAATTAATTTTTTATTTATTTTTTGATTTGTAACTAGAAAACTCGTTGGCTGAGAAGCTGTTTTGCTTTTCGCTTGTATAGCACTGCACACAGTGAAGAGCTAGTCCAAGAGTAAGGATCTTAATAGTAACTTATATTAGTTACATCTGATAGATTCTGTGGTTGTCTACACATACACAAAAATCAGACCCAGCCCTTCAAAGTTCATGTGAAAGATTATTTAAAGTGTCTTTATCACATGCTTGAGCTTCATGCATATTGATTCCAGAAACAAATTGTTCATATTTCGGGTTATTGTTATCTTCTTTCTAGACTGTATCACATCCCTAGTTAGTCCTTTAACTGACCAATTGCAGCTTAACTTCTGGACTTAGAAGTGTTTCACCCTTACAGTAGGCTACAGTATTTCCAAGGTGCAGGAGATGTGGGAGTGCTCTCTTCTCCCATTGCACTCAAGAATGTGTGCAGCTTTGCTTGAAGGTGAATGCCCAGAGCCACTAAAACATCTTTTTTTTCTTTTCTTTTCTTTTTTTTTTTTTTAATATCTGCTTAATTTCTGGCTAAGAAACTTATAGGAAGGATGCCAAAGACTAAATGTACCAATGGCAGGGGTTGAGTATTTGTGAGTACTTGAGTGTTGTGATTTATAAGGCAAAGTGTAGTCCTCTGGTTTGAAAAAATTAAACCCATTAAATGAAGCAACCTTAAAAGACACTGTCAGCTTTATTATTAGTGGGTGCTGATGTTGCTCTCTGACCTGCCTAAAATGGTTGGTGAAACAGTCTGTAGCAATTAGATAATTGTTTCACCAAAATATGATTAAATCTGAATGCCCATAATTGATGCTTCCTGTAAGCAGTATTGAAGCAGGACTTTTAACGAAAGCAAATATACATTCTTACTGTTCGCAATACTTGAATTCTGGAGGGAAGAAAATGGAAAGCAATTAGAGCAACAAAATGGATGTTTGTAATTTAATATTCAAAGCATGCTTTCCTTTTTCTTTTAAATTCTAATTTAATTGAGAGATTTCATGTACTTAGGAAAGAGCATATTTAGACTTTATATAGCGTCGTGACTCTACTCTTGGTACTGAAGTCTTCATTCTTCACAAGGACTCCAAAGACACTGTAGACAGGGATGTTTTTCTAGGCTGGGTGATCTATATAGCTCTGAGCCATCGGATACAATATGCAAGAATTCACTGGGGGGGAAAAAGAGAGTTGGTGGCCACATTAATGTGATAAATGTTGTGGAAAGGATGCTCGTTCACATGGAAGAGCCAGCCCTGCTTCTAAATGGTGCTGCAGCCTGGCTCGAGGCTCCAAGCAGCTGCGCACGAGCCCTGCACAGTCACCGCCGTTTTCTACACGAAGTGGCAGTCACTTCTGTTCTGGGGCCTGAGCCCAGCCCTGGTGCGTGCAGTTTTCATCGGGAAAGGTTGCACGCATCTCTTGACACGTAGGTGTGAAATTCAGCCCCAAATCAAGTCAGCAGCTCCTAACGCAGGACCCTTAATTGAGCCTTTGCCAAAGTTAAAGCCCCATATGCTTTCAGTCTGTTCCCTTCTAAATACACAGCAAAGTGTAAGCAACACTAGTGCAGCTGATGAGTGGGGACAGAGGAAGGATCTCCAGCAGAGCTTCCCATTGTGGGAGGCTTCACTGGTGAAGCATTTCTAAAAGCAAAGGAAAAGTGCAGCAGTCCAGGGATGGGCTGTGCTCCACTGCAACAAATTCCTTAGTGATCGAAGTGAGGCATGAATTACATAGGCTGGGACACTCCAGCTTACACAGCTTTGGAAGGCACAAACTGAGCTCTGTTTTCCTGTGAGTCTCATTCTTCCTTAAATTCGTTGTTAGTCGTGGAGCAACATCTTGCTTTAAAGTGACTATCAAAAATACAAAGTTACACAGTCAGAAGGAAATAGTTAAAAATTACTACAATGTTTATGGCAATCTATAGTTGTTCTTCCTAAATACGCCAAGTTGTCTTGTTTTGTTTTCAGATATTCATCTTCTTAGGAGAAAAGTAGCCAGCTCTCTAGAAAGTAATAAGTTGAAAATATGACTTTATCTGTTAAAAGGCCAGATTCTCCTTTCATGCACACTCTGTTAAACTGCACTAAAGCTTAGGTCTCCTGCTGAAAGGGCTAGCTGGATCCCCTTGGGGTGCAGGCCATGATTGACTGTAGATTGTTGTACTAGGAAGTATAGATATTTATATCTGAGATCATGAAAAGCAGGGGTTCTAAAATCCACAGTCTGTTAATCGCAGAATTTTTATCTCTGCTATCAAAAAGTTACACTGTCACCCGGATTTCTTGTCATCCTTTAGGTTTCGGCATAGTCCAAATTGCTGGTACTTGAGAGACTGGACTATTCACAGTTGGATCAGACAGTGCTTAAAATACAATGCAGAAGACAAAGCCCTGTACACATTAAAAAACAAGGTAAGCTTTTTTTGCCAGGAATAGCCAGGACTGTGTTTAATCATCTTTGTTTTTTAGACAAGCGAAGCTAACCTGGAATTCTTGTTGTAGTCAGGTTTGTAGACTACGTTTTCAACTTCAGATTTGTTTTGTCAAAATCAAAATTAGAGTTTCAGCTAAAGCTCTTCAGAGCTTTTATTTTCTCTATTTACTGGGAGGTTTCTGGCCAACAAAAACAAAACAGAAAGGCCCCCCACATCGTGAAGCAGTGTTAAAGAGCTCCTTGCATTGCTAACTAACAGTCACATTGCAACAGTGTGCCATACTAATGTTCTGATCTTTCTGATAAATATTGATTTATGCTTGGGAAGATTTGAACAAGAGATTTTCACACTGATCTTTTTCTTCTTCCTTCAGGTTCAATATGGAATTTTCCCAGATAATTTTACATTGAATATTTTGATGGATTTTTTTATAAAGCAGAAGAAATATGAAGGTAAGAAAGTATATATCACTTTTTTCTCCTTTCTTCCTTAAACTGCCTTTCTCCAGGATTGCTTCTCCTTTTTTGTTGGAATTTTGTTAGCTGTATAATTTTGAAACATTTGCAGTTCAGAATTTCTGCTATGATTAATCTCATAACAATGCTAAACTATCTTATAACAATGTCTCAGGAGTTATTAGTGACAATTACAGTGCTATAAGAATTGAGATGTATGGTATAAGGTTCACCTAACTCACATTCAAACAGCTACACACCTGAAATAAGCTGTTTGTGCAGACTTTGTCACTGTTAGGAACCAGCTGCTCTGAATTGCCACATTGAAGTGCCTGTCTTTCACTATGGAGTATTTAAGAGTTCAGATGAATGATCACGTCATGTTTGCTGATAAATATTTAAAGTTTTCATTTCACTGGGGGCTTTCTGGTACTGTAAATTTGTAGTAGACTTTTTTTGGTATAACTGTCTTGCAAAACAAACAGCTAAACAGGACTCTCAAATAGCAGAATGACTTGTCTGTACCTTTTGTCATGACAATTATGCTAAATGGGAAATTAAAGCTTACCTTTATTTTAATTTGAGTGCCCTCCCCACCCCCATGTCTATGATCCCTCACTCGATCCATATTTCTTTTCTTTGACAGGCTGAAGGCCTTTTGTTTAACATACTGTCCTTCCTGACAGCGAGTATCACTAGACCTCCCTGTGGAGCTCCTCAAGAGCACTGTTTGCTGAATGCCCTGGATGCCCATGGGGCATGTGTGACAACATTTCTGCTCTGTCTTACCCTCCTGTCACCTTAAGGGCACTGAATTTAAGCCAGTCTTCTCTTGTTTCTAGTCTAAACAAAAGGCAAGGATATCACATTTAGACTTTTTTTTTAATATTAACCACCAAAGGGCTCACTAAAGAAAAGTCAACTGAAATTGGAAAGTGTTAACTTAAAATGGGTTTAGAAAGCTCTCTTGCTACAGTCCAGTGTTATTCAACCCATTCTTACCTTCTGGCAGTGAATTAAAATAACCTGAATGGTTAAGACTAATTCTCTACTACTAGTCATAAGAAATTTTTAGTTCCCTAACTACTTCAAAACACATTACAAGAGTAAAGTATTGGTGAAACATCAGTGGATAGGAAAGGAAGGAGTGGTGCAAATTGGCATTCACTGATTTTGTGTTTAATTCCTCTGTAGATGCTATATCAATAGTAACAGAGATCATGTTGCAAGAAAGTTTTGATGAAGTCTCCACACAGCTTCTTTCTCTCTATGTCTTACACCAATACCTGGCAACCAAGTCTGAACATACGGTAAGCTGATCACACTTGAAATGATACCCAGGGTCTCTGCTTCCAAGTGTCATGATGCAGTCAGTTGGGCCTTCAGTCTTGGATAGATTATATTTCCCTTAAGTTTTTGTTGTTTTTGTTTTGTTTTTTAAGAAAAAGCAAAATACAAAAACGTGCCAAGAAACTTGTGTACTCCTGATGAAAAGACAAAAAGCTTGTGAGGGTCTGAAGGATGTCTGCTGTTCTGCTCATTGCTCATTGCTAAATTCAAACAAGACTCCATTAGTTAATGTGCATGTTGTGAGGGAAAACTGAGCTGTATTGCCTGTTTTATGAGACTATATTAAGAGAAGGTAAGCATTGCCGAACATTAGAGCTTGGTACTGGGGATGCTGAAGGATTCTAAAGCATTTTCAATAAGATTTTTTAACAGCGCATTTGTTTTTGAGTGTTGCTGCTGTTGCTTAGACAGCTGTTGCGGCATGACCCTTGGAAATGCTGTTTTTCTACCTTTACAGAAGGGGCTGATCTAGGAATCAACCAAGCATTTTGCTGTGTTCATCACTTTAGGCAGGTGCTTCAAAGCCATGTCGTTACCTGTGAGCAAAATACTTGAGGTCTCCATGTGTTTTACTTGAGGCATTTGTACTATGCATTTTTGAACATGCTTTGAGGCCTTAATCCAGAGTGAAAGCTGAAATTACAATCCATTTGGCAAGAGGTATTCATTTCCCTTGTTCTTCTCTCTGACATTTCCCATGAGCCTGGTGTGTATGATCACTTGTATATGGCAAGTAGAGGAACCAGAATCTCATTTGCCCATTGTGTTTCTCTGTATTTTTAGTTCTCTGTATTTTTAGTTTGTATTTTTATTTTGTAGTTTGTCCTCATTGCGAAGATAAGCACTCATCTATGAGTGCATCATTTCATGAAGTTACAGGCAGGGATGCCGTAGACACGTGACAGGTTTAAAAGACAAGCATATTTGTACAACTGTGGTCTATTTTATATGTATACCCCACAAAGACTGCCATTCAGCACCTTGTAACACTCAGTACCAGTATGTTCTGTGTTTGATTAAGGAAGGAGTAGGAGAGCTGCTCACTGAGTCCAGACACCTTCCCCCATCCCCATTCCTTTTTCCAAGGTTGCAAGATCAGTAACCAGTGTCCTGCTGCAGATAGGCCGTTCCTTATGGCTTTAGGGTCCAGCAGACTGCTATAATGTATTTTGACTTTTAGAGCTAAACCTTGAGACTGGGACATTCAACTAACAGCAGTTGTAATAAAAAAGATTGTACATGGCCCTGGTTATAGAGACTTTTTTACTACTCTGGGCATTACATAAACTCTGACTGGTCTTGGCTCTCCCCAGGAAGTTTTCTCTTGCCATTTGTATCTTTCTTTTCACTATGTTTTTAGCAATGGTATTTGTTTAGTCACTTCCATTTACTGAGAAGAGACTTCAGATTCTTAAAATCAATGTTTCTGTGGCCTTGAAAAATGTACTGTTCTATTGCACTGCCAAGCAAAATCCACACCACTCCGGTGGTTTTAGTCTATTTACTCAATGGGACTCTTCTCAGCCATCAGAGCTGCTACTTCCCTCTATGTGGAGGGTCAGTTGTGCTCTTAATACTAGGACATTGCACACAGAGGTCTTGGTGAGTTGCAGATATTACTTTTATGGTGCAGGTTTTGGCACAGAACATATTCTGGCAGCATATTCTTCTTTCAGTATTTTCCTATTCCAGTGAAAAATAGTGTAGCTTGCATTTAATCACCACATACTCAAAAGAAGTGCTTCCAGGAGAGAAGCCATGTAATTTTGTTTTCAACAGATTTAGACTGAAGCAATTGGTAAGACTTACAGCGCAGAGGCAGAGTTTGAGCACTGTAAAATCAACGTAAATCTTTATCCCACAGGAATCACACTGATTGACTTCAGTGCAGACATTCAGCTGCTCACAGTTTATTGTCTTCCAAAAGGAATTATTGCTCAGTATATAAATATACTCAGCATACGTGTTTCTCAGCATACATGTTCCTCAGTGTATCCTGATACTGTAGCTCTGAGCACTCGATGTGTTTAATGAATCTTTGTTATTAAAAGGTCCAATGAAAGCTGCACATGCTATCTTTGATTGCTGCCAAGTCGTATTTATCAAGCAAAACTTACTTGGTTTACATTTTTTGCAGTGGGAAGAGGAAAGAAATCTTGGCGCGTCGCTGATGCTCACTGGTCTAAAGCAAACAAACACCGTGGGGTTTAGCTCCCAGCTGTATGGCTATGCCTTCCTTGGTAAGCTTTACTTCCCTCACAGTCATCTTTTCACATTACTGTCCCTGCTGGCTGAATTAATTGGCATCTTTGCTGCATTAAAATGTAATTGAGAAAAGATGAAGGGGAAAAAAAGGCAGAAATAATAGAAGGAACAATTTCAGAGTTGCTGAATCTGAAATCTATACTGAAACTGGATCTGTTTTGTAAGGCTGGGATGTTAGTACTGATTTGAATGCTATGCCCTTTATCACACTGTTTCACAAGCTCTTTCAGGGCTCCCTGCAGGTTTGGATTGGCAGTTGAATGGAGGGAGACATTCCTACAGAACCCTAGTTTGTTTGTTTGTGGACTAACCATGTTTTCTGAAAACAAAAATACGGAATCCCATAAGACAGTTTTAAGATTATGGACAATAGGCTCTCTTTTTCTGTTTGTTTTTGTTCTGTTTGCTTGTGGGCTTTTTGTTGTTCTTTTTGTTTGTTTAGTTACAATTTGAGAGCTTCTAAAAGTAATCCTAAAACCCCAAAAGTTCAGAGACTACAACTTGAAAAACACTATTTTTTAGAATGCTCACTGCCCATTGCAACACAAGCATTTCTGTTGTTAACTGCAGTGCCTTTATTTTTTAACTATTGTAGAGCCCCAATTATAAGAGCTCTAATGATAAGCATTGATAAGCTCTAATGATATTAAAGAACAGTTAGATGATAATATGTCCAGAATTGAGAAGA
>VWPW01015964.1:0-32359 GCA_013389825.1 Crypturellus undulatus | reverse complement strand
TAAAGGCTTTTATCAATGAAAAAATATTGCTGGTATGGAAGTAGGTCCAATTATGACAACTGTGCTCACTAAACAGATCAGAAAAAAGGATGTTTCTGTAAGAAACAAATCCTCTTAAAGAGGTTCTAGAAGTGCCCAGAAACAGGGCCTATTGGGGACTGTCTTTAGTTGCCAAACATGTGCGTTCTACATGCTGCAATGTTAATCCAAGAGATAAGTGGGGGATTATCCATAAAGAGGATGTGAAGGGATATATGTGCCTCTTTCTCTACATGAATATTTTGAAAATATGATCTGTATTTACTTCCTATTTCTTGACTGTTGGTACCATACCGAAAAAAACTCTAACACCAGAATATAGGGAAGCTCTGTGTCTAAGCCCAAGGTAAAACTTTGCAAACTGTGTGTCCCTCTTATTTTGACTGTACAAGAGAATCCATCACTTTTCTGTTTGCTTTTCTTTTCGAGACTCATCCCGACTTGCACAAAGTATCAAAGAACCTTGAGACATTTATAAGGGATTTTTCAAATGAAAGGATCAAATTGAACTGGAAATAAAAGCTCTGTTTGGAAAGTGATAACAAACCAGGTGTTTATTTAGCAAGAAAAAAATCCATTTGTAACCAAAAAAGAAAAGACAGCAGAAGAAAGTTAAGCAAAATTTAATGTATATTACAAAAACAGTTTTAAAAGAGTAATTCCCATTAAAAAGAAATTAATCAGTCAGAACTCTATTACAAGGAAAAAGGGAAAAAGTAATCCAAATGATTGTTTATTAAGCCTAAAATGACGTCAATGGTTACTTGAGCTGTGCTAACTACATCTCAGTGTGAACTGGTAAGCTGAGAGCAAATACATTTCATGGTTAGTTTTCTTCTTTCCAAAGAGGTCATTTTCAAAGCCACCGTAATGACATCCACCTGGACTTTATCTGATTTCAGTGGTGCATCTGCAGGTAGCAGGACATTTAGTTTTCACCATTGGGAACTCACAGCCAAACAAGATTCTCAGGTTTGCACAGTTTGTGTAAACATCTTGATGCCTGCAGGGGTTGGCTAAAATAAACAGAAACAGAAATGTGAAATAATAATTGAGAGGCCGGTCCCGATCTGATACTTGTATATTTTCCAAAGTGTGTTTTCTCGTTCATTTTCAAGCCTATATTGTTTCCTTGTACCATTTTCTCTGCTCTGGTGTTAAGATCACTTGAATATTAGTTTTGTATGGAAGAATATAAATCAGATGATAGTAAGCAAAATAAAGATCTGCAAACAACAATAATCCCTGCTATAAATCAACTGAAATTGGGAATGCACATTGAATGATAGGAGATGCTATGTGATATGGTAGTACCGAAAAACATTTCAATTTACTTAAAAAAAAATGGCATTCTCTACTAGGATATTTCCAAAACTTTTAGGAATTAAACAGACCAGTAAACTCAAGAAAAGCAAGGCAATTATTTTCCTCTCTTTTATAAAAATGGAAATATAGTCAAAAAGCTGATGCCTGTATCGCTCCTGTAGATTTGTATACATTGACCTGCTCCACATGAAATGTGCAGAAGCCAAAGGCCTGAGCATGGCTATGGGGCCATACAGATGTACAGACTGACAACCCTTATACGCCTTTACATGCAACTATAGTATTTAGCTCTGCACATTCCAGAAGAGGGCAGCAGGATACTGATTATGCCTCAGCATTACTCTAAACCGTGGCACAATTTATCCATTATACCCATTACACTCAGATTTTTAATTACTGCTATTTGGGGGGAAATAAACGTAAAGGGGAGTTCTATGGCAATGGGTAGAAAAATGGAAAGGTGAAAAAACTATGCAGGAACAACATTATCGTCTCAAAGGATGAGGAGGAACATGGATTCACTTACTGCAAAGCCCACGGTCACAGTGGCCTGGACAGTCGCTACATCTTGGTCCTTTTTTGTAAGGTGTAGTTATTTGCAGTGGGTCATTCCCTCTGCAAGTCCAAGAAAGAAAACACGAAAGAATATCAAAGGGCAGCTCTGAGCCTGTAACAGAAGCTCAAGTCCTTTCCCACGGTGAGAGAGTTCCATCAGGTATTGAATGAAAAAAATTTCCATGTTTTACTTTGATATATTCTATGACTACAAGAATCTCAATTTCAAATGGAAAGGCTGGGAAGATTTGGGGGCAGAGGAAGGAAGCTGAATTGACAGTATTTCTTTGTACAGCATTGCAAATTATTGATTATTTATTTTTAAAAATGTTTTCTGCTTCCAAACTGCTGTTTTCTTAATGACTTCTAAATGCATTGACAGTTATAAGGAAATAACCTCAGCAGATCCCTTCTGACATGCAGGGGTTACAGATGTCTTGTTACTCTGTAAATGCTCATTAGCTCTTGGCCTTTGCTTAGCTTCCTACTTTCCTATTTGTGATCCAAGTTTGTGAACAACATGTTATGAGACATTTTAGGCTTATTCATATGCTAAGATACCTTAATTTCTGTTTCAATGTGAAATAAAATGAACATCAATATCTTGACTGCTTTTTAGTTCACAGTTGTTTTCACCCACTTCCCGTAGTCATAATTCTTATCAATGCTATCAATGCTATTTTTAGAATTATCAAAAGAAAACCTGTAATCATTTGATCCTGCTCATGACCAAAGGACTTTTCTTCTTTTTTTTAAACATACCCAGCATTATATCATCTTAAATGAGTAAAAGGGCAGTACGTACGCGGGGCTGTAATGGCAAACATAAAAGAAGTTGAACCGGCTCTTAGGACAGTAGGCAACCGCACATCCAACCTCGTAGCTGTTATACCAGATTAGCTGTAGAATTGAAAATAAATACATTAAGTCACAGACATGTTTTATTTACTCCCTGAATCCTCATCAATGAGTTCATAAAATAACAGAATGTAAAGATGTTTTTTGCTTTGTTCTGCATGAGTTTTTTAGCTGTTAAATATACAATTTTTATTGTACTCAGGAGAACAAATAGGAAAAAGAATTAGTTATGCCCTCCAGTTTGTAAATGTTTCAGACATATTTTCTGGGAAGACATAAAATTTTTTTTTCCCAGTGAATCAAGTTTGTCTTCTGAACAATTCTTCTTAAACACATGGTAAAGGGTCTCTGCAGTACATGCAAAAAGATATTAATTTATGGCTTTGGGTGTGGTGCGAATGACTGATAAATAATGGTTTGAGGACAGCGAGATAGCAATATATATATATATATAAATAAATATATATATATATAAATAAATATATATTTTTTTTCTGATAATAAAACTCACCCAGCTCATGGTACTCATATAATTCTAGAGCATCATTGTAGATCACTGCAGTTTTCCATACCTGAGTGTAACTGTGGAAATTGGCATTTCTTCTGACTGGTCCAATCCCATACTTGAAATTGGCCATCTGACTGTACCATACTTTAATTGCTTCAGGCCATGTGCTGGGGTAACTTGACATCAATATGTTCTCACCACAGGGGACGCCTGAAAATAGAAGTAAGTTGGTTTCATTACTCCGGGAAGAGGAAACATCTAGGGTAGCAGCTATGACATATTTACATCCTAAAAATGGTCTAGGAGCCTATGCATCTTCCTTGTGGTTTTGAGAAGACAGTGCACCTGACCCTATGAAAGTTGCAGAGCTGCTCTGATTTCAGTGAGCTTTAGGTCCCCTATATGTATTTGACTACAGAATGTTACACAATAATAGCTATATTTAACTTTAGAAAGGTTGTTCGTCTTTGCACCGTCCTGTCTCCAGCAGAGATCCAAAATGGATACTTGATGAAGGGTAGAAGAACAGGGCTTCCCCCTCTCATGCTTCCACAATTTCTCTTTAGGAGTCTTTCTATGCCAAGAATGATATTTTTGTATTTAATAATCTTCAAAAGATAGGCTCTTTCTCATTAAAATTATCCTTATTTCTAATTCACAGGCGCAGAGATCATCAGCAGATCATCATTAACCTTTCAGGTTAGACTTCACGTTCTTCACATACCATTAACAAGTCTCTCCTCGGGAGGACTAGCCTTCATTTGACACTTATTTGCCCATCTCCGAGCACTGGCAGCGGCTTTTTCACTCCACACCTGAAAGACACAAAATATTAAGTATCCAGATCACAGTGCCATCCAGGAGGGAGAAGGAAAAAAAACAGGAACCGATTTAGGGATTGTTTGCTGAATATTCCTGTGGTGCTCAGTAGAAAGTAGAGTAGAAAGTTCTGCCACTTTACTCCAACTGGGCAACACAGTTTTTTAGTCTGCAATTCAGTAACATAGGACTGATTGTACTCCTCTTCCACTCTTGTTTTCCTGGGCCCAGGAAATTTGTTTCTGTTTCCTCTTTTTCCTTTTTTTTTCCCCCTCAATTTCTCTTAGTCTCACAGGCTAAAGAGTGGTATCTGTAACCCAAGCACTATACTTCACGTTGCCCTCAAGTTAAATCCTTTTCTGATGCTTTTCCTTTTCCATGGTGATGTTGTGATTTACTCTGGTGACTGTATAAATTTAGATGCGATGGTAATAAATAGCCCATGTTTGGGGCAAACCTGTGTTTTCTCGTTCCATTTTACAAATAACCTTAGGCTGAGGTTTTCCTTTTGCCTCTCACAGGACTCTCCCATGAGTATGGACTACTCGAACTCTTTTTTGAAGTTTTAAAACAGAAAAAAAAAGGGGTCTTATTCTCATTTACAATTTCTTCATTCCCACCATAGAATAAATCTTCTCATGGACATTCCCCACGCTGCCTATCTGAGTTTTACTAACGGTGAGAACTAAGGCATGGTGCTTAAGAGAAAGATTATGAATGGTAAACGGGACCTGTTGTGAGACAATTGCAATGATTTTGCAAGTGACAGCATTGAACTGTACAACACTGAACTGCAGAAAAAGGAGGATAAAATTCTGTCTTCTCCACTTCTTAAATTCCAGAGCATTTTACCTGCTCTCTGTTCACTGTGTTGTACAGGGTTTTTAGAAGGTTACAATCTTCTGCTTGTGATCTGGAAAGCAGATTGGATATAATACAAATCTTACCATCCTCAGCATGTTGCTGGCTGTAGGAACGACAGATCTCCGTATTTCATTGTGTTGGTCAATAATCAGTTGGCGGTTTTGAGCATCAGAACGACTAAGGAAAGAGAACTCCCGATCTGAAGTCTGAAATGGAAAATAATAACAATGTTGGTCTTGGTTCTCAAAGGTTTAATGAACATTAATTATTAGCTTCTTGTCAAAGTAAAGCTCCTGAGAAATTCTTGATTTTCTTGTACTGATTTTTGAATTCTTATAACTGCTGATATTTTTCTCCCTTTGTTCAAATGAATTGCACTTTTCACAGGGTGACATGAGCCTAAGTAGAACCTGCAGATTTCACTGTTCTCTCCAGATCACCATCAGACATGGACAAAGCTTAACTCTGGATCCAAATCTCAAATCTCATAACTGGCTTAATCTCTTGCATGCTCCTGTCACCTGCAAACTTTCGAAGTATTTGAAGCTGGATCAGAAATCACTGCTATTTGCAGACCATTTTCTGAGGTATCTAAAGCCCAGAAAGCAATGAATAATTTTGATTGTCTGCTGTCAACAATCTCAGACCATGGATCATTACTGAGAAAAATAGTTACAAGGCTTTCTTTTTCTTTTTTCAGTCTAAATAATCACTCAGAATGGGGTTCTTCCCACTTCATGTCTAAAATCTAATGCCTGTGCTAGGCATCTTAACTCTCTGTTATTACTTGAAAGGGCAGAGGTGGTTCTACCCATGAAATTTGTTCGTAACGCTGAAAGAACCATCAACTAGAAGTACCTTTGTCTCATATTGATTCTACCGGGAGTCTGGGATCTGAACAACTAATTTTTTGATGATGAAATCTATTCCAGGCATTAATTCAACTTATTTAATTTTAGATATCCACATCATAGAAGTAGATAGCTAAAAAATATCTCAGTTTTCCTTTATGGTCAAGAAGAAAAGTATAAAATGAGAGAAGCTAAATTCTACGGTTTGCAAGTTATATAAAACAAATCCAAATTAATCACAATCAGATCTTGGCAAATAACTCACATCTAAATGTCTGCTTAGTAGATATCTACATTTTATGAGGTTAATCCTCTCTGAGGAGTCCTGAAATGTATTTAGATACATGATTTTAGAGTTTTGTTTAACGTTTAGGGGAAAAACTTCTATTCAAAATGGCTGTATTCAAGTTAAAAGGAGAATATGACAGGCAAATGAAATATTTTAACACAAATCCTATAAAAATGTGGAAAGAACATGTGAAAAATGATTTTAATCCTGAATTTTAAGGCTTTAAAGTTTACTTTAGACAGATGAGATGGATGAGGAAAAAGCAAACATGAAACATGCATGATACAGGCTCAGATATGAGTCTTCTGCACAAGGATGAATGCTCTTACCTGTCCAGCAGATTGATGTAGCAAAGCAGCCAGGAAAAGGATTGCGGTTAGTGGACCCATTGCTGAAGAGAAAACAAAATAAAATGCAAAATGCTTTAGCTGAATTAGTTTTTAGGGTGGTTTTTAGGGTGGTGTGGCATTTGAACAGGATACAGAACTGCTGCAAAGTGAAGTGTGCTGCACACAGGAGTACTTTATTTGATACCTAGTGTAGTTGCACGTGCACTGCAGTATCTGCAGAGTTAACTGGGCAGAGCTGGTTTTGACTGGAGGATCAAAGGATTTTTCTCTGAAACTTGGCTATTTAAAGAGCAAAAAGGTATGATGGTGCGTGACCACCGCTATCACTTCCAGAAAGAAGGTACTATCCATCACTGAGGCAGGATTCAAGCAGCATAAAGTGTGTTGCTTGCAACAGGTAACTCAACTCCCTCTTTGACTTCCTTAACAAAACTGTGTCTGATTTAGCAATGTTTATTTAGTCTGAAGAACACTACTATGAAAACAAAAATAAATTGTTGCACTCAAACTTTTAAAATAGGAAAATAAAAGACTGGGAACAGCAAATATTATTGTTACCCAAGATACATTGAATTTTCATACTTTCCTTGATCTTTTCCTCACTTTATAAAAAAAACGATCCAGTGAGCTTCATTGTTACATAATGATGGTACTTTACCTGGACGGAGAAATCTTAACTCTGAGGAAGACAGAGGTAAGATTTTGCCCTACAAAAACACCAAAATGATGTGGTCTGGTGACTATAATGCTCCTGTAGCTAGACAGGCTCCTGTTAGATTGGACTGGTATTCCAGAACTGTGTTCCATTGCATAGTGTAGGTTATCGGAACACGCTATCACTCTGAAGACTCCAAGTCATTCAGATGTTCAGTCTTTGCTTTGTTTTTCCCACCCTTGCCCAAAGAAATCACATCAGTGAATTCATCCAGCAGCCTGCAAAGACAAGGCTGGGTGTCTGCATTCTTTTTATTGAAGAATAAATTCTTAGATTGGAAGGATGTCTTTGGCTGCAGAAGAGTTTTTTGACTTTTCCTCCAGTACAGAAATTCTCTTTTAGTGTTATATACAGAAATAAGATCACTCTAGGAAAATCATAAACAAAACCTGAGATTCTCCAGACAAGTGCAACAACCAGAAATACAAAATTACTTAAACTTGGTTCAAATATTATTGCATATCTACAGTTGCTCAACTATACAATCAAAACCACTCCTTGGAGGAAATTTCTTTTGAAATACTTTCAAAGTCAGAAAATGACTGTTCTCAGATCTATGTTAAGAGTATTTAATACATGAAGCTACATTCAAAACATTTCTGATTTAATGTAAAAATAAAAGAATCCAACAATTAAAGAGCTAGGAAAAAAATCTAATTGAAAAATACAGTCTAGGCTTTTTTTTTTTTTTATCTTACTGCTTCACAGCTCAGCACAGCTTTTTTTCCTGCCAGAACATAAAACTTTCAGTATGAAGGAGATCTGAAAGTTTATGATAGTGAAAATATTTGTCTTTTCAGTTACTTCAGTTATTGAAATCAGAAGTAAGGAGAATCAAAGGGCTACCTTTTTAATCTAAAGAAATTTTTAAATTCTGCCTCTGAGAAAATTGCAAATAGGCATTTCTTTTAATCACCCAGTTTCACATGACTTAGATATTAACTGCATTCCCCTTCGTAAGAGCACCTAATCAGTGCTGAACAAATGCCTCTATGGATATAATTTCTAATACTGAATTTAAATTCTGCACGGATTACCTTTCTCCAGCAAGAGTCCTTCTATATCTTGAAAAGAGCCGTAGAGTTAGAGGTTCTCTTCACTCTTACTCTGTATTTATACATGCATATCTGCATGCCCTTCTCTTTCTTTGCCAATATTTATTGCCGAAGATGACGTCGCTTTGGGGCTGCCCATTTCAGGAGAATGAACCTTTTTTAGGAAATAGGCGACTGAAAGCCAACCAATCCAGTTGCACTTTTCTGTTTCTTTTCTGTTGTTTGTTTGTTTTGTTTTGTTCCTTGTCTCCAGGGCAAGGAAAGAGAAAAAATGGCCCCAGAGCAAAAAGACTTTGCCATCAGCAGACTGCAAAGCTGGCCACAAAATGAAAACTGGCCAATCTGGCNAAAAAAAAAAAAAAAAAAAAAAGGAGAGAGATTTGAGAGGGAAAGGTAAGTCAGTGACTCATATCATAGCCATGTTCGGAATGACCTACCTATTGAAGAACTCCTTTCCTGAACTTGATTTGCCAAATAAAATTAGCTTATTGAAGCCAAAAGCCAGGGCTTTATTTATATGCACAGTAAAAGTCTGTTGCCCAACGTGTTGCTTAGAAATAATGTACTTGCGGAATGGCTACAGATGTGTGTTTTTATTTGTTGTCTTGCCTCTTCCCTTGGTTCAGAGGGAGGCTTGGCATGTGTTTGCATTTCTGTTCAGCGCAGGGATCCTCAGCTCATCTCTCCCATTTCACAGAATCTTTATTTTCACTGTAATGTCTCAGGTGGTACCAGGAAGGTTCCAGTGTTCTTCCTCTGCCCTGTGCAGGCACAACCCTCCTTGTTTCCTTCTGTGCTCCAGCTATCCTCAGGAGAAGCCCCATATGGAGCATCTCGACATCCTCTCATTCTTCTGCTACAGTTCCCTCCTTCACCATTGCCTTTGTGGGGATGTCTACACACAGAACATCACTTTTGTATGAGAATGTGTTGGAGTTTCTGTCCAAAATGCAACCCAATATCATTCTGTTGTTTCCCATTTCCTCTGGAATTTCTGCTTCTTGCCATCATTTTAATATTGGGTTATAACACATCTGTTTTTGTCCTTTATTTGTACAGCACACAGTTCTTTGGAAAGTCCATCCTGATAAGGTCTCCCGCATACTTTCAGATTCTGAGAGAAATGTGAATGTGCTTTTTGTTCTGAAGTACTTGCAATAGCCTCATCAAAGGTGGATGAAACTATGGTTGTAAGTACCAGAAAGCTTAATAATCTACCTCCCATAATTGTTGACTGCCTTTTTCTATTCAGTGTAATCTAGCAGTTCCAGATACTCATCATCCCAGGAGATCACTCCAGTTTTCCCCTGCTATCATGCAGAAAATATTTGTCCAAACCTGTGTGGAACGTTTAAACGGGAAGCACACTTTCCCCTCCCCATCCATTGCACTTATCAATTTTCATTTTATTTTTATGCTCACTTGATCTTTATTTATATTGTTAAAATGAAGTAGTGCTACCACAAGTATGTTTTTAGAACATGCCACACCTGTTTAAATAGTCAAATCCATTTGTTTTATAAAGAATGACTGTCAGATTTGTTACAATTCATGGTCCAAGGGTAAAAGCATAGGAAAATAAAAAAAGAAAAAGATCAACAAAACTGACATCCGGAACCACAGCACAAAGAGTAATTTGTCATATTAATTCCATCTACCTTAGGTAGACTGCCTGAAAGGGAGGAGTGGTTTGATACGGAAATATTGATTTATTCTGCTGGTCTCTGCAAATATATTTTGAAAAATAAATCTACAGAAAGTTAGATTAAAAAAAAAAAGAAAAAGTAAATTTAGCTTTAGAGAAATCTGAACTATTAGAATCTGGTTTGAGCCCAAACAATGAAGGCCAATTTTCAGTTCCACTGAAGTTAACGAAAGATTATGAGCACCTTTGATTAAAATTCCTGTTCTTCTGTGTTGTTCGCATCTTACACAGACCTTTTTCTTGGCTATGGAAGATACCTTGTAGATTTTGACCCCTTTAAATAACTTTGTTTTGCAGAAAGAAGTGTTATTCATTCTCAAAAAAGCAGATCACAGACTACAGGGTATGCATGACTTGCATACAACTGTCTGATTACCTGAGACAATGTTATTTCAAAAAATTCTCATATCTGCCTTGTATAAATCCTTCAAAAATATATTCAATAGTTAAAATTATTTTTATATAACATACAAAAATAAAAACAGAGCACCTCCTGATTTCCTGATCTTGTGCTTTGAAATGAAAGTGATATTTTTAACTTCTTTTGGCTTATAGAGAGTTGTTCATTACCCTCCTATTCCTCAGGAAAAAAAAAGCACCCTAGAAACGGAACAAGGAAGAAAAAAACTATAAAGTGCTTTTTTTTTTTTTTTTCTTTTACATGGATAGAGGTCATCTTGGCAATTAATAAAATAAGGGATAAGATGTCAACATAATCTTGCTAGTCACTCCCACCAGCTGCAAGGACTAGCCAAGTGCAGAAGTCTTTGGCTCTCAATGGCCTAAAAATGTAAGGGATTCTGTTCTGTGATGATGAATACATGAAATAAATAGTCTTTTAGTCTATTAATTCTTTAATCTTCCATGCAGATTGGATTAGTTTTACAAATCATCTGTCATAAAACACGTCTAATATTTAGTGAGGTATAATCATTTGAAAAAGAGCATTGGATTCATAACTGAATTCAGAAATATTATAAGAATCCTACGTAGAATTGTTTGAACAGCAAACAAAAATACTAAAAAATCAAAAAAAATCAAAATTAATATATTTTCTATACATGGGTATAGCTTCCTTATATTATTTTTACCACATAACTACAAATCTTTCCAGTTGTATTCAGAAATTAATCTTGGGGTTCATTACTGATAGTATCAGCATGTGTGTGTAATTTTAATGATGGTACATAGGATGCCCCACATAAAGGGAGAGGGTAGAGCTCCCTAAATCTAATGCTGAAATGTTCAAGTTTTACAAAGTCCTACTATATGCTGACAGCAGAGTGTATTACCCGACAGGCCAGCAGAATTAAATGAAATGGTCACTGACATTTCAGTTTAAAAGGATGTTTTCATGACTTATGGTGAAGAAACCAGTCTACAATGTCCTATCTGAGACCAACAGACCCAGTCCAAATCCATTATTGCAAAGGTTGGGACTATTTTTTTACCTTAGCTAATAAGTAAATGGAAGTAATTTATCTTTAGGGAGTAATTCAGCTTTTTTGAAGATAAGCGTATGAGAAAGGGGAGATAAATCACCTTTTTCAGGGAGTTGCCTCCCTCTGGACTGCAAAGGGAGTAGTGTGGCTAGCTTAGATTTAGACATTTCACTGCTAGACAGCTAAATTAGATGTAATTGATTCTTCCCAAATTTTAATTTAAGAATTGTCTGATGCTTTTTATTCTTTTCTTAAAGTAAATAGTACAATTAAGAACTGCAAACAGCAAACTGACAGAAGAATTGCACACATTGCACATATTGTGTAGTCTTGAAGATTACTGAAATTAAATATTGGTGTGGTTTTTTGGGTTTGGTTTTGGTTCTTAAGAGATCTCTGGAAACAAACATTCAACCTGCATGCAATTTACTCAATGAAATATCAGGCAAAATTATTTAAACAGTAGAATATAAAAATAGTTATAGACCGAACTAAAAGAGAATAGTGAAAGAGTTCTCATTGTTCACACACGTGTATTTGTATATATGTACACGCATATAAATATTCACATGCATAGATATACGCAGTCACATATATATAAATATATATTATACATACATATACACACTTTGCTTTTGTGTAGCTTGACAACAGCTAGAGTGATTTCTTGTAAAAAATGCAATAAAATTTGTCCCAGTGGTTGAACAGTTTCTGAGCTTCAGGTACTTCAGAACCACAAAACAAAAAACAAAACCACAAAAAGTGATAATGATGAAAATAAAATGAAAAAATCATGAATTTCATTTTAGTTAATAGTACAAGACATAAAGCGAGACATAAAGCAATACAGACTCCAGATTATCACAAACATCCAAAATGTCATGAACACCTGGAGATATTTGGTTCTAATGTATGGATAAAAGTGGTTTTAAGGGCTCAACTTCACTTTCAACAGTTAAAGCCTTCTATGCCTTCCTTTACAGGGCCTCTTCTCAGAGTGTTTTCATGAGTTTAGATAAAGTCCTGCCCATTTTCCACATAGCCCTGTGGCTCCTGCATGTTTGGCTATGGAATGGCAAAGTGCATAAGAACGCTCTTATTCAAGATATATCGTGACATGACATATAAGCTGCTCTTTTGCTATCTGGGCCAACTCTATCTTCTACTGAGTAGTTTCCCATTACAGAGTGGTTGTAATCACTATATCACTATGAAAAAAGGAGAGAAGCGGCTCCACAAAGAAATTTGGCTATAGCTGAATCCAGTTAGGACACTGGTTATTACAAGTTAAGCCACAATTAATCTTCTATATCATTTTCAAATGACTCTTCATGCTGGGATATTGTGATTTTAAATGGCAATTATCTTAATGCATCTGTTTGGTGCTCCAAATGTTTCTATCTGCTTACTACAAGCAGTCCAATAGAATAGCCTGCGTAGGACTAAGTGCCTTACAAAGCATTTTTTCCTGATTTCTTCTACATTTTAATATGTTTTTCAATCTTAACAGGCTCAAGATATCTTTTACTGGCGCTCTCAGAAGAAGACCAGCCATCTTGCTCCTACAATCCTTCATCCACTACTACATCAAGTATATGAGAATGCTAAAATACGGAATGAATTAATGTTATTTTTAAAAAGAATTCATGGCAAGAGTCCTCAGCTTGTAATTATTATCAGATTAAAGAAACACCTTTTCCCAGCAAGCATACATAGCAAAATAAAAAGGCATTCATGAGAAACTATAATTAGCCAGATAGCTATTTTGCTGAAGTCATTAACTGTTGAAAGTGAAATTGAGCCCTTAAAACCACTTTTATTCATGCATTAGAAACAAATATCTCTAGATCAACATGACATTTGAGATGTTTGTGATAATTTGGAGTCTGTATTGCTTTGTGTCTCCCACTGTAAACTAGAGGGAGATTAATGTATTTTTCATTTATTTTTTCCCACTATTATTCATTCATTAAGTAATCTATGTCAAACATGAATATAGGTCCTAGGAGTGTTCTGTTGGCCAGATTTACTTCCAAAAAAAAATTGTTTTGAAAAATCACCTGGGCTTTTTCTTTTTCTGATTATACTACTGCTTCCTGCAGACTACAATGCTTTTGCCTTTAACAGAGAGATGATCAGATATAAAATGTATACACATTCCACGAAGCAAAGCTTGGAATGCTCTGACTTACTGTAATACTGACCGTAAAAAATTTTATCTGCTTTAAAAAAAAAGTTTCCTGGCTGAAATGGATGCTTTTATAAGCTTCTGATACTGAAAAGCATCCAGCTATTCACTCTTGTATCAATGATATCTAAGCACAAGTGTTTACATTGGTGGTTTTTTGTGAATCAAGGCGAGGAAAAGCAAATATAAATTTCTTCCCATAAGTCAATGAGCAGACTCTTTAGAAGGACGTCTTAAAAGGTGTTTTTGTCTAACCAGAAGTGGGTATCTAAAATGCAGGTGCCTACATCTGAGTTAATTGTACTGTAGGAGAAAAGATCTACGTCAGAGGAGATCTAGTTCTCCGTGCAGTAACATATACGAGGCACTTAGCACCATTTCATATATCTCAGGTTGTCCAAGACACCTTTGCAGTGCTAAAGATATAGCCCAGGACCTATGGAAGATCTGCTGTCTACTAGAATGGCACTGGAAGCCTGGTGGGACACTGTGGAGCGTCTCAACTGGTATTGGATTCTCCTGTGTGGGCAAATGAATCAAACTATTAGACATAACACTCAGGAGTGTCCTGTTTGAGGCTTATCTCATGCTAAGATGCCTACATTTGAGCAGACTAATGTACCTCAGACTCTCATCTCCATGCACCTATCTCTACTGAGGAGAGGAACCTAGAGTTCTTGAAATGTTAACATTTCAAGGGATTCAAGCGTATCTCCAGGTGCAAGACCTCTCTGTTTTTTTTTTTTCCAAGTGTACAGTCCTGTATTTTTTATTTCACTTTTATCTGATGTCTCTGATATTCTGATATATTCTGATATATTATTCCATTATGTTATGATATGTTATTTTGGTATCCCTAGTGCACACACCTATCACATAGTCTACATTAAAAGGGGTAGAACTCATCTTACTAACCTGTGCTTATCTGCAGTGTAATTGTCCTCATTTGGATTTAGCTTTCTTATAGTCACTGGAGGAAAATAGCCTAATATGTGATATGTGCCACACTGAATGTCTCACCCTAAAACAAATCAAATAAATCCAGGTTTAAAGCATGCATTTTTCTCGCTTAACAATAAAAGAACTTTGAAGCAATTAGGTCAACTATGGACATTTGCACTATAAATATGACAATCAAGGAGAGATGAATCTTCTTTCCAGCTCTTCTGCATCAGAGTGTAATCAGCCTGGACATATTTGTTTAGTTAGGGTTAGAATCCCAAAATACATCTGAAGAAATTAAAATTCATGCAAAAACAAACTTACAGCAGTCAAAAAAATAATTCAAAGCATAGTGAATGAACACCCTCAACATTGCATTTTTCCTGTGTTATGATGTCCCATAAGTAATGTCTATTCTAATTAAGTAATTTTGCTCAGAAAAATTCTCTTCGCAAATATGGATCTGATAACTTTCCAAATGGTATCTAAATTGATGTGCATTTACTGATCATGCCTGGTTTAAGTTGTTATGTTGTGTTGTCAAGTTTTTCCATAGAGAAAATTCTGAAACATCGGATATATTTTTAAACAAATAGTTTTAAATAAATAAATAAATGGAAAAAAATGATAACTCAAAGTGGAATATTGATGTACCCTTAAGCACAAAACCAGTCTATTCTATGATTTTTAGCTTTTTGATAATTCATCAACTCATCTGATGTCTATTGCACAACAGCAGATATATCTAGTTGTGCCATGAAGAGCACATGCCCAGGACAGTAACTGAGCTCACTAAACAGGTCTAGAGTCCCAAGATTATAGAATAAATCAAGTTGGAAGGGACCTCCGGAGATCAGCTAGTCCAACCAGCTGCTCAGGTGAGGCACCGTAGGCCATTTCAGGGCTCAGCGACTTTTGAATTCGTGCTCACCCACTGTTACATTTTGTGATAGGGAGTTGCCCCGCTGGTCAGAGTTGGCTTCCGCTCTCTTGTGTCCATGACCACAAAATCAACAACTACTCAGGCAATTTAGCAAGCAGCTATGCCAACAGTAGATACGCTTTTCTGCACCTAACCACCTCTGAAGTAAGAAGCAACCCCAAAAAGTTACAAGAAAAGAGTTGCAACGTGCAGACGCAAAAAGAAATAGATATTAACTATCATTTACTCTTCTTACTTTAAAAAGCTTAATAACCTTGGTTATCATTTTATTTATATTTAGGACTTTGCCGGTGTGGAAATCCTGTCCCTCACTTCATCAGTCCTGCAGAGCACCAGGAGAGAGTAATTTCTTCTTGCAAAAGTTGCAGAATGGCTGAGCAAAAGAGTGCAGCTGTGTGCAAACAGGAAACGGGTAGTGTAGGATCCAGCAGACCAGTGGTTCATAAAAAGCAAAACATAAGGGCAGAAGCCTATGATCACTATGTAAACAGTGCAGCAATAGCCTAGGGCCATTTACTGAAGGTTGAAGCTGTTCCAGGTTTAATTTCTGATCCATCCAGCTCCAACTAAGCGGTCAAATGCGTTTGCCAGAAAATTGCGGCCCATAGGGGCACAATACACCAGCTGACAGTCAACTTAGAGTTGAAAAAGCCTCTGATGCTGAAAGCAGCATACCTTCCATGTCCAGCATCTGACACTGGAGATGACAACGGGATACTGAGCGTGTGCCAATGTCAGGTTAGGATGTGAAGTTGGCTAGGCTCACATAGACTGATCCTAAGGAAAGCCAAGCCTACAGAGAAGCCATAGAGAGTGCTGGGGCTGAGATAATATGCATTTTAATTGGGTCCTTTCACAGGTGTGACAAACCTGTATGATTCAGGAGCTACAGAGTAACTTCTTCTGAAGAAAAAGAGTGTCTTACTGAGATGGTATTTCAGAAAGAATGAATACTGCTCTGCTATGTAACTAGATTAATTTGAACCTATGATGGTCTTTTTTGGTACTTTGAAGACAGTTATTTTTGGCTGCCTGACTTTGCATGCAGAGAGAGGACTGTAGTTTGGCTGATGATGTACCCCCAGAACACTTTCCCAGTGGTAAGGTCCCAGTCCACAATATCTACTTTTATCTCAGTCTTTTAGACCAACCATGAACAGATGCTTTACTGATGCTTGGCCAGAATGTTCAGCACAAGTAATAGGAGCGTTTTATGTGTTTGCATGCATGTGTGTGTGTGCTCACATCTGGAAAATTGTGAACTAGATGAAGAGCAGTGTTTCGGTTATCTTGAAACTATGGCAGGCTTGCATCACATTTGCCTATAGGTTTTGGCTGCAAGTAGTTTTTAAGAGATGAATAGAGACTGTTCCTTTCCTCTACAAGCGAGGTATCAAAGCACTAAAGCAGGATGCATGCGACCCAGTTTAATTCTCTCTTACTGGGGAAAGAGGCAAAACATCTTTAAATACAGCTAACCAGCTGAGGTTTATTCATTAGTGTGGAGGAGAGTATTCATTATTATGGCACCAATTCTGCATCTGTGTGGATAATTAGGACACGCTCCCAGAAAGCAGGGCAGACCTCTTCCAATGTGGTGTTAGAGACTGTAACTCTGTGTAGATGCAGGTAGGCTCCTGGCATTGCTGCGGATGCCCTATATGTCCTGCTTGGCCTCTACCTTCTGCTCCGAAAGCGTTTGGGTCTTTCCCAAGCACTTCATCACATCTGTCAACCCCATGTAGATATTCTGCATACATTGGGTGCTTTTGCTGTTTTCAACATTTAATGGGAAGAGGGAGAAGACGGGAAAAAGAAACCATGTTCATGAGTGCAAGCCATGCCATATCTCCATCGGCTTGAGGATTAGGGCCACTCTTGTAGGAAGAAGACTCTTCTAGGAAGGATGAGTACTTCTGTGTACTCAGGCAGTGATACAGAAGAGCTGCCCACACCATGGACAGTGTGAAGATGATTTGCTCTCATAGCTACTGAGTATAAGAGAGATGAAGATCTAACTACTATGTGCAGTTCTGGTTGTCTCTGGTTTTCCTAAAAATCCCCTAATTAAATTCCCAATTCTCAGCTCAATGAAAGATTCCCGTTGAAGTTTGGTTTTGTATTTTTTTCTCCTAAAATGTTGGAAAATATAGAAAACAAAAAGTTATACTTAGTTATCACTGCCATTTAAAGATTGGGGATGAAACTTTAAAGCATATATAGGTGTTTATTGTGAGTAATTGCAGAGTGGCTAATTGTGGGCATTTAAACTATTGAGACTAAAGAAAACTCACTGCTACCTTCAGTATAGTCCTCACAGTATGGATTTTAAAACTGAGTTTGCGACAGATTCTAGAAAATCTAGAATGCCGTTATTGATGACTGTTGATTTTACCTTATTTAAATTTGTCTTTTAAAAAGATGTTTCTTTTTGAGGGACAAATAGTGATTGATGGGTCACCTGTTCTTGAAAATATGTGCTGCAGCCTATGTGCCACCCAGAGCTCGAACTATTACATGGTAAGTTTTATTTTATTCTGATAATCTGTTCATGTTGGTCTAGTTCCTCCTTCCCCATAAAATGAATAAGAATAAATAAATCCCTTCTGTTGTATTTGCTCAGATTACTTTCTGCTATGTTCCTTCTAATAGTTAGCAGTCTCAAAATCACCATGAGAAACCAAGGAAGGTCTTAATATGGAGTATGGGCCAAAAATACCCTTACTAAAATTCCTGTTGCCTGAGGTAGAGTGTTTCTCAAGATAATCAAAAATTGCTACTGGGATTATCACAGCTCTAGCATTTTAGTAGGGAAAAAAAGTGAAATTGAAATATCAGCAAGAAAAAAAGCAATATTCTTGATTACTTTATCCATGTAGTGTTTTAAGGTTATCAGATAGATTACTTAGCTCAACATAAAGTTGAGCTCACACTTCCCTCTTTTAAAACCTGTGCTAGGAATTTCAACAATGTTCAGTACATTTGCTATATACCAAATCATCTCTGTACTAATATTTACAGACCAGTATATTATAAAGTACTTTGGTATATCCCCAGATCAATACTTACTGGGTGTGAACAGAATGAAATAATTAGCTCACAGGTCTTATGACCAGAGTAGTAGCTAATACATTCCAGAAAAAAAAAATCTGGTTTGATTTCTGATCATTTTAAAACCCTTAGGTTGTTCTCTCCCATGATCTGTTATAGCTTGCTCTCCATCACTTTGCATTTATATATCTTGTTATTCTTTTGTCTGCTTTTTTTATTAGCTCAGATAATGTTGTCAATTTATTAGGATCTTTTTGAATTCCGGTCCCATTCTCTACACCATGTAGAACCTTAGCCAGCTTGGTGCCAGCAAACGTTTTTATAATTGAGCTCCCTGTTCAAATGCACAAGTAAACAATGAAAATCCTGATTGCCTCACACAGCACAGGTGCCCTCAGGGCCCTTGCCCGATATGAATTCTTCATATCAAATTGAGATGTGAATTGAAACTTTCAAAGTTTCAACTAAGTGTGCGCTCTTTTAATGGCGATTTAATCTCAACTATATTTTCTTCATGTATATGTAATGACATATAAGACTATATTAAAGTCAAAGTATATCTTGCCTGTTGCTTTCAGTTTATTCATTTTGCCAATTATCCATCTGTGACAGCCAAGGTTGGATACTCTCCCTTTGGTTTGGAGACCTGAGATGTAACTGCTGCAATATGATCAAGTATTTATTGATCAGTGAACACACTGAGTTAATTAGCAAAGCAGCCAATAGTCAGTGATCTAAATAAGCAAAACAATCAATAACCCAAATAACTAAAAAACAAACTACTAATATTGTTTCGCCATTATTACTATTATTGTTTTGCCAACTATTAGGCAACTATTATGAACAGCTATGAAACTGTTAATTATAGATCTTAAATATAACAAATCACATATGCAGCTACTACTGAAGTATTCTTTTATAATTCTGTAACTATGTAATTATATTCCCTGCTGACATCAAGTCTTAAAAGCATAGACATGATGCAAGGTTCAAGAGGTTGCCCAAGGTGGCCCCTCTGTTGTCCTGGTGGACTTGGGTCTGCAGATCAGCATCACTGATGTCTGTAAGTCTGAACACTGTTCCTACTGGAATATTCACCTTTTGTTGTTCTTTGATTTTAGTTCTTATTCTTTTTTTTTTCATTATTTTTCCTGAATTTGGGGCTTATCTTTTATCTGCCCTACATCCCGTTCTCTTTGCCTGAGCTCCTCCCTAAGCAGTCCTTGCCTGACTTCTTTTTCCGATTGGTTCTAATTTTGCTACATCTGTATCCAAATTTGATTTTTCTGATACCGTTATGCTGGCAATCTTGGAATAATACCATATTATTGATTTAGTTATCTAGGTATGAGAGACCTGGCGCCCCCAAGGTCCCCTGTCATTTCCAGTTCTACTGATTAGATTTAATTTAGTATGTTCAATTACCTAAGGTTCCTTATTCCGACTTAGCCTTGATTAGTCTACGTACGTTGTAGCTAATGTACAAGCAGGATAACCACAGGCTTATCTCGTGTGCCTATAGTTTACATACCAGAAGTAATTTTTTTTTTTTTTTTTTTTTTTACATTTCTACTTTGTGTGTGCTTGGTTCCCTTTTAAGGCCACAACTCCTGTAAGGCCTTGTGCTCCAGCAGGAATTCATAGCCCTGCAAGATATCTGAAATATCTGACCTGGTTTGCTCTCAACAGAACCTTTCTGGCTTGCTTATAATAACTTTATGCACTGATTTGTTCTTCTTCTGTTTTTTTTTTTAATAATTTTAGTTAGTTTTTATCTCTGGATCAAAATAGGATGGTCCAAAGTTATGACTGAAAGGCTCCTTATTTTTAGACACAAAGTCTATATTAATTCTTCTTCAAGCATCTAGCATCTCTTTCGTGAGAGCTTCATGTTCATGACTCAAAACAGTTTGATGAGATCCTGAACTGTCTGGGGTGAATTTCATCCAACGTGGCTGACTTGATAAGATCTCTGCTTGTCACTGCAAACTTTAACCCTACAAATGGGTATGTTCTGATTTCTGTTGTAGTGTAAGCAATTTGCATGGAAATTTCTTACATGTACATGACATATGATCAGATATTTAACCTTTACTCCTCTGGGCATGCCCATATCTGCACAACTTTAAGTAAAGAAAGAAAAAGAAAAAAAAAGCCTCTCATGTCTTGATGTTCTCATGTCACAGATCTGCAAATTGTAGTCTCGTGTGCTTTTGTCTTGCTTGTCCTTTGCTTTCTGAAAAGGAAACACCTTGGGTCAGTGAAGGAGCATTCCTACAGACTTAGAAAGTGATTGCCAGGAAACTTTCTCTTAGCTGAAGATATATATATTTTAATACACATTGTTGTAAAACCAGGACATATTTTAATCTGTTAAGAGATGTTGTTCCAACAACAAAGCACAAGCTCTGCTTAGTTTATCAAATAAACATATATATTTATATATCTTGACCTTATTTAAGGAACATTATCATCTGAAACTGTAAGTTTAATTAAGAGTTCACTTAAACTACAACTTCTGTCCGTGAATTCTCTTCCTAAACCTTCTGTTTTCTCTCTTTCTTGTATAATCACATGTGAAAGACCTAAGTAAGCAGGGAAAGCTTTATCCAGTGGCAACAAAATATGGACCAAGGTGGAGCTCAGGTAGTTCAGACGAGTTTCATGTGATACCTCCAGCTTCCCAGCTCCTTGTTCTGTCACCTTGCATTTTACAACCTCTCTTTTGGGTCAGTTTGCTCAGGCACGAACTCTCTAAGCAGGATATGCACAGCTTCAAAGCACAGAGCAATTATTTATTGCTATAAATGATTTTTTTTCCTATACAAAGGGTAGCAAGGATTTGACAAGCTTTTGAGCTCCCTGAAGCAGATCCTCAGTGATGCTGAAATATTGATTTCCACCGGCTCTGTTGACATTGAAGGAACCAATGACTTGCACCAATGGCCCAATTACCCCCAACTAGTTTTTGTTGTTGTTGTTGTTTTCCTTTAGGACTTTATTTATTTCCACTTTAGTGTTTTCCCTCTTGAATTCTTAAGCTCCTAACAGCCCTCTCTCAACAGTCCCACCTCTCTCCATATTTTTACCCTTCTTGACTTTCCCTCCAGTCTTTCTCAGCATTAGGAGTCAGTGTTACGTACCTGGCCCATCTCAGAGACATGATGTAGGTTTCAGGAATGCAAGCAGCCAAACCCCTCCATGACGGCAGGGACTGTGGAGCAAGAAGATTGCACTTACTGTCAGTGTGCGAGTCAAAACTATCTGCTTGTTTAATTTGTAGGGATGCTTTTCTGGGGAAAAATTTGGCTTTCCATGGCTTGATCACATCTAGTGGCAATGAGTTTCAAGTGAATTAAATATTATATAATGCTTTGATCAGAAGATAACCTCCAAGTTTGCAGCACATAAAGTCCATTAAATACAGTGGGAATGACACCTGACTGTCAAAAATGTGTGTTGAACCAAATATACAAGTGCAGTTTAGTTAAGTGAAGGCTTCTGTGGAGTGGGAGAGGAGTGAAGAAGTGCCAGGGATGCTGCAAGCAGGTTTGGCAAGAAGAAATAAGAGTTCTGTTCAGTATTCCTACTTAAAAAAAAAAAAAAAAAAAAAAAAAAAAAACAGCTCTGCATATTTATATCNAAAAAAAAAAAAAAAAAAAAAAAAACAAAAAGGACAGCTCTGCATATTTATATACAGTCCTGTAAGTCTGGTGTTGTGTTGCCCTCTAACGGAGACCAGCCATCCTCATCCTCAGCAGAGCTAGATCCCCACGAATACCTCGTGCGCTGTACTTTGCCATGGATTTTTTTTTCCCCCTGCGCATGTTGGGACCACGCTCCTGGGATGGCACAGGATGGTTACAAAGGAGTTCTCACATCCTCACAAACTCAAATTCAAAATTTTTTGTATTAGTTCAGTAGATTTGCTGGGAGTACGATATCTTATCACAACTTCAAATATGTACACACTGACCTTCAGACAGAAAAGCTTTATAGTGATTTATACTAATACCGACCTTCTTTCAATAGGGACAGTTATAAGGCTCTTTTAGGTCTGAAAAACTGAACCGAAATCACATTCTTGATTTTGTATTGTCTAATTTGTATTCATTTTTATTTATATTTTATTTTTTTAAAATATTTTAAATTGATAATAAAAATTGATTATTTATTTATTTATGTGGTGAAGACAATACCTCTAGGAGCCCCTGGTGTTTCTGCGATCCTAATTTGAGGTACTTGGTCTTTTTCTGCCTGAAACCAGATTCAGTGCCAGAAGAAAAAGTTCTGTTTCCTGCATGTTAGTTCATCTCTTATGACAAATTAAAAATTATCTTCATCTCTAGAAGCTGATTAGATGTCGTTAGTATTACAGTTTGTTTGCAGATAATACAAAGCTATCTTATTCCACACAAACACTAGCTGCCCTCTAGCTAGGCTGGATATCTGACCTCTGCTTATAAAACTTCTTGGGCCATTTCTTCTGAATTTCCTTATCTTTAGTTTCACTTATACCTCTCCCTATGCAAATTACAAAAAACACATTGCCATATGCTATCTGCAAATATTGCTTATACTTGCTAGTCTGCTCTTAATAGTATTAAACCTATTTCTTACTTGATAAAAAAGCACAGACCCATCAGCAACCTTAGAATTAAATGGTACCTGTCTTCCAGTCCTGCTTTCTGAAGATGAAGAGTCTACAATTTCCCTGAAGCCACCACTTTGCTTAGCATCCCAGGGCCAGAGCAAACTGTTTCACACCACACTGTAACCTCAGATTGATCCTAGTCCTGGCAGTATGGGAGGAAATCTTTTGACCTCTGAAGTGAAGGCAATCAGTATTTTTGCTCTACAAGGCACGATTGACATTACTTCTAAAAGTACAGCTTGGACTTGCAGTGTGTTAACATAATCCTTGTTAGTCCAAACTTAAATAGATTAAGGAATAAGGGAGTCAGGACAGCAGCAGCGGATCACACCAGGGATCAGTTTGACCTACTCTCTTTTTCCAGGGATGAACAGCCGCAAATCCTTGGGATAAGCTGAAGAATGGAGTAAACATGATACCTCCTAGAATATCTTCTGGCATCTGATGCCTTTTCTGAATTAGAGAAAATGTATTTGCTACATTTGACAGATTTCATGAATTAGCCAAATAATTTTTGAGACCACATATATTTCTCAACTGCAGTGCAATGAGCACTTGGAAGAAAAGTACACATGGCAGTAAGACAAGATTAAAATATTGTTGATCTATGTGTTGCTGCAGGTGTTTCTAGCAGACACAAAAAGGCAGGTGCTCATCGCCTATCAAACCTAAGAGTGAGGTTTTACAGTCTTTCACCTTTGAAAACAGTAATTGTGCTTTTTCCTGAGATCTCTACCCACACTCATTTTCCAGAGAGATCAGCACAAAAATAACACTATTTTCTTTAAGCTTGAAAATCAGAATTGAATCCCTGATTCCCTCTATGCTATGTTGCAATTATTTTCTCAAGTTCTGCTTATGGTTCTAACTTTTTCTCAGGTTTCATAATGCCCCATTGCATAAGCACAGAAGTTATTCAAAAAACAACATATTTCTTTTATGGAATGACCCTACTCTGAATAGACTAGCTGTATATTTATTAACTATGCTGTACATGCATGTGTTTGAGTACTTTGAATGTCTGAGACAGAGATCGTAAACATACAAAATTCCTGGGCATTTCTCAACTAATTTTCTCACCACAACTTTGACAAAATAAGCAGTTTACAACTTTGGCTGATCCAGCCAAATACTTATCAATACAATACTGATCCAGCCTCTTTGGAGGCATCTCACTAGGCATCCATGTTCACCTTGTAGATGGCTAAAATTAGATGGGAGAATCCCTTTCTGAAGGCAGGATTCAGTGTTGTAGGATACCTTACAGTATCCAGGATGTTGTCCGAATCCAGAAGATGACACAGGTTTTAGGAGCGATCTGCACCCTTTCACTCTCTGGATCTGTACATACGTAGGGAACTGAGGATGACCAAAAGAATTTTCTTCCATCAGATTCTTTTCTGAATAGAAGGCAATAACATAAAGCAGTCTCAGTCCACATTTTTCATGTTCTATTTACACTTTGTTTAGTTTTGCTTTATTTTTATTTTCAGGCAAGTGTTTTATGACACCATCGTGTTAGACACTAAAATCTGCTTCCACTGGAAGAGATTAAACAGTATATTTTACTAAAACATTTCTGATTTTTCTGAAATGAAGTTTTTTGGATGTCGACTTTGTTACACTTATGGTTACTGGAAGTTTCACAGGATTCTGCAGTCCCCTCAGAATTATATATTGGGCATGAAATGTGTTACCCTTGGAAACTGTGAGCTGGTTCTCTTCTTCAATTTCAGCCCCTGGAACACAACGACTAGTTGTATCCTAATGTTTGTCTTAAAACTGTGAAAAAAAATAAGACTTTATATAAAAACGAAGGCTAAAGTTGTTTTATTTTATTTTTTTTTAAGAGTAAAAGTTCTTCAGAATGTGGAGAACAGTAGAAGTACTCTGTCTAGAGGCTTTTTTTTTTCAGAAAAAAAACTCTTTTTTTCTAAGTGAAAATATGCAGTGGTAATTTGAGCCCCACATCTTCTTTTGGTTCACCTGCAAATTGCACCATTTCGGAGTTGAGGAATAAAGCTAGTCCAGTAACACATGAAACTTCAGCTTTAGATATGACATAGTCCACGAGAGGGCACTCCTATATTTTTAATGACAGCAAATTTCCGAGCCGCATTAGGCAGGCTGGCACGAGCACTGTGCAGTTCTATCTCCATCCGGACAGGTACACAGAGAATCAGGTTGACCTGGTGACTCATCTATCATCAACACTGCATCATCTTCTANTGTTACCCTTGGAAACTGTGAGCTGGTTGTCTTCTTAAATTTCAGCCTCTGGAACACAACGATTAGTTGTATCCTAAGGTCTGTCTTAAAACTGTGAAAAAAATAAGACTTTATATAAAAATGAAGGCTAAAGTTGTTTTATTTTATTTAATTCTTTTTAAGAGTAAAAGTTCTCTAGAATGTGGAGAACAGTAGAAGTATTCTGTCTACAAGCTTTTTTTTTTTCAGAAAAAAACTCTTTTTTTTCTAAGTGAAAATATGCAGTGGTAATTTGAGCCCCACATCTTCTTTTGGTTCACCTGCAAATTGCACCATTTCGGAGTTGAGGAATAAAGCTAGTCCAGTAACACATGAAACTTCAGCTTTAGATATGACATAGTCCACGAGAGGGCACTCCTATATTTTTAATGACAGCAAATTTCCGAGCCGCATTAGGCAGGCTGACACGAGCACTGTGCAGTTCTATCTCCATCCGGACAGGTACACGGAGAATCAGGTTGACCTGGACTCATCTATCATCAACACTGCATCATCTTCTACCTTGTTATTGCCTGAGTGCTCATTCACGGAGAGACTTCAGCCTTCCAGCTGTGTCATGCTTATTCACATTAAAGAGTGAAATGAACAGGGCATGNTGAAACTTCAGCTTTAGATATGACATAGTCCACGAGAGGGCACTCCTATATTTTTAATGACAGCAAATTTCCGAGCCGCATTAGGCAGGCTGGCACGAGCACTGTGCAGTTCTATCTCCATCCGGACAGGTACACAGAGAATCAGGTTGACCTGGTGACTCATCTATCATCAACACTGCATCATCTTCTATCTTGTTATTGCCTGAGTGCTCATTCATGGAGAGACTTCAGCCTTCCAGGGCATGCAGAATGTGGCTGATGTGTTCAGAATATGACTGAATTTAAGTGAATATGAATAGACCTGTGCTCATGTGCTTTGTTTACAAGCTGGCAGCAAATTTTAGTATTTTCTATGGAGTATTCCACTCACTGTGTTGTCCAATGGCCCTTTCTTTCCTTCTTTCTCACTTCATTACAAAAAATTAAATCACTATGAAAGTGAATGCAGCTTGTCTTGAGTCGGTAACTTTGGTGCTTGAGAATTTGTCTCAATACAAGGCAAATATGTGCAGTAAGAACTGCAGAGACCTGTAAAGAATCTATTATATCAGCCAAACTCTCTTCTTATCAGGAGTGTTTTAGTATTACAGAAATTAAAAAGACAAAATACATTACTGGAGCTATGTTAACACACATGGAGGGAAAAGAATCTAGGTAGTTTCCTTTCTGCTGACAAAAGAGAAAGGGAAGCTTGAAAAGTGAATTTTAATCATGACCACACATTTGCTTTCAGGACATTAGTCTAGGACAGACAAAGCCTCGAGAAGAAAAATCTCAGCAAAAATTAGAGGTTTGTTTTATCTAGGCATGCAAGACCAAAACACATTTCCCAACAGACTCTATCAAGCCTGAGATACTTCCTGATCATTTATTAGATAGTCACATGCTATACTTATGGAAATAATTGGAAAAGGCAATTTAAGGAGAAAATAAATTATTTTGGTAATTTTACTGTGTATTAGCAGAGTCAGCAGAGAGATTAGAAGTATCACACACCAAATGGTTTACATGTTCTGGCAACATATCAGCAGTGACAGATTCTCACAGTAACTCTTCAACTGAACAGGTGAATGTTTTTTTTTTAATTCCCTCTTCATCAAAAGTGAAATGGGAGGTGGATTTGCTTAAGGCTATAGTGTGAATTGGAAAAACTGGGATTAAAATCCAGAACATCTTGGGTGTTAATGCTCCATTGGAGAGACACGTCAGCTAGGATCACTGGTGTGGCTTTGGGGTGATAATCCTTTCTCTGTGTAAAAAAATCACAAAGAGACCAGTCTCGACAGGCTGGGAGGGATGACTCCAGGCAATGGATTTTCTCAACTGGTGCTGAGCAGAGCAGGAACGCATCCAGAGATGCTGGTGGTCGTGGAGCTGCACCTTGGCTCTCCATTCTGCACTCAATTACCGGAGCAGCTCCACTCAGCAGAGCTATGTGGGGTAGGGATCAGGCTGGTAGTGCTGCCCAAGGAGCAGCAGGAGATGCTCCAGTCCAGATGCTTCCCAGGGAAGAAAGTGGAGTTATATATAGCTGTTGCATCCCTGAAATCTCATCTTTCTTCACCTTCCAGCACTTTGCAAACTGACCACAAAAACGCTAACACAGTTCAAACCAGGATCGGACAGCGTGCTCAAACTGGGATACTGCGGAAGGGATGTAGTATCACCCTGTAGGACAGACATGACAATTTAAACTGGTCAGAATGAACAGTCTCCAAACAAACTGTNACGCTAACACAGTTCAAACCAGGATCGGACAGCGTGCTCAAATTGGGATACCGGGGTAGGGATGTAGTATCACCCTGTCAGGACAGACATGACAATTTAAACTGGTCAGAATGAACAGTCTCCAAACAAACTGTCACACTCAGCTCTGCACCAGGGAATCATCTAAATTAATTGGAAACCTCTAGAGATAACAACAGAGATGCAAGATGAGGGGTAAACGAGCAGTTTTTCTCCATCCTTTCCTCTCAGGTTGTGTTTATCCGATGGGAATGTTTAGCATTCTTTCCTCTGTTGTATTTTTTGTTCCAACTGGTTGTTGCTCCAGAAGATGTTTGCAAAATCGCTGGTCTCCACTGGACCTGCTGAGGTCACACATGGCTGTGGACAGCTGGTCAGCAGATGTCTAAGACAGGCTGGGTGAGCACAGAAATTAAATAACTAATATTTAGTAACTAATAATTAAATAACTAGCTTGACATTCCTGAAACCTACAAAAAATCTATTATATGGGTCAATTCTTTAACTACTATTTCTGCGTCTCTTTGAGTACAAGATTGAGGAAGATCTGTTGAGGAAGATTGAGGAAAATCCAGAAGATCTCTTTCTGGGTGAAATGGGACAAAAGGGGAGAAATCTAAGGACACGAATATTATCTCTGTTCTACTATGTACTGGGATAATTTGGAGGATCTAGAGATGGGTTGTTATAAAGTTAATATAGCTAAATTCTTTCCTCTTAGTCAATATGACCTCATCTGAAACTGTCTGTAAGGAAGAGTTGTTAGAAGGTACTAACCTCTAATATAAGTCAAGGCATTTCTGAACGAGAATACTAGTTAAGCTAAGCCAAAAGAGTGCCTGGGACTGAGATATGAAGGTCCAGAACATTTCTTGTCAGTGTTCAAACTTTAGTCTAGCAATATACATGAATAGAGAGAGACATGGAAAAACAGAATTGGTGGGAAGTATTTGGAGGAACATGTAGAAGAAAGTGTAGAACTAAGAGGGAATAGTCGCACAAGAGAGACAGCACTTGTTCTTCCCACTGCTGAATGTCACCAAAGATTGGTTGTGTGCGAGTCCTCCAGAATACACATTAGAATGCAAGAGGCACATAAAATGAAGAGATATTGCATCAGGTTCATGTTTATTGGAAACAATAGTACGGAGTCACTTGGAGGACAACGTCCTCCAAGCTGATTGTCCTCTCATGAGGATGCATTTGGTGCCTCCTCAGTGGCTATAGCTGTCTGTGTTCCATAGACAGGATTAGCACGTGCAGTTTCCTTTGTGAGAAGCAGTGCAAAATCACACCTATCCATCTGTCCTTCAGCTGCTTAGCTAATCAAGATCAAGCAACCTCCATAGCCCTGGTATGCAGCCGCATCACCCATTGATGGCCCAGACCTCAGGATTATTTTGAGTGTGCAGTGCTGTTGTTGATATTGCTCCCAGTTGCCCAGACACACAACAGTCATTCATAACAATGGACAATGCTAAACATATCAGCCTTCTAGAGTATCCAAGTATGCTGTACAACTGCTATTTTATCTTTCAAGTACATGTGCTGCTTCCTCAAAATTCTGTTGATACACCCAGGCACCTGCCCAGTGCATTCACATAGCACATGGCACGTAGTCTGTGTGACAAATAGTCTGTACGATAGTTTAAATGATTGCAAAGAAGATACACTGCATTAATTTAAGCATTCTAAAATTAGCACCCAATCTAACCTGATGGCCATAATGTCTTCCTTATGGAATGAAGTATAGTCTGAGCGTGACTAATCTCACCCTTCCTCAAAAACTCTTTTAGGGAGAGAAATTTTCCCCTGAATGCCTTCTTACATTTTATTGACTTCAGAGAGATCCTAAATGGCACTGCTTGAAACAAATGCTTTGTTTTGATTAAAATGGCAAAGTTTGAATCCCACTTATAATATTATCTATTTTAATTCCTGACATGGAATTATACTGTATTGTACTGTCCTGGTCTATTAGCTGTTGTATTCTCTCTTTTTATGATGTTTCAGTAATAGCAGCAAAAAAATCTGGAATACTGAGCCAGTGGATTAATTGAGGAGTGGTTTGATTTCAATATCAGATACTGATAGGGCACAAACAGGGCTTAATTTTCAATGTGGGCATAAACCCCAGGAAAGGTATGAGAAATGACAGCTGACTGACAGAAAATAACTGCAGCAATGTGCTTATCTCGGGAAAAAAGGTGGAAAAAAGGAAAACTTTTGAGGTAGATCACCTGCAGAGAAAATCTGTAACTAAGATTCTTTTTGGGGATAAGTTATTGCTCATGAGCCATGCAGACAAAGTCTGTTCTGCAAATCACAAACACAGCTAACTTCATGCAATGAAACATTTTGATCAAATTCAGTATCCAGTAATGATTTCCAAGGACTGAAAGTGGACTTATAACTATGTTTGAGGCAGGAGGCAAGTTACATGCCCGCTTAAAACCTACAGACACTCGCCAACACTCTGTGGAATGGGACTTGGCTTGCAGATAGAAATCACAGTGTAAGTGTCTATATATGGATGTGAACTGGGTGTCTAAGTGTTCATCACAGTCAGGAAAGACCTGGTCAATGCCGTCAGTGAGGTCTACCAGATGATTCAACTAATTGTAGGTGTCTAAATTATACACTGCTCAGGGTGAATTCATTTGCCCACTCAGAGATATCTAGTGCTAATCTTGATGCATCAGGGTACTGTCTGGCCTTCTACTGTTGTTAGAAAGGCACAGATTTTCTGTAGATCCTATACAACATACACCAGCTCCATATGTACATCTTTGACAGTCCAGAATATCTCATATGACACCGTCTCTGTGTGAGAAGCACTGCTGAGTTCTCTATTTTTAGTAAATTTTAGTATTATTTTAGTAATTCTCTAAAATTACTAACTTCTCTCTCTCCTCCCCATAAAAAAAACCTCCATGTGCCTAACTTGGATTTAGACGTCTGCATATAAATGTTTTGATAGTGGAGATGTCATAATATGGATGTCATAACGATAGCATACATGGACTGGCAGTGCTATGGATCGTTAAGTGGCGGGTTAACCTGAATGGCTTTGTTGTTTATTGTTTCTTAAACACAGCTGTCTGTGGTGGCCCCCAGCACGCTGGGTAGGTACCATCACCAGTACCGTGCATCCTAGGTCTTAGTACAGAAGAACGTCCTACCTGGTCATATCTGTTCTGGTGATTGACGACTTTTAACGTGTCACTGCAAGTGCCTATCGCTGTAGGTAGATCTGCTGGAGCACCCTCTCTGTACACCTCCTGGCAGGCTGAGCCCACTAAAGAAGAAAGTGGATCCAAAGCTGCAGTTCACACGAACAAAGGCGGCTTTGGCTCAAGGAGGATGCTTCGCGCAGAGGATGAGATCAGGCTCAGACATGAGCTGCTCGGGGCGATGTATTATTAAATGCTCTCTACTGATACGCTACTTTTGCAGAGGCTGATTAATGATATTCCACTTTATTATTCCTTATCTTTTATCTTCACCTTGTTTCACAGATGTAACTGGCAGTACACGGCGTAAACCAAAGACCCGTGGCACTCATTAGGAGGTGACTGCTGCTCACAAGTGCTATCAGGCATGCAATTCCGATTCTCAATTTTGCTAACAATGCTGGTTAACACGTGTGTTGCTGTTCAACCTAAACAACACGGTCTTGTCAGGCTTGAACTAACGTATCTTTTACTTATCATTTCCTTTGACATAATCCTCTGATAATCTAAGAGATAAATACCTGACAGACTCTGCACTGTATTCCCCTGGCAGTAAAATCTTAGCACTAGTGCTGTAAAGGGTGTTCATCAAACGAGAGCTTCTTTTGAGCTGCTTTTTATTTTGTGAGAGTGTTACTGCTGCAGAACATTTAAAATAAAAAGGCAAAGTCTTGTTTAGGTGCTCCCTACATTTGGGAAAGTTTTCTGCCTTTGTATGAATGTGGATGTTAAATATTACCAGCTCAGAAGAGGTATAGAATACATTCAACTACTTAAGATCCTGTTTGGTATTAACTTTAAGGCTATCATCAGATGAAAGGAGTGATCCCCTCTAAAAGAAAATTAACACAGAAAATAAAAAGAATAGTTTTCTCTTGCATTAGTGTACTGATTTATCTCAGTATGTTTAATCAGATATTTTCACTGAAATCAGCTAAAACTAACTCAGTTATTACCCATAAAATGGATTTAATAGGGACAGGGCAGAAGACATGGGAAATGCAGCTTTTTGTTAGTACCAACTGGTCTGGTGGCACATGCTGCACATCTGCTTTGCAGCTGCAGGGTTTCACTTTTACCCTGAGGCTGTGCCTGACACTGGGCTACAAAAGCTGCCCCAATATTGAGGCAGCTACACTCTGAGGAGGAATGCAAGCAGCTGACATTACCTGAGCTAGGACCAGAGCAAAATGAGCCCCCCAAAAGTACTTAGAGACACACGACACACTTAGCAGAGATTCCCAACATCTTGCCCAGTGCCCTATCTCACCAAAGTGAATGGGGTAGATATAGTTCAGCTCAAATCCACTTGCACTGCAACACAAGCACAGAATCAGAGTCGCAGAATCACAGAATGGTTGA
>VWPW01015962.1:355348-430708 GCA_013389825.1 Crypturellus undulatus | reverse complement strand
CCCCTCTACTCAGCCCTGGTGAGGCCACATCTGGAGTACTGTGTCCAGCTCTGGGCCCCACAGTACAAGAGGGATGTGGAGCTGCTGGAGAGAGTCCAGCGCAGGGCGACTAGGATGATCAGGGGCCTGGAACATCTGCCGTATGAGGAGAGGCTGAGGGAGCTGGGCCTGTTCAGCCTGGAGAAGAGAAGGCTGAGAGGGGACCTCATCAGTGTCTATAAGTGCCTCAAGGGAGGCAGCGAGGAGGATGGGGCTGGCCTCTTTTCACTGGTGGTCACTGACAGAACCAGAGGAAATGGCCACAAAATGAGGCATAAAAATTTCCACGGGAACTTAAGGAAGAACTTCTTGACAGTGAGGATGACAGAGCACTGGAACAGGCTGCCCAGAGAGGTTGTGGAGTCTCCTCTGGAGATCTTCAAGACCCGCTTGGATGCAGCCCTGTGCCCCATGCTCTAGGTGGCCCTGCGTGTGCAGGGGGGTTGGACTAGATGACCTCTAGAGGTCCCTTCCAACCTTAGGCATTCTATGATTCTATGATTCTAACTCAAGGTTAGTATTAAAAGTTACACAGATCTGCAAAAAACTGTAAGAGGTAGGAATATCTGGGCAAAAGCCAAGTTTCTCTCTGGTGTAGGACCCCTTTGATCATCAGGGGCAAGGAACCTTAACTTTGCGAATGATGCTTGCTGATAGACATGGATAATTTTTGTATGGAGAGGAAATGCTTTACAGGTACGCTAGTTTGCCAAATTCTTCTGTTTTTCTAATTGAGAGAGACACAAGGTATCTGCAGTTGGAGCCCTTTTTCTCCTTGCACAGTGAATGCTAGGAATTTTTCATTTATATTTTCATTTTCTCCAGGCAGCTGGAGGTAAGAGGTGGATCACATCCAATGCAGGAGAGAACTCTGTATTGCCTAGCAGGCATTGCTGGCCACCTAATTACCTAGAAAAAAAGAATACCTGCAGGAGTTTAATCCTAGCATAACAATCTGCACTGTCGTCGGAAGACCAGACAGAGTAGCCACGGACAAAAGCCAGGGCAGCTTCCTCTCCATGGTTCCAATCTCTCTTGCATTTCATATCCATCATGGTTGAGGACCAGAAACCATGCCAATGTTGTGTGCTAGCAGGTGAGGTTATCACAGTGCAGATTTTGTAGCTCAGAGCTAGCCATAATAGAGGTCTAGTGCTAGATATCCAGCAAAGTCTGAGAGAGCTTGCTTACAAATTGCAAAAGTGTTTGTCTCAGAGTCCATGTGCACAAGCTGTCCCTCTGCAATGGCCTGCAGGCTCATAGGCAGCCCACTTTCCCACCATTTGTATATCTTCATCCTCCAAAATTCAGAGAATGATATTAAAAGCATAAAATCTCCTATGTCCCTTATCTTTTCAGTAAATATATACACAAATCAGACCCTCTGAGACAAAGTCAAATAACTTTGAACCTTGAAATAATGGGAAATAAAAAAAATAAAAATAAAAAAGAACCTTGGAAGACAACATGTTCTGCAGAGAAACGAACATCTTTTATAAGGAGAAAACAGAAATGGTGCATACACTAAGCGAACAGATGAAAGTAGTTCTTTGGTCTTGGCCACAGACAAACTTCAAATGGTTGTGAAATGCAGGATTAATTAGGCATTGCAGAGATGAAATAGATACATCCAGAGGTGAAGACACTGTTTTCAGATATGAAAGTCAGTCTCCTTAATGCTAATAGACTAGACCTGGAAGCTCTTATACCCACTTAGAAAAGTGAGATTTAGCAGGGAGAAACAAGAGATGAGCTAAAAGGCCCATGACACCTCTGTTAACACCAGAGTACAGGGCTGAGGCTCAGCGTCTCATGACAGCAGCACCCTCCTCTCTAAACGCCCTCCCTCCACTCTTCTCGACGAGCTCTCATCCAGCCCTCTGCTTGTCAAGCGCAAGTCAGAGATCAACATTGAGTCCAAAAATCCCCAGTGTTTATTTCATGTGCACTAACAGATATTTCCAGATGTAGTGTAGATAATTCCCATTTTTCTGTATTAATTAAAGCTCTTGCTTAATGAGTACTTGTTTGCAATTCTGGAAGGATCTTGGCTTTTCATTAGTGCAAAATAATAAGAAATAAGCATGTGCACTTTTGACACATTTCATCTTAGGAAGTCAGAGCACTTTGCAAATATTAATTAATCTAACACCCCACTTATTTACTGGAAGCAGTTCTCAAAAGTCATAAATGGTGCACACTGTCTGTGCAGCTCAAGTTGGTGATCTCAGCCTCTGCATCTTGGATTAATCATTCTGTTTCAAATAGGCCATGGCAGATAATTTCTTCTAATTTATATGTTTGATAAAGATGACATAAATGAATACTATTAATTATTTTAAGTGGTTTTATATCTCATAAATGCAAGAACCTTCCTTGTAGAAGTTTTTTTAATTTTAAGATTGCATTAGATAAATAGAGGGTACAAGTATATTTTTCATATGACACCTTGTACTTCCACATACAAGCAAGAAGTTCCATGAGTTTCTAAGGAAGTACTCGGGAGCCAAACACATATTCCATTACTATTATTTTTTTATTATTCTCAAAGCAATGAGTTTAATGGACTAATCCAATAGGCACTGCATTTGATGGTGTCTTTTTATACTGTCTTCAAACAGATCTAGGTGGATCTGTCGCAGAGTATCTTCTTTTCAGTAATCCAGTTGTTGCTGTTGTTGTTGTTGTTGTTGTTGTTATTATATGCTTAAACCTTATTGCTTAATAGCCCCTCTGGAAAGAGATTACCTTAAGGCAAGCTTAAGGTTCAATGCATTTTGATGAACTTCTTTAGTACTTGGAATAATTTTTTAAAAATTACAGAAGTCCAGATATTAGAATCATTCAAATATTAATTAATTCTGTTTGAAAATTGTCCTTCTAATGTAACCAGTAAAAGGCAAGAAAAAAAACCCAAAATATTGATTATTCTATAGAATCATGGCACTGGGGTTGGTGACTCTGTGTGTGAACAAAAAATAAACTTTACTCTAGATCACAAAACCAGCCTTTCAGTTCCACAAAGGAATCTACATAAAAAACCAGAGGTGCCTGAGGACCATTAATAAGACTCAGAATCAGAAAGCTCAAAGTTGAAAATTAAAAAAAAAAAAAAGAAAGAAAGAAAAATCCCATACAGATTGCCTTCTAACCCTGAAGGCATCCAATATACTGCGTATGCACATCTTTGTCTTAGACCTAGAAGCAGTGCAGAGTCCTGTATGCTGGTGCTTGGGACAGAGGCAATTCAATGTTCAGGCTATAACTCTTTTAAGTAATCAGTTGGGGTGTATAATGATTCTGTGTACCACATAGAGCACCTAACTCCGGCTCCATGTCATCTGTAGACACCCAGATCTTTTATTCAGTCTGTTTCTAAGTGTCTGAAACAACCTTCTTAACATGGCAAATCAAATTCAAGTTGTTATCAGAGAAATTGAGGAGAAAAAAAGATCAACAAATGTAACTGTTAGAATAAGTGGAAGAAAAAGTAGGAAACTACTCATTGCAAATTTGGGACATATCAAGATAATGCAGTCCTGAAAGAACTGAAACCATTTTACAAAAAAATAAAAAAATGCTCTGATCTGTCTTTGAAACACCATTTCACACAGAGATAGCAGTCTTGGTTCTCAGCTGGTGTAAACTGTCAGAGCTACATTGAAGCCAATTTCTTCCAGCTTCTGATCTGGCCCAGAGATATCATCTACTGCTCTCTATCCTGCTATCATCTATACAGGCATCAGTGCCAAGTGCACGTCTGCACAGAGCTCTGCAGCTGACAAAGACTCAGAAGCAAGCTAACAGCAAAGAGAAAGTTAACCAGGACTGAGTAAAATGAGCATTGACAGCTGAACGGTTGTGTACTCTTGATCTTGCGCAGGCTGTTCTTTAGTGCCGGTTTTTAGGAACTACTTTAAGAAATGTTTTTCCTCGAGCAGACTGTTAATTAAATTAGCAACACTTATTTTCAGCACAATGTTTTTCAGCACAATGCAGGAGCACATTCACCTTTGCCAAATGCAGATGTTTCATGAACACATCTAACGTACTGCTGCTCTACCAGGTAGAGAGAATACATGATGCAGTCAGACAACTGATGGTCAAGAAAGATTATTGCATTGATTTTGGCAGCAAATAGTCTTGTGCTTTTTCTCCGTTTTTACACTTGGACAAAAAAGGTGAAGTTCAGAAATAAAAAAAAAATTACAATCTAGGAGTCTGATTTTAAAGACTAATTTGGTTCATTAACCTCAGTAGATTGCCCAAATTAGACTTTAAAATATGTGTATATATGCACACAGCCTATACATACATATGTACACATAATGTATATATAATGTTTTATGAAGAGGCTTGCAGAGCCTCATAGCTCTCAGACTGGTTTTATATTGGTGTCTTCCCCTCGCGGAAAGCAGATGTGGATACGTGGCTGGGTGCCTGTCCTCCTGGGGAAGTTTTAAGAGAAGTCTGCCTGTGAGGGAGAGAGATGTCGCCCCATGGGAGATGTGGGGTCTGACGGGCCTGGCGGCGCCTCAGGGTAAAGTCTCCAGTAACTTTCCTTGCTGTTCCGGGAACCTTCCAGTTTTGACAGGTTTTCCATTAACTGGGATTTGGCTCTGGGACACACCTTTTGCTGGAGCAAGGCGCTGCCTTCTGTCCTGGTCCTGCTCTGTCAGTCCCCTTGTGTTGCAGGAGCGGCTTAGAAAAGCAACAAGAAAAAGAAGAAACTTCGCATTGAAGACCTATGTTTTTAGCTGGATCAGCTCACTGGCTGCGCAGGCGCCACGCGAGCAGGGCCGGCAGTCCCGGTGCAGCTCTGTGCTGCGAAGCGCTCATCACCTGGGCGCACCGCTGCTCCCACTCCCACGCTGGCTCCTCTCCTCCGGCTCCGTGCTCAGCTGAGCAGGCACAGGAGGCTGTGCAAGGCAGCGGACGAGCGAGGAACGCGCCTTTCCTTGCGCTCTCAGCCCAGGAGAAGTCCGCTGTAGTGACATGCAAGCAGGAGAGTGTTTTTTATATAAAATTATATATATATATATATATATATATAACATTTATATAACATTAATATTTAATTTCCAGATGTATCCTAACAACCTATCTTATTCTCTGCGGCATAGTAAAACTACGAATACTAACAATATAGTTAAGGCTGGAAAGTCTCAAATATTCATTTTCTCAGAGCTGTAGAAAATACATTTGCACTCAGAACTCCATTTGCTTTGCTTTTGCTGGGGCAGTAGGCAGCACAATCCTATCCATATAGCTCTGACCTAGCAAACAGCTAAGGTGGTAGCATTTTATCTGTTAATATAAAACAACTCTGAAGTCCATATTCACTTTTCTGTATTCACTTCAGGCACAGTTTTGCTAAAGTCAAAAGGATTTTTCTAAGTATGACTTATTAAAAACGTGATGAATTAGAATCGTATTTGTTTAATGCCAACAGTGTGTTCAGTGCTGTCAGGAATGTAATTGTTTCTATATCTATCTCGGTTATTTAAAATGCTTTACGTACTCTGACATCTGCAGATTACCTCAAATAACACGATTTTTTTAATGAAAGATTTTTTCAGATTTTCCATAGGACTATACTACTAACTATAATTTCAGGATATATTTCAAAAACTTTGTGAACAAATGATCCTTTTTTCTGATCCTTCAGTGAAACTCAGTTATATGTTTCCTTTTTTTCTGATTGTGGAATTAAGTTATTGTAAAGGCAAAGAAATATAACCTGAAATTCTGAACCTAACAGATGGCAAAAAAATCCTGTGTTTTTAATGGAGCTCAGAACTTAAAACAAAAACCTATTGCTTCATGTCACCAGAAGTTTAGTTGCATCAGGTCATCCAACACTGTGCTACTAAGGATTTATATAGGGTTGCATGCTAGAAACCCCAGACCTGAGTTGCATTTTTCATCTGAGTTATTTCTGTGGATGGTGAAGCAGTAAGTGAACTTCTTACCACTTTTTAGCTAGGTTTTTTGTTTGTTTGTTTGTTTTTGAGGGGGGAGGGAAGTAATAGCTCTGATGTAGCATGAGAACCTTAGCTCCTCAGAGGAAGTTAGGGTCCCCAGGATTGTAGGGGTGAACAGGATCTGCTGTTCTTCTTGGTCCCATGGGTTTGTACACATCCCATTTTCTTAAGTGATTTGTAATTTGGTGTTGCGCTCCTCCAACTCTTTCTATAGGTCTGTGGATTCAGGGACCTAAACGCAAACCCCAAAAGTAAAGACAGATGCACCAAATAGCTGAGTAGCTCAGCCACAGGGTGTAGGAAAGACAGAGTTAGACCAGCTTTAGATCTGACTTCAGACTTGGCCCTGCTTTGAGCAGGAGATATTTGGAGCTGGAGTCAAGAAGGCTGGACCAACCTAAGTACTTCTTTGACTCCATTTTTCATAAAATACCTTTTATGCAGATGATTCATGAAGAAACCTGATCATTTTTTCTTATAGTATCTATTTACACCTTTCAGATGTCCTCAACATTTAACAGAATTATCAGAATATTTCTACCGCAAACTTGCTCAGCCTTGAATTAATTGCAAATATTTCTCTTTTGGCTTTACCTCTGACAATTTTCTTGTTTTATTGGTACATGGAAATCTGTACCTGATGTCAGAGTAAAAGGGAGTACGCAGGACCTCTATCAAGACCGCCATGATCCTGAATCATCTGTGTGACTTTGGAGCCATATTTTCACTCACATGTTTAGCTGAACCTTTGGGCAAATAAAGCTATAGCAAAGTACTACAAATTCTGAATTAATTCTTTCAACTGAATGCTAAGACTAAGACTAAGTTTAAAGAGGTTTACCCTGTAGCAGGGATATAACAAGTAATTGATAAAAAACATGCATGGTAAAAAGCCTATGATAGATAATCAAAGAAATCAAATGACTCACATTTAAAATATTAGTATGTTAGTACATTAGTGTGCTAGTATGTTGTACTATAGTATGGCTAGTATGTTATAATGAGTGAAATCAAGTCCTTAAAAATGGTTTCTGTTTGTTGTTTGAACTGAATGTAGTTTAACAGTAGGAAAAAAATAGGTAAGCAGAGAAAATAGTTTTTATCCTGAATTATGAAATCTTTGCTTTCCAAAAGTGTTTTATTCCACAGATAGTTCTGCTAGTCTGGTATAACTAATAGGAGTGGTGCAGTTAAGCCAAGCAGCCTTCAGGAGTATAAGTGAAGACCTGAGACAAGGTCAGAGATTTAGTATTGCAAGTTTTTCTATTAAATCAAAAATAAACAGTGTCTCCTCTCAACAGGAAGAGTGAGGAGAGCAGGGTGTTAAGTTTTATTGTGGGCCCTGTCTTTAGTCAGTTTAATATTGCCTTTAAAAACTTGCAGAGTCTTCTGCAGGCTTTGTGTGAACAGAGAATAGTCACAGGCAGCTATTCTTTCTCTTGTTGAAAATTAATATCAAGCATTTCTACAATACGGTCTAGACAGGAAATTGCCTTGTCCTTCAGTAGAAAATTGATTAGATAATTCATTACATCAATCATCTAGGACACTACATCCTTTGAAAATTTGTTTTCTGTGACTCTGATAAAGGTAAGGTCTTCTAAGTAGGTGAGTCATCTTAAACTGGACATTTCTTACATGTTTTCTTAGGATGGCAGTTCTTCTCTGTGACTATGGCAAGTGAACAAAACAAACAAACAAACAAACAAACAAAAAATGCACACACACATTAAAGTTATCTGTGGTTTATCTGTATGGTGCTCAAGAAAGGGTAGAAAATGCATCTTGTGAAGAACTTTGTGCACTTCTCCTTTCCAGCTCCCAAGTAACAGCTTTTGTCCGTGGTTGTGCTCCCCTAAGGGACTGTTCTCTGTAAACCCTGACTGTCCCCAAGGGATTTTCTTCCCATTACCATCTATTGATTTTCATTTATGTGTATAGATCACAGCATAGACACTACTGGTGCAGATCAGCTCAGAAAAAATTTTCTCCCTGTGTGCTGCTTCTGATACATGGGTATTTGCATGTTAACCACAGCTCTCTGACTTCTGGCATTCGCGGTCAGCATGTAACCTGCGTGAACCTGAAAACCAGCCACAGAATAAATCACAGAGTAAATACATGCAGAAATTTATACTGAGTTATGACCAAGAAGAATTCAAACAGCTAGAAAGCATGAACACTGAGGAGCAGAATGTGAGTATACAACAAAAAAGGAAAACAATGAATAAAACAGTCTTTAGAAAGTATTAAAGCAAAGCAAGACCACTGTCCTAAAACATGTCTTAAAATAAAAGAATAGTTTTTAGCAATAAGTCACAAAAGGATTTTGTTCTTTTCTTTCCTCTGTGGTTTTACAAGCTTGATTTAGATGGAAAATCATCCTAAAGAAAAGCTGTAAAAACTTCTGAAGAAAATATTATTAATGATAAACACATCCTTCTAAAGCAGAAGCACCAGAAAGGTAGTAAAAAGGAAATAAAACCACATCGATATATAAAAGGAAAAAAACATTTCACTATCTAAAACAATTAAGAGCCTAGAATAAACATTGAGTAAAACTCATTAAAAAGAAATTATATTTTGTAAATGATTTATGGATGGAAAAATATGACATGACTGACAGCATTTTATCATTAGTGAAATCTCACTTGTTTAGATTAGTAGTTTATGTTTTTGCTTACCGTGGTTATTCATTTGTCCACACTTCAACTCAAGTGAAAATCAAAGTCTAGTTACTTGAAAAAAGACTTACTATTAAAGTCAGAGAACATGGAGACAGAAATGACACAGAAAAAAAAGTCGTCAAAGCAGGAAACAAGTGAATAAGTAAAACTACCTCTTCCCAAGTTGTGACAGCTGTTTCTTGCAGCAGAATAACTCTTAAGGAGTGTTTTGCAAGCTTATGAAGGCTTTGCCTTCAGAGTTCTTGGTTACCACTTTCTCACTAATCCAGAGAGATGCCTTCTGTGGGTAATTGCCAGCCTTTGGGGCTGAAGTGGCACATGCTGGCCCAAACTAGCCAGAAAAGTCTGAAAAATGATTTGATCTAAGAAAAGTGATTTGCCTAATTCTGAGATAAAAAAAAAAAAAAGAGAGAGAGAGAGAAATTCAACTTTTATGTAATTCAAGAACTGAACAGCTCAGGGACATCTTTGATAGGCCTTTTGCCCACAGAACATGTTTCTTAGTACTAATCCTCTTTCTTCTTTTCAGCAGCAAAGTGTATATTGAAAAGAAGAGCACAGCTATGGTGCTTTCCGCTCTGTCTTAGCTGAGTTTTCAAGGGAGCACCACGCACACACACCATCTGCTTAATGAGGTAGGTAGGAACCAAAGTACATTTCAAAAAATCTTAAACCTTAGAAAAAGATAAAGGAATGTGAACAGCGGCAAGTCACGTGCAATAACATAAATCACAGGCCAACAATAAATGCTTTAGGGGCTACTTGTTGAGAGCATAAAAACTGTTAGCAAACTCTTCCTCAGAGCCATTGCAGGCAGAAAATATGGAGTAATTCAGGCCAATTAACATATAAATGGAAGGATAAGATATAGCAGAGAAAAAAGGAAAAAAAAAGAATTCTTGAATGTTTATTTACACTGGAAGATCTGAGGAAATTCACACTCTAGAACTCCTCTTTACCAGGGACATGTCAGAGGATCTGTTTTAAACTGAAATGTCTGTGGAGGAGGTTATAGAACAAATTTACAAAATGAACAGTAGCAAACTGCCAGAACCATATGGTATTTACCCAGGAGCTCCAAAGGAAATTGAGGATGAAATAACTGAATTACTAACTGTGGTGTATAACCTCTTCCTGCCTCTATTTGAAATAAATGGAAGATGGTGAATGTGGCAGTAATTTTTTCAAGTGTCTCAATTAGGTATTTTGAGATTCAGACCAGTGATTCTGATTTCTGGACTGTAGCACACTGGGTGGAAAAAATCAATCCTAACTTTGCATGCAGAGAGATAAGCTCTGTACTAACTACTAGCATTCAGAAGAGAAAGATCTTTGAAACTGAACAAATAGTTTTGTGAAAAATACCTGTTTCATGTTCAGAAATGGTCATAGATGCTTCTACAGAACAAGACAAGATTTTTTTGGTAGATTATTAGGTATTTCCATTACACTTATTTTTGGGCATGTGAGCCCCTTCCCAAAATGTGTGCCAAAAGTTTATCTATTTTTCCAGTTGGTCTGATAAACAGAACGCCTCCAGTTCCAAGCTGCTTTCTTTGCGTCACCACAGCGAGAACAATGCTACCAATAAAAAAGCAGGAAATTATTCCTACAGGAATAGAGAACAAAACAGGGCGTCACGCTATGTCTACTTCTTAAATATTGTGCTCTGTTTCTGTTCTACCCCCGCCTCTCTCACCCCAGAAGGGACAGGGCACAACTAGAAAAGGTTCAAAGAAAGACAATAACACTGTGAGGAACAACTGCATTGGTTAGGACTGTTCAGCCAGGGAAAGGGATAACTTGACTTTTTACAGTTAGCAGGGCCTACAGAAGGTGAAAAATGACTTTTGCTCCTAATACACAGGGTAGTGAGAGATAAGCTGATATTTTGGGGAAGCAGATTGAGAATAAACAAAATTCATTACACCTTGGAACTCCTACACACAGGATACCATAATACTAAAAGTTTATGCATGTTCAAAAACTTCTGCACAAAGCAACAGATCAAAAATCCACCAGTGCCTAAAAGCAAAAAGCTAATACTTCACACATGCAGCATCACCATAATTAGAGTCCCTCATTTATGTATAAGCATTCTTCATACATTTACCTTTCCATTTTCCTTATAGATAAAAGTGCTTGATTTTAGGTATGAAAGGAATAGCCTGAATACCACTAAGACCTGTCGTTTCAAGGATGCAGGCTGGTTCATCAGCTTTTGAGTAAAACTACCTAAATACAAAGAAAAGTGTTTATATAAAACTGTAAATTATAGTTTTGTACTTATTGCACAAATACATTGTGCCTCAAACACTCATGGGAGTGTTTGAAAATCTGGGTCATCATTTTAAAGAGAAGATAGGGCAAAAATAGATTCCTATAAGGAAACTCTGGGACCAGGAGAGAGAGTTCTTCAGCACCCAGCATCATTAGAATGAGGGCAAAAAGGGAAAAAAGGAGAAAAAATCTAACATCTTTCTTGTGGTTGGATTTCATTTCAACATGCACCAAAATGATATCTCCTCTAAGGCTTAATATCTGTAGACATTGCACAGTTATAAATTCCGTCAGGAAAGGGATGTATCAGTGCAGCTCTATTGTCAAGTTAAAGCTGAAAGTTTTATTTAGAAAGAGGTCCTCATGTGTCTTAAGCGCGGTGATTTTCCACAGAGTTCCTGATGCAACTAATAGGAAAAAAATTCTCCTTGACAGTTTGCACTTTTCTAGATTCAACATTCAAACAAACATTGATCAGTAACTTTGCCCAAATTGCCTCAGTTGCTATCACTCCTTCCCTGCTTGCAGTCAGTCCCTATGAAAAGTAACTAGGGACCTTTATACATATTAAAAATAGCCATTATAGCAAGAATAGGCAGAATATTTGAATGGATTCCCTTTCCTCAGACTCAGGAAATTCATTTACGTAGCTTTTCGTCTTTTATTTTTTCTTACTTTTTATCTACTTTATATGTTTACATTGTCAGAAAGTACTCTGTTTGTACTGCAAAATCCCCAATAACCATCAGGACCTATTGGCTCTAAATTAATACAATAATCAGTTTTCGTGTAAATGGACCAGACTGACTCAGAAGGATTTGACTTGACTTAGACCTTAGACACAAACTGGTCCCAACTTTGTAGGTCCCTGTAGCATTAGAGTTGGAAAGCTTTACATCTTTCCTTGAGATTTGAGCATCACAGGTCCATTATGCATCAGTGGAGTAATGGCAAAAAAAAATCTTAATTTCTCTTTGCTGGACTCCCTGGTGAAGGTGGGTAGCATTTGTCCCTAAGATGAGGCTGGGTCTATGCAGGAGGTTGGGTGGCAAATATTTGCATTTTCTGAAGAGTTGACTCAGGTGAATTTCTTTTTATCAATAAGCAGAGCCTCTGTTCATCAGACTTACTCAAGAGAGGACAAACGGTAGTGACACCAGCTCGCTTCTCCTAGAGAAGTTCTTCTGTGAAACATTGGTGAAGCTAGTGAAGAGAAATTGAGCTTCCTTTTTTCTCTGCTAACTAAAAACTGGGGAATAAGGTCAGTACTTCAGTGCTAGAACTAACCCAGGAGGACTTAATTTCACACTGAAGTTAGACTCATTTCACGACAACTGGTTTTTAACATTGCTTTCAAAAGATGAAAAACTGTGTGAAAGACGTACAGTTCCAGCAACAATCTAATAGAGAACAGCCCAAAGAATACAAGTCCTCACTTGCCAATCTAACAGTCATTCCCAGTTGGTATGATTGGATTATTTCATTGGATTATTTCCCAGATGGGCATTAATGTGTTTGTAGGGCACATTCAGTTAAAGGGTCGATGTTTATTAAAGCTGCAGATATTGCACTGGCTCCTAGCTTGTAATTAAACGAGCAGATTGTTCTCTGCTTTGCTTTCCATACAGTAGGTTGTAACGCAAAACAGCTCTGGATAATTTTGACACCTTCTTTTGTTAAGACCTTTGAAGTAGCATATATTACAGGCTTCTTATATTGAATGAAATAGTGTTTTTTTTCATAAGGCTAAGGCTTTCACTATAGGCAAGGGAATTTCATATTCCCTCAAAGACCTCTGTCTTGGTTTATGGATTTGTTGTTCCTTCCTCTCTCCAGAGCTCACTACTCCTGGTATTTTGTTTGAGGATGTGATCTTCAGTGATGTGGCTTATGCCTATAACTCCTAAATAGACATTACAGTACATACCCCACTCTTGCACATCAGCAAGGCACTGAACATACTGTGTCACTATCATGCTTTTTAAAATGACCAGTATTAATAGTAGTTATTGTTTTACAACTATTCCTCCCTAAGATGTCAAATGTATCAGCTGTTAGAAAATTACAAAATCATTTTCCCTTCCACATCCTATCTTATCCAATTCCATTCTGCATTTTACATTATATATTCTAAGATTGTTTCAGTTCATTGGTGAATGAAGTTATGCTTCCTTTACATAGCATACTATGTATTATGTATTAGAAATTAATCATTGAGTTGAAATAATCTTTCATCAGTAATTTTAATAACATTAAGCAGGAAATTACAGAAGTCCCAAGCATTAAGACGTTATGTTCACTGCTCCAATGCACAATTTCTATCACATGATGTCAGTAGTCAAAGGCTTTGTGTCCCTTATTCTGTTTTAAGAGATGTGGTCTTGGAACCACATCCCCGAGTTCATCCAAGAGGAAATTTGCAGAGCTGCATAACTAAAGTAGAAAGACTTCTTGGTTTTCAAAGTAACCTCTTGACCAGATGTCATTAAGATACAAGTCCTCTAAGAGCTCCTTCCAATTTTACTGGCTTAGAGTTATTCCAGAAGCTTACCATCTCCAATTACTCTAAAAGAATCCTAATTAGTCTTTAGGCTAAAAAGCTGCATTGACAGAAGAGTTGTATACTAAGTAAAACAATCCATTTTCTTCACTTGATGTCTTTGTATTTCCCACTTTTAAAGTTAAAAGAGATTAAATGTTATTGAGAATCAATGTCAATATTTTATTCCTGGATAGGTGAACAAATTAGACATGGGTAAATCTTAAATGGTAGCCTTGAGTCATATAACAGGGCTTGGAATTTTTAGGATGAAGTTGTATGGACAACATTTGAGGATGGTGTTGTGTAATAAATGCTTATTTATGAAGTGCATTTCAGATCTGCCTATCTTGTCCTAGAGAATGGAAATTCTTCATGACTACAGGTCCAAGCCCTTTCCTCGATGAGATCCATGGTCTTAACAACTCTCAAGGCTCCTGTACTTTGCCTCCTCTTGCTCTGCTTCCCAACTCTCTGCAGATTACAGACTCACAGAATGGCTTAGGCTGGAAGGAACTTTGGAGATACCTAGTCCAAACCCTCCCTGCTCAAGCAGGGTCACCTAGAGCACATTTTGCACAGGGCCGTGTCCAGGCGAGTTCTGAATGTCTCCGAAGAAGGAGACTCCACAGGCACTCTGGACAGTCCATTCCAATACTCTGTTGCCCTAACACTCAAGAAATAACTGTGGCATATGCCTGACTCCAGTAATACTTTAGACATTGGCCTGAAGTTCTCTATGAGGCCAGGTTACAGCAAGATTGATAAGAACACTCCTATAATGTTGATGTTTTTCTCCATTTTGGTGAAAAGCATAAGAAACATGACGTTTACCTGACCTGAATTAGTATTCCATGGCCTAGTGGTCTCCCCTGTTCTGTGCACGCAGCTGTAGTGAAGTGTGAGCTACACAGTGGCTGATCAGAGAGACAGGAAAGTTCAGAGAGTGCAGCCTGCCCTGCACNCCATTCCAATACTCTGTTGGCCTAACACTCAAGAAATAACTGTGGCATATGCCTGACTCCAGTAATACTTTAGACATTGGCCTGAAGTTCTCTATGAGGCCAGGTTACAGCAAGATTGATAAGAACACTCCTATAATGTTGATGTTTTTCTCCATTTTGGTGAAAAGCATAAGAAACATGACATTTACCTGACCTGAATTAGTATTTCATGGCCTAGTGGTCTCCCCCGTCCTGTGCACACAGCTGTGGTGAAGTGTGAGCTACACAGTAGCTGATCAGAGAGACAGAAAGTTCAGAGAGTGCAGCCAGCCCTGCACCCACGGCTGAGTGCACAGGGCTTCCTTGCTAAGAAGCTGCATGAATACAGATAGCAATGACTTCTGTCCAACAGGAGAGTGTCTACGGGATCCTGGGATGGCTCCTAGTGATCATACAACAAAGTCATAGTTTGCGTGAAAGGACACATGAAAAAAAAGCAGAAAAGGGGACATACTCAGCATGGGAAATCTTTTCCCTGTCTTATGGTGCACAATGATAATGAGATACTGGGCCATGAAGGCACCTTGGCTGGTATCACGATAGGGAATACAAGTAAACCTCAGGCATGATTCAGCTGCTGGCTGGAAACCCAACAGCTAAACTGTTGGGCTGCTTCAATCCCTGATTGGATTTACCTGCCATAACTCAAACAAACAGATACGTTTTCTTTTGTAACATCATGTTTTACATGACTTCTCTTACTAAAGAATAAAAATTGGGCCCATAGTGGCAAAGTGTATGATTAACATGATTAGAAAAATGATGTAAGGAAACATTTGTGCATGTGTGTGTATGTTTTTTTTTTTTATTTAAATAATAAGACAGTCTCTAAGTTTTAATTGCCTGTTTGCTGTATATCATGTAAAACAACACACAATCCACTGTACCGCATTGACCCAGGAAAGAGGCTGCCCATTTAAGTTTCCCTTGCCCTGGCTGCTGCACACGGTTAAAATCAGCCTACAGAGGGATGCAGAGGTTGTTTCTTTCCTGAGATCTGCACAGCACGTGCAGAGGAGCATCATCTGCAGTATGTGAAGGATGGAAGCAAGGAGCCAACAGCATAAACTGAGAGTAAGATATCCGAGAAAAAGAGGAGGCGAACACTTCACTAGACCTTAACTGTGATGGAAAGCAATCGTTTTGTGGGGAGCAAGGAGGGACTGAGGAATCCACTGCGACCTGGCAAGCCTCTGATTTGCAGGATGGGGCAAGACAGAAAGAAGGGATCTGCCCTAAAACCATATCTGGGCAGAGGAGAAATTTATTTACAAATCTTCAGTACCTGTTCCACTTCTTTTTATTTATTTATTATCATTTTTTTTTTGTTTTTAATAAAATAGCTTTTGGAAATGAATGTTCTAAGTAGTTCTGGGAGCACTCACAATAAGGAAGGGATTTAGGTTGACCCACCTTTAAATTCGACCCAATTCAGGATCCCATCACACCATTCTTAATAAACTTTCTCCAGAAGTGTAATTAGCAAGTCTGGGCAGATGAGATTAACATTGACTAATAAAACTGATAACTTAATCCCTGCTCTGTGTTCCCATCTGATACTTCAGCTGGCAACCCATTCCTCTCTGTAGCCATCCCTGTTTAGACTCCTGAGATTACTTACCTGATTAAACCTCAGGAAAGCCGTTGTATCCAATGGATTGGGTGCTATCCATGCCCCTGCAAGCAGGTGTGAGAGAAGATATCTTCTGCAGATGGGTGTTGTGCGTCTGCAAATGTGCAGCTTGTTGTGAGTGGTAGGACCAGGGACACAAGCCACAGATGGCAGCTGGGAGACGCAGCTGTCTACTTGAGGCTTACTGTCCCCGAAGCAGCTGCCCGGGGAATTTGGTGGATGTAGCATGGCTTATGTGTGCTGAGTGTTCTCTGTTAATCCCCCTGCCTCTGCCATCACCTTATCTTTGCTCATTACGTTATTACTGCAAATTATGAGCATCGCTAAGCACTCACTGTATATGGCGACCTATTGTTGTAGCCCTTGGTCCTGTGTTCTCCACCTTCCACTTCCCTGATTCTGGGCAACTGGTGGGTTAATGTGGGGTTTATTGCTATGTGAGGGAGCTCACAAGAGTGTTTTAATTTGTACCTTGGAACACTTACATCTCAGTATCATCTTCACTTTACCTGGGGCTTACCAACAGACAACCAGACCAACACAGACCATTTCCAGACTGGGAATTCTGCAGGATTTGGTCTAAGATGTAAATTGTCCTTTGTAATGGTCATTGCACGAGGACTTTTTTTCAGTTTAGAATCTTTTTTTTTTCACTGAGTGAAAAAAAAATTATCTTTTTTCAGGGTGTAAGATGGTATCTGCCTCCGTCCAGTGCATAGCTTTGAATTAATGCTGTAGGAACGTCAAAGAAAGCAGAATAGACAATGTCATACAGAGAAGACAAATGTTTTTATAATATTATTTATTTAGCAGTTTTTAAAATCCAGAAAGCACTAAACACAGAGATAATCTCAGAAAAAAATGATAAATATTTTATTTTAAATGTTTTAAATTTATGAAAGGTGTCGGTTAGTCAAAGAAGTGAAAACTGATCACACACAGATTATATCAACTCGCATCAACCAGGGAAGCTTGAATTACTACTTGCACAAAACTGGAAAATGTCTGCAGGCAACGGTATTCTTACAGATGGATTCTCTCTTTTTATTTTCTCTTCTCTGTTTTTGATTCTTTTCCTCTCTGTTTTCTTCCCTTGTACCTTCCTTGTTCTTGGTTTCTCACTTGTTGCTAGTTGCCAATTCATCCTTCCAGTCCTTTATGTCTCTTTCCTCCTCCTCCGCTGCTTTTTGCCTTTTTGTTGCATGTCCTTCATCTTAACTTCTCTCTTACCTACTTCCTTTCTTACCATTTGCTGCTTCCCTATGTGTATAAATACTTAATTGCTTCATTTCCCCCATTTTCTTTCTATTTTATATTTTTTAAGGCAAAAAAGTTAAAAGTGGGAAGGCAGATCTCAGTTAAATATTTAAAGTATATACAGCTCACTGTATTACAAACTTTTATGCTATCCGGATACAAACAGGCTGAGAAAGGAAGGATGGAGGAGGAAATAAAAGAAATATTGACTGTCAGGATCTCTGTGAAGACTTGGAGTAGAGAAAAGAATGATAATCCAGAGCTTCCTGAATTCTCTTAGGATTCATCTTTTGGGTACTCTGAGCATTGGCCTTCTAACTGTAAAATAGAGGTTTTGGTATTTCCCACTTTGAGGGAATCAGTGTGAAGAAAAATATTTTATAAATTTGAAGGGTGACCATATTGAAAAATAATAGACTTTAAAAAAGCATAGTAAAAGAAGTATAAAAATAATTGTTTAGCTCCAAAGTGTCTACTCTTGACAAATATTTAAGCACTGGACATGAATACTTAAGAGGACTATACTATACTATATACATGAACATGATAAACTTCCCCACATTTTGTTTCACATATGAGCTCTTGGGACAGTTAGCCTTGACATATCATCAAAATAAATAATTTTCAGATTCATTTCATTTTCATTGAAGTTTGGAAGATAATTATTTTCTATGGCATTTTCTGGGATCATCCAGATAATTAACAATAATACAGAATATTAATAGTAACAGGAAAAATAGGATAAATTATTTCTAGGAATCAGTTATAAAATTTTTAAATCTTTTAGTTCTGAGCATACATAATATTGAAAATGGTTGAGTGAACTATAGGTAGCACACCTTATTTGTTCCAATTTTGTACAACCAAATCTTCAGAGTGGTCACTGAGTGTAAAATGAGTGTTGTATAGGTAGTTGGGGAATTCACAGAATGAAAACGAAGTGCATAATCAAGGATGAAGAGTTAATTAAGTCATTTAGTCCTCAAGAACTTCTTTTTATAACTTTTCTGACATAGCTCTAACATATCAGTGGCATCAACAGGGAAACATTTTCTCACTGCTGGAGAAAGAGAAATGATGTGATAATGTGCAAAATGCCACCCAGTTATGAAGTAAAGGTCTTAAATTGACAAGCTTTGGTGTAAAAGTAAATTAAGTATTGTTAATGGACTATAAATGTTAGAGCATTGGTTAGAGCAATATCAATGAAAACAGTCCCAGTGAGTCAGTGGGAGCCAGAATTTCACCCTCACCTCAGCTTAAAACCTTTGAAAGTTTTCTTAAACAAATACTTGACATTCCTCAGCTTATCTGCAGGGGAGACATTAACTGGCACCTACATTTTAGTTTTAGAGTAATCTTACTGGCTGAAAATGCCAGAAGTAGGAATGATAACTACCAGAAACTGAATTCAGGGCTTGGTGTTGGTACTGCAGTCTTTATAGAATGGATATAGTTTGTGATATTCTTGAGGAGGGGAAAGAAAATCCTTCAGACTTTTGCAGGCACAGCAAATGAAGCAAGTCTGTTGTTTGAAAATGTTTTTTCAGACTATAATTAGTTCCTTAGCATTTTCTTCATGTTAGCTACCATTGGTTGTTTGCTTTCAGAATTAATTTTGATTAAGCACTATCAAGTATTAAAAGGAATAATCCAGGATTGCTTAAAATAGTGGATTAATAATACTTACCAAGTCTTTTCCTTTTTCTAGCTTCAGTGATTCTAATGATTGGTACTATAAATTTAGTGACAAAAACACCTGGTAGTCATTTTACAGATGAATACAGTGCCTCCTGGTTCATAATTCATAATAATTTCATCTTTACTCGATTCTTTGAACATTTTCGATGATGGTATTTTAATACATAATGCAGATAGTTACAAATACTCTCTATACATTTGTAATAGAATTTTGCCACTGGAAAGTGTTCAGAAATAGGACTATAACTGAGAATATGCAATAACTGAGAATATGTGTGTTTTAGAAAACGATTTCTAGGGAATCAGTCCCATACCATGAATATGTATTTCTGTCTTTATCTTGTCTACAGGGTATGTAAGTGTATCTTGTCTTTCAGAGTTGGGAGACTCATTTAATCAGCCACTGAAGACAGCTTCTCTTGAAGATGTCTGGCTATGGCCTGAATGGGCAGCTCTCCCCATACTGCACAGTGCTGACCTCAAAAAGGGAATAGTGAAGTACATCTTCTCTCTTATTCTTTAAGTAATTCCTTTAAGTAATTTCTCAAACCTTCCCCTTGGATGACATTTCCTTTTTTTCTTTTTTTGTACATTTACAGTAATATTCATTTGTTAGTCATATTCCCTTCTTAATTGTATTCCCTGATTTTTCACTGAGACGATATAAATGATTAAATAGGGACGACGATAGTACATGCCTTACACAACATGAATCATCTTCTCTTGCAGGAAAAAGCTGGTATAAGTGAGAGAAAATGATGTGAGTGCATGTGTATGTGGTTATGGGGAAATTATCATCTTTGTCTTGAAAGGAATAGACATGAGCTTCTTGAAAAGACTGGCATTTTGACATTTTTGGATCACCCTGATGAGCCAGGAAATTCCTAAACCCCCTAGGCAATAAACTCTTTATCCCATCTAAGCTTTTCCCAACAGCAAATGCACTGAGGCAATTCCAAGGATTTATGAAAAGTAAGAGGCAAAGAACATCAAAGATGGAAAAAAAAATGGTGATTTGTTTGTGGCGAGTAGTTAAGTGAACTAGCTGAAAGAATTTTTGTACCTCCCTCTGTCCTCTGTGATTTATATAGGATAAATTTAACAAATACTGTTCCTGCATGTTTGTTTATCTCTGAAACTTTTCCACACACAAATGTAATGATACCCTTTCACTGACATCATTCGAATAATAATATTCTTCTGATGGTGTCATAGGGGTAATAATATGCTTTCAGCTACTTCACTGAATAATATATTTTTGTCATTCTACATAAAAATAAAAAGACTCCTTAAAAATACCTTTTGTACCAGCACAAATATCTATATCAATAAATTAAACTCTTGTAGATTTGAGTGGAGAATATGACCCACAGACCTAAAGCAGGAAAGCAAATTCTAAGAACTCTAGTTATTTCTTCAGTTTTCTTGTGATTTCGTAATTATACAAAGAATTTATTTTAATAACCTGTTTATCATTATTTCACATTTGAGAAGTGTGCATTAGGAGACAAAGGAACAGTGACATATATCCCGTTTGTCAGAACTCTTCTCTAAGTTTAATTGCATGTTATTTATCATTCAGCAAATTAGCCTTGAGAGGTCACTGTTGCTCATGCAGGCCAGAAGCATTAATGCTAAGATACTACATAGAAAAATAGTGCAGCTAAGCAGTACTGCTAATCTTTTTGCTCTGTGATCCAACTTTATGTTGACATGCAGTCTTTTTAATATGCCTCAGCAGAAGGTTGTGTGAAACTCTTCATAACGAAAATGTAAACTTTCTTCTTCAAATCATTACTTTAATTATCTAACATAACATAGATTTAGCACAATAAGACGATTTGTATTCATTAAAGTACTCTGATTAGATTGTTTCCTATCATAATGAATTATCGTTAATGTGAAATACACTGTGATGTTGATCTTTTTATTAAGCCAATATCTTTTAAAGCTAAAGATGTAACAAGTTGTACAAGAAGTTAACAGTGTGCCTGTTTATTGAACATGATTTACTCCATTGAGCTTTTAATATCGTCGGATAAAATAAGATCAAAGAAATTTCCTGCCTAAGAGAGAAAGCGAACTGCATATTAACTTTTTCATGGTACCAGTGAGGCTTCTTGTAACCCAACCAATAGAACTGCATTGCAGAGGAATGAATCTTAGAAATTAGACTTACAGAAAAGCTGTGGTCATTAGTTATAGCTTCTTTTGGAACACATATACTTTTCTATGACTGAGTTTTTGGTATGCCTGTTTTGCTGACTTTATTCCCATCTGAGTTTATGATAGAAGTGAGTTTTCAAAGTAGTAGTAAACTGAGTTCTCTTTTTGCCTACTCCCTTAAAAACAAGTAGTAGACCTTAGCTTACATCAAATATGAAGTTCTCTGTTTCGCTCTGTTCACGTGTCAAGTTACATGACAGCTCTCAAACACCATCATACCTGATACACTCAATTTGATAGCTTTGAGCAGACTGAAAAGTATCTAACATGGGAAGAAATTCTGGAGAATCAGTGAAATCACATGCCAAAACCATTTTAACATGTGCATGTCATTTATGCACAAAATATATTAGATTTATTTGCAATTATTTTCATGTCAAATCATATCAAACACTTTCCTTCCCCGCAAAATTTTTCACAGGGGTTGTGAAACATACATTTTGTGTATAGGGTAATTTTTAAAAAAATTTAAAAATTGTTTACAGTCACATACTTGCATAAACTAAAGCCCAAAGATCCTGCAATATCACTGCAGCAGTTCTAAACCCATGCTTAATTTTACCTAGTGGCACAATCTCTTCTGCATTGCTTAAAAGTGTTTGAAAGATTAGAACCTTAACTGGCTTTCATGAAATCTTTTTACCCTCTGCCAAATACTTCAAGCAACCCTTTTATTGAGCAAACTATGCCTGCAAGACTACAGAGAAAACCCAAAATAAAAACAGAAATATCTGCACATTTCTCTGAGAAAGCTAATTTCTTCCATTTCAGTTTTAAATGGAAAAGAGAGGGAAGAAGAAAAGTCATAGCAGCACCTGTTACACTGCCTGTTAAACCCATCAACAGGGCAAAATGTGGTATGAACATTGCCATCAGCAGAGTTAACAGGAGCAAGGAGCCTCTTACACTCAGAGCAAATAGTGGAGATCTGTAACGGGGATGGTTACCTCTAGAAATACAAGCAAAAGCAATTTCTGTGGCTGCAAAAAATGGCAGTGGGTAAGAAAGAAGTGCCTTAGTTAAGAGGCATAAATTCACTACGGTTTGCAGAAATGATGGCAGGTTGTCAGTAATCACTTCCTTCGTCTCTTCACCCCAGGTCAAGAACGCACTCAGGGCAAAGGCTGATTTCAAGACACAAGCGAAAAAGTGAGTCCAGTTCAGCATACATCTGAATTCCCCTGGGTTTTTCATGTTACCTTCGAGTGTGGGAAGAAATATTTGTGAAGTGTAACTAAAAATGATCACACCCACAGAGACCAAGAAATCCTCAAACTCAATGGAGAGTCTGAATTTTGCCCAGGACCATTGGTGTATTTGTGTCAGGCAGTAAGTCATCACAACAAGGATGATAATGAAATGGACCAAGGAGCAAAGCTGGCTGAGTTTGGAAACAATTTTGAGAGTCTTGATAAATACACACGGCAGCAGTGTAACAAATGCAATTACAGACCAAGTTTTCTCAGTCACTGGTACAGATGGGAAACTATGTGACAGCAAGTTCCCACTAACAACCAGATACAAAATGCATGTCATGATCAGTTCCATCATCTGGGTCACATTGACAACTATACCACCTAGCTTGGGAAATAGCTTTTTGCAGCAGGCATTAGCAATGTCTTCATATGTGTCTCTCACTCTTATGAGCTGCCCATCTTCATTTTCTTCATACAGGCAAGCGATTAGGATTTTGCCTGTATAACAGCATAGTGCTGCAGCCAAGATAATAAGAAACAGGCCACTGTATCCACTGTGGAGAAGAGCATATGGCAGTCCTAGAACAAAAATTCCCTGAAGAGGAAAAAGAGAAAGAAAAGATAGCACAAAATCCCTGAGGCAAAATGTTTACTAGAAGCGACATTCCCAAACCTGCCCTCCATTGAGCATTACTTCCACCTAACTGCATTGTGAAAGCACCGTTACGTTCAGCTGTCTAAGCGAATAATAATCATGAGAAATGTGTTTATTTTTGATAAATGAAGTTATCGGCAAGAATAACTGCTCCTCCTGACACACAGGTAATGATAAGCTTAGAAAGAGAAAACGTGAGTGAATGATAGAGTCAGGTTCCTAGTTAATATTTAACGCTGATGGGATTAGAAGCACGCTTTAGAAGGTTCATAGGCAGTTATTCAGTCAGCATGCATACTAATGAAACAGATTCAAAGCAATAAAATGAAGGAACTGTAGCATCATCTCTTTAAGTTTCTTTCAAACTAAACACTGCAGGTAGATTCAATAAGGACAACCCTGGGAGGGTCACTGTTAACAGGTGCCTTGAAGGAAAACAGCATTAGAGTGACATCAGAGTTTGACTGTATTTCTTCTGTGGCTTCTGTACAGCTCCCGCAGCTTTTGCCCCTCTTCAGGCCATTCTTGGAACAATTGTTCTCAGCTGCAATTCTATAATGTATGAAATGATCATGTGTTTAAGAATATACATGAGATATTCAGACAAACCTTTCTCTAAACATGTTCTGAAGGGAAAAGAATTTTGTTTGTTTTATGCAATAAAAACAGCATTTTAGTTTCAAAGAATACTGTGACTCTTTTTTTTTTCTCTCTTTTCTCTCCATATTTAAGGACGAATGACACTTATTTTGGTTTAATTTTCATCAGCACAAAACCAATAAAATCCTTAAATGGTAGTCATTTATCAAAAAGATCCAATTTTGGAAAAGAAGCTTTGGTGACATTTCTCTTTTTATATTACAAAGCTGAAATTAAACAATACACATTAGTCAGACTCTGAGTGGGAGCTTTCTGTTTGTGATGACTGAAGAGAAATAAGGAGGAAGCAAAATATAGTTAACTAGCTTTACAGAATTTTTTACTCTGTTATTTCTTATGATATTGATTGCGTGAGGAAATATGACTACTCTTGCATTCTATTTATTATTCTACAAATTACAATATTTGATTTGGATCAGTCTCATCTTAGTTCTATTCTGATCAAACCTTGGCAACACCATTTTGCTCTGCAAAATATGTGAATGACCAACAGATTTAGCTCTGCTTGGAAAAGGGAGTCAGCTCCACTCTGTTATTCCTTTGGCCTTGTTTTGCGGCTTTTGTTGACTCAAAACCAATAAGATCTTCCTTGAGTGGTAAATTCCATTGAGGTATTACCTGAGGAAGATATGCGTTGACACATTTGCAAATGAAGCCTTTGCTATTGCACACTAACCTTCTTCCTAATATCAGCCAGTTAAAAGCCAGGTAGTCTAAACTGCTAGTCAACTGCTCCCTAGTAAATGGAAAAAATCTTCAGAGAACTGCTCTCCCCACCTAGTATAAAATGGTAGAAATTTATTGAAATGAATTCCATCCTACGGACTTACCTCTAGGCAGAGGAGTTCTGTTGTGCACAATTACGTTTTTTTTCTGTGACAGTACTTATAGGCGCATAGCCTTAAGTTTTAGTGCCCATGAAAACATCTTCTGCATATTTCATGCTGGGCATGAGTCCTCTACCTGCATTGACTGTTCTTCCCCTTCATTTCCTGAGAGGGTAGTGCCATGGGTTGATTTCAGAAGCCAAAGCAGAGGAGGTGTGTTTAAAGACCTGACTCTTAGTTTCAGACTTATCCAGCTGCAATCCTGGGCACAAGGTCACACAGGGGAACGTGTTTCAGTCATGCTCCTGTCTTTGGCATCTTCTATCAGCTGACTTAGATTTTACCCAAACAATGCTAGCTTCTTTGAAGCCCAGTCCGAGCTCAGCTCTCTCCGAGATCATTGGGAAGGCAAATGTTTGTCTCAGATTTGAAGTGTCGCTATCTGGCATCCCACTGGGAAGTGGTACAAGCACTCCAAGGTCAAGGGTTGTGAAGAGGGACAATTTTCAAGCACTAAATAATAATCAGTGTGTGGGATGTATTTTTCTTATCTTCTAATCAAAACGTAACAGTCCTTGTAAAGCCTTATCATCCTTGTGGAATGAGCATCAAACATAAGAGAAAGATCAGAAGCCCTAATTAGAGCAATATTTCTCTTTAAATCAATGAGAAAATTAGAGGACTCATCATCTCTACCAGTAGCACTGTCTATTTTACCAGACTTCATTCTAGATATAGAGACATCTTCAGCATTCAGTTGAATTAAAGCTGAGAGAATCATGTGAAATAAATGTCTTCATATTATCACCCTTAAAAAGGTCCATGTCCGAATGCACTGTAACTGAAGTACTGAAGTTATTATCACTGATGTAATAATGAATTTATTGACTATTCACCATTTTTTTTAATGACTTCATTAACAGCAGTGTTTTTGTATAAGCCACAGGTACTATTTCATTTGGGAGCTGTGTTGTTTGTGGTACTTCAGTCACCCAAATCTCCCTATTTCATGTAGTCATGGTTTAACTTATTCCAATATAGACCTTGTGACTCAATTTTCCTGGTAAATTAATTAACATTTCTTTTTAATGAACTCCGCAGAAGTGTTCAAAATTCTACTATTTCTACCTTCTAACAGTCTACTTTCTTAACAAGATGATATCTCTGACTGGGTGCAGACATGTTTAGGTAGCACATGCATAACTAGCTTTTGATATCATGCCCCTTTTAATCACAACTTTCACTCAGCAGCTCAAGCTAGGCACTTGACTAAAGAACAAAATGTGATTTCTTTCCTATGAGAACAATCCTTGGAGAACATTTACACAACAGATTTAGTTTAAAAGTGTCATAAATAAACCAACTTCATGGAAAAAGAAATCAGTAGGATAAAAACCATCGAGCCATCCTCCATATTAACATACAGACAATGCTTTTTGTCTGGTCCACACGGGCTGTGGCAAGCTTATCTCCTTTGCTCCATATTCATAGCATTGTTATTTCGGCCCCTAACCTGCACTTGGGAGTTCAAACCATGTCTGCTGCCCCAAAGGGTAACTGTATAATTAAACCGTAGGTAAGTGTCAGTACAGGTCTCACCCACACAGTGACTTCTCCCCTGCTGAATTTAGTTCATTAATGTTGATATGACCAGTCTCGTCCTAGACGAACCTACAAGACTTTCAGAGGTGTTATCACTTTTGACAGCCATTTATTTACACTCCTCCCCACAGGTGTCTGCCTTTCCTTGCTTAATTATTAGTTTAATCAGCCCATAACACAACTCTAACCTTTAAAATCTCCTTGCAGTTTGCTTATATCAAATATCTTTCATAGAGTGCCTAATTCAGACCATATGATGTCTGACATTTTTTCTTTTTTTAGAAAAAACTTTCTGAACTCAGATCTTATTAAACAAAACAGTTTTAGAATTATCTGTTCTTTCCTAAAATTATCCATCAGTGACTGTCAATTCCAAATTAGAAAGAGTGAGTTCAGAGATTATATCTGAAAGCTTAAACGGAATCTTACCACAGAATTCATAAGCTTACCTTTCCTCTGATGTTTTTGACATCTTTTTCCTGGATTTTGTGACAATAGTTGGTTAAATGTATGTATGTAAGACACTTGCCATTTCTCTTTCCTTCAGCTTTGAGTTAATAATGAAAAACAAATATTGTGAACACAACTGGTTTTGCAGCTTTCTTTGATTCAGAGCATGGTCGGTAGAGAGAAATGGGAGAACCCCGCTCACGCCCAGGTGGTAGGTGGTGGGTATGCAGCAAAATGACAGTGCTCTTGCTCTTGCTGCCTTGTCAGTGATGGTTTTTTTTTCCCACAAAGAGAAAAAAAATATGGTTTCATTTAGCAGCTCATTGCCAGCTTTCTACAAAAGCCAAAAAAATGTTAGTGATGGCCATGAGAGCTGAAAGAACACGAGATCCTTTGTCAGACTTCCAAAGCCATCTAACATTTAATCTTCTGTTCTTACCTTTCCAAAAGCAATGCTTTCTGCTAGGACCATTTCCTGCATGTCATCAAGTTTAAATAGCTTTGTTTCAAAGAAGCAAATATCTTTAGTAAGCACTTATTTTACTGTCAATGTCATACAGCAGTGCAGACAATGAGCCATGCTCCCTGATTTAAAGCTGCTCAGCAACCTTAGAATAGTGCTTAGAGTAACTTATCTATGGAAAATTCCTCCTCTATGAAGAAATGCTGGCATGGTGTAGTGTTGCTGAAAATGGCCTTTGTGTCCCTCTCATGAGGAGTGAGTGTAAAGAGAGGGTAGCTGGAGCGTGTCAACATTTCACTGACTCTGCTACAGGGACAGGGACATACGTCATGCCTACACTGCATATATGGCCCAGACGGGCCCCAAGGCTTTGTCTTAGTGAGTCTTCCGACCTTCTAATCTTGTGTCCAAATAACAACACAGCAAGCTCTAGTTGTGAGGCAGCAACGAAGAATGAGGGGCAAAAGAAACAGCTTCCTAAACCACCTCCCAGCTGTGAGTTTTGGCCCCTTGCCTGGGAGGCGGGTCTGGCTGAACAGGTTCCTGTTCTCTCTGTTCTACTGCAAACTCAGACAGGTTTGCTCTGATGGCCTGTTTAAAGGTGACCTGTTTATAAAATTGAGTAGCACTGGAAGGAGCACTCATGCAGCCGGGTACAGTGGAGAGTCCTGCAGCACGGCTCAGCTCGAGTGGCCACGTTTATTGCCAGTGCTCCATCCATTTGGCGTAAGGGTGGCCCAAGCTCACCAGCAGCTGAGTCTTCTCTGACCCTTCTCCCTCATGTGGAGTGCAAGACCTGGAGATTTTCACCTTAGGTTGGGGATGCAGGAAAGTGGTGTCACCAGAGCACATTGCTGATGCACGCAGGTAGGTAGAGGACCATGTTAAACAAGCAGAGTGGACACAGCCATAGGCAACCAGGCCCAAAAAGAAGAAAGACCTGAGGGCTGAACTGATGCCTTTGAATGTCAAGGACAAGAAAGGAAAAGGTATATGAGAAAATGTCAGTCTCAACTACCCAGCTAGGCCCACTGGACCCACAGTCCAAGCTGTGAGTCTTGTCAGAATATCCCCAAGCAGAAGCAGCCAGCTACCAGAGCTGCCACCAAAAATTACCGGTCCACCTACAACAGAAAACAAACAGGTCAGAATCTCCAAAACTGTCCTGATGCCAATCAAAAAGAGTTCACGATCAAGTACTTTGCTCTGAAAGTTCCTGCTCTGACAGATTTACATGTTCACATTAAGACTTCTCTTGCATTTGTTAATGATGTGACTGCAATATTTGGACCACATAGGAGTGTTTCCTATACCCACACTAGGTGGCTCTCAGCTTGATTAAAAAGATTATGCATCTGAACCTATATAAATTTCAAAAAAAAAAGAAAGAAAAGGGGAGCATGTACTAGCATTTTTTACCTTCATATGACTTTCTAACAGTGCTTCATCTCAGGACATTTTTATTCTCCCATAAAATTTTTCTTTTTAATTTTAATTTTAATCTAGAATACGATAGTTTTAAAAACAAAGTGAGACATACAATCAAAAGATAATTAAAATTAAAGAAGACCAAATAATAGTCACAGAGTTGGGACATGTTAAAAGATAATAAAATAAAATGAAGTAAAAATCAATACTGGGAAAAAAAAGAGTGCAGGAGAAAAGACTTCACCTCAAGACTTAATAAATTCAGAAATGAAGAAATTAAAAGAAAATTATTCAGTTAGGAGTAACTCTCCCATATGCAGAATACTTGCTAATATGCCAGACAACCACATTCCCTCTAATCACGTTTCTCACAATTTCAAATTATTCTCATGGAATAGTTCATTTAAATCTATATTCTCAACTTGGTATTTGATTCCTTGTATTAATTTGGGTTAAGCATAGAACATACATAGGAAAAATTCCTTCCTGGATCTTCTTGGAAGAACAGAGAGATAAATTTGAGAACTCTTCTTTTCCATATACTTTCACAAAATGCCAGGTTAAGTTGTTTAGAACTTTTGTCAGTTAACATATATTATTTTCCAAAACCGGTAAAATCACATGCTATGATGTTTATATGAAGATACCACTTTATTAGAAACACATCTAGATGAACATACACAGTAAATCTCTTAATCTGAAGCCATTATAACAGATCTACTTGCTTGCAGAGATCCATATTCTATTTTCTTTCTCATCCAACACTGTGTTCAACAGTGATTTTGTATCTATAGCCAGATCACTGTTGACAATATCGAATAATACTGGGCAAGATACCACTTATCCTACTACACCACAGATCCTACTGGATTTATCCTAACCCTACCAGAAGCTCTATTTTTCATACTGAATACTCAGCGACAGTTATATTTGGAGGGATCCATCATTTATATAGTTATCAATCCATTTAAGATGCATTTTATTGTTGCACCAATTTTTAAATCAGAATGTTGTGTATTAATGCGTCAAAATTCCTTTTAAAAGTCTAAATATCTAGTTATCTTTCACTGTCTGTATTGCAATTTCATCAAAGAATTCTATCAAGTGTGTTTAATAAGGACTCTAAGGACTCCTTCTACAAAACCATATGATTGATATTAAGTATATTGCTACTTGTTCACAAATTAACAATTACAATATTTTGCCAAGATTGTTGACAGGTTTAACTACTGTAGATTTAACTGGCTTTTTAAATATTGGAATGAGATCAAAAAAATTCTGAAACTTCCGAAATTTAACAGCAATTGAAAATGAATATTATCAGGCCAGATCTATCTTTAGCAAGGTCTCCCCAAGTGCAAGCTTTTCATGCATTCTGCTTTCGAAATGTTGATGATAATACATTTCAACCTCCATATTAGACACCAACTGTAGACATCTAGCAACTAATTGGCTACGTCTAAACTAATCATCTAAACTTCCTCTACAGACTGTAAGAAAGAATAGGCACCTCCACTTATGACTCACACCTATCTTAAGATAGCTGGGTAGGCGGCTGAGGTGAATTTCCCACTAGAGATGTCTTTATTTGCTTCCTTCCTGGGCAATAGATGGAATCCAGACAAGCAGCATAGAAATGCAGTGCACTAACTTTCAGATGTCTTATGTGAAATAACAATGATTCACATTCTGGGAAATTATAAAGTGGCTCACTCTTCTGCTTTGTTGTAAGCACATCATCCTGATTCCCTCCCAAAATAAAATACTAATGAAGAGTGACACATTTTTTTTTTACAGTTACAAGAAATTTAGAACCTCCTTCTACTGCTAATGTAGGTAATCAGTGTAGCACAACTCTATATCTTACGGAAGACGCTCTAAGTTAAGTTGATTTTGCCCATTTGCATACCCATGCCCACTTGTCAGCCCCAAGGTGTGTGTGTCACAGTAGTCTGACTGAGTTCACTTGGTTGCAACAAGGAGAACAGGGTGCCACCTGCCGAGGACTCACTGCCTTGGGTTCTTCTGGACTGGTGGCAACAAACAGATTTTGGATTTATTTTTTAAAACCTTTTGGAATGAGAATAGATAGATAGATAGATAGATAGATAGAAAGACAGATAGATAGACAGACAGACTGATAGATATTTAATTGCTACATTCACATAAAAACTGAAGTAGGAGGGGTTTTAACACATAACACTACTATTTCTTAATTGTGAGATGTGACTTCTGGACATCTCATAAGCTTTTGTTAAACAACTTTCAAATTTCTTTCACAAATTGCTATATTTGTTCTTCCTAATCAGTTATCCCTCATAATTTTCTCAGATTTGCAAAATTTACTCTTTTGAAGTACCAAGTATATATATTTTACTGTCCTCTGTTTTCCCATAATGAATATAATTAGATTCACTGATCTGTTCGTCTTTATTCAACATAATGAGGCTCAAAATAGTTTTACCTTATGTTAGGTTCAATACCTTTTGTGTTAGATAATTATCATCTATCATTTTTAGAACTTTTAATGATATTTTACTTCAGACTGCATACAACCTCCAGCACAGCCTTCAAGATTGAAGTCTCCAGGAACAATCAAATTTGTCTTTACACAATAGCTTTAACACAGATAATCATCTCTTTAAAGTACAGTGCCACCCTCACTTATTTTACCTACTCTTTTTTTGTAAATGTTTTATCTAATTATTTTAAAATTCCAGTCACATAAATCATCCCACCATGTGTCTGCAGTACCAATTATATCCTATTTCTTCTCATCGGAGAGAACTTCCAGTTTCTCTAGCTACCTACCATGACTCCTGGCACTGTTCTACAGACACCCAGATAATAATTCATCCAGTTGCCCCCTCACTTCAGTTTGTTCACTGCTCATCTGATTTTGATTTTGAAAGCACTACAAGCAGTTCTGAGGAAAACTTCAAATATTGTCCATGGCTTATATGACCTTAATGGTAAATCTGTCTCCTTTAATGTCAGCAAAAATTCTTCCTTTATCTGCAAGGATGGTTGAATTAGGCCCCCAACAATCTTATTTTTCCTGATTTTTCTTATACTTTCTCTTTGCCAACGCCACTCTATTTTTCGCTGTAGGGAGGAAAGTGTCTAAGGTATTTATTCTGTGATTAATGCCTGCAATCTCTTATACACTGAAAGAAACTTCACAAGTGTTGAGCTGTCAGTCCCTCAGGTCCTGTAAACAGATCCAGGCTGCGATAAGGCAGATAGACTGCTCAGGAGATGCTGTGATAAGATAAGTGAAAGAAGGAAGTTACCTAGTCTGAACTGCAAAACCTATGTGCCAACTTGCCCAACAGAGAAGTCACTGATTTTATCCCTCTGATAGTGGTCAGATTATTCTCAAGAATCACCTAAAGATTAAGGAAGGGAATGAAGAAAAGCAAATGGCTCAATAAAAACAGGAACGGCTGTTATTGAGTGTGATAGCTGATTCCCTTGGTTTTGCTATTGGTTTTAATATTTGCTCTAAAACTGAAACAATATGCTCGATGTTTAATGCAGCTTGATTTAATGGAAATTGTAAGTTTGCATAAATTCATAGCTGTCAGCAAGAATGCACTGAATCACACAAAGCAAACCTACCAAGCCAATCATCTTTTAAGACTTTTCCCTTTGTCCCAAAGGAGAAATCAGGCTTAGCTAAATGAATGAGGGCTCTTAATGTGTGTTATCTGGAGGAAAGGAAAAAGAGGTGAAAGAAGTAAGCAAGTTAAATCTAGAACAAGCATCAGTTTTGAAAGTTAGTTTTGGCCAGTGATGTTGATTCACTGGCTGCTTACATAATTTTGGCTTCATAGCTCATCACTGATGCTCAGGTATTTCCTGAAGGCACACAGGCACTCGACTCACCCAGAAGAGCAACATGGGAACGGACTTCCATGAAAAAGTGGCCCAAAGAGCTTTAAGAAAGGGAGGCATGGGACTGGGGCAGACTCTGGAAGGCAAGCAAAGCTGTAAGGAGCCATGGATGTTTATCTGAGAGTGCACTGACATGCCAAAAAAAAAGTGGGAGAATCCATTTAGCTTGTTATGAGGTTTTTTTCCTCGACTGCTAGGACTCCTCCAGCTGGGAATATAAAGGCAAACATGTCTTTTACAGCACTGCCTGGGGAGAATACAGTTAACAGCCTAGATGCAAGACATAAACAGTGATATACTATTGTTTTTTGTGTCTGTGAACTAGTAAATTGATATGAAGTATTATAGCATATTTTCCTCACGTATGTGCAGAAAGATTCTGTCTTACAATTAGTCTGGGGATAGTCAGCAAATTTTGACTGCTTTTACTCTCTCTACCTTAATTAAACTTCAGTGGTACCCCCTGAGGTTTCTCCCTTCAGAATAAAAGAAACAGCAACTTATTTTACTGGTGAGGTAATCTCAGATAAAGCTGAAGTTGCAAATCAGTTCCCATAATGGAGGTGTTCCTCTGCTGTAATGGCATAAAAGATCATAACATTCTTAAAATCCAACAAAGATGATTAATTCTCCTAATTTCAAGTAGATGAGGCAAAAAATTAAGATAGTCTATATAAAGAGAAAAATTAAAGATAAGAAAAGAAACGTGACTGAGTTTTCTGGCATCCTGAGCGATGTATGTAGCAAAAGCAAAGTTATTTAATCTCTCATTTTAGAAGGGACTAATTTTTAAATTTGTAATATTGTAAAGCATTGTGAGGGAGGTCTGGCATATCCAACGTATGCTGTAGGCTGCCTCTAGATGTAACATACTGAAAATATTGTTATTTTAAGGCAGTTTTTTGCATTACACACATACTGGAATTGTAAAGTAAGTCATGATTTTTCTGTGTTTGTACTCTTATCTTCCTCCCCTCTGCAGCAACACTGTAAAGACTTGGAGCTAAAAAGCTTGGAGGTAAAAACAAGAGTTGGGATTCTCAGAATTAAAAAAAAAACTAGGGACTGATTATTTTTGACCATTGGAAAAGGTATCATCAGGACTATTTGTTTATAAAGATAAAAACACTTCTTTTATAAGTAAAATGAAATTAGGTTAGTAATTTCTGTGATTTTTTTTGCTAAATTTTTGCTATTTAAACACAGACATTTAATGAACAAATCCACACAAACACAGAAAATACATGTATGACATTTACCTTACTGTAAGGCGCATTAAATTAGGAATGGGACTCCTACCTTTATCTATTAAATATAGCATAAAGTAAAGCTAATCTGCCAGCTCCAGAGATGATGGATAGAAAGAATTATCACCAGAGAGACTATTCATTCCACTCATGTAGGACATATTTTTAGGATTGGGGAATCTCTGTCAGTGGTTCCCGTTTCTCTATAACATCTGTGGAGTGGGATGAATTCTTCTGCGAAGGCCATGGAAGATGAGCCTGTGTGATGCCTGGGAAGAGCAGAGGAAGAGAAGAAAACAGGATGTCCTGGGAACATGACTGCACCAAGGCGGGCGAGGATGGGCTACAAGAAGTCACTAGATAAGCTAGAGTGTACTAGAAAATGGTTGAGAACTGTGTGAGGTAGCAACATGGGGAAGGAAAATATGATGGGTAAGAAAGTGTGAGGAAAAATGCCTGAATATGAGAAATATGTAACTGTAGGCAAAAGACAGGAGTCAGTAGGATGCTGGAGGGAAAGTATGAATTATGCAGCTGATTATCCATTCTGATTAGGAAAAGAAACCTTCAGGGATGGGATGGCAGCTCCTCACAATTTAGGAGCTAGCAGAGTCTCTGAAATCCAAACCAGGCAGCATAGGGAAGCCTACATTTTTGTTTTTTGCAGGTATTTTATTTTTAACTTGAGGTGACAATAATAAAAAATACAAAAGGAAAAGAACTGAAGGCAGCTCAGCAAAAGTGAAAAAAAGTCAGCAGGCAAAAGCAAAAGCTACAAGAGCCAGAGTGGAGAACTCATTTCAGACTCCAGATCCCAATTAAAGCTCAGAAGATTTTTAAGTCCCTTAAGGGAAAGTGGCTGGGGAGATGTCATTTGGAGTTGAAGATACCATGCAGACAGAGAGAACTATTTGAAAAGGTAGTGAGATAGAATAGACCTTAGTGCCTTCTCGCAAATATGGCACAGACAGTAAAATGAGAGGATTAAAAATCCTTTCAGGAGAAAAATAAAATAATACTCTTGTGCCATATACTTCTTTTATCCATATTTACTTTCTTCAAGCTTCAGGAGAATTATTCGTAACTTCTTAAATACTCAGATTTAATATGATATAATCAAAGTTGAGTGTTTATAATAATAATAATAATAATAATAACAACAACAACAACAACAACAACCCTGTACTTATGAGGGAGGAACCAGCCCGAACTAAACATATTTCTGGAGGGGAAAAGTGAGAGAAAAAAAATTATGAATGGAAATACACATGTACTAGAAAAGCAAAGGTTGAAGCCACCCTTGCTACTGATATCATAAAATCTCAGGAAATGGTTGCTCTAGGGACTTAACAAAGAATCATCTGTTGGTGCTGTTATTTGTCTCAATTGGAGGACTGAGAGAAAATGAAACAGACAACAGTACATGTGTATGAACTGAAGCGATGTTTCCTCACTTTGATTCGTATGTTTACATTTTTGAGAAGTAAATATTAATACATAGAAATACAAAGAAACGTTTCCATCCAAGAAACATGGTGCGTGTGGAGAGAAGAGGAAGAATAGATGGAAATGGAAGTCGATTTCTTCTTTTAGCTTTAGGGGTAAAACATTCTATACAGCTCACAATGCTAAGACTAGTGTACAATTTATCATTTTCAGTATTGTGTGTAATCAGTGTTTAGGGCTTTTTATTTTCTCAAATAGCACCATTTGCTCATTCAGACAGAGCTTGTGCCATTTCAGTGCATCTCCTGCTGTCAAGAATTACACACACTGAAGAAAAATGTAGATTAACCATCTATGGATTGCACGGAAGAAGTTTTATCATTTGGAACGTTTGCTACAGAAACATTGCTACTACTAATACTATCAGTGCATTTTAGTACTTTAATATCCTTCCCTTTCAACATTAAACAATTTCACATACACCTATAAGTATGACTCTGTCTTAATTTTTATACCTTGATGAACCTTAAGGATCACCCTTCTTTGTTGTAAAATTTAGTACCTGCTAAAAATGTGCTAGTAGCAGTGAAGGGATTTTATATAAAACAGGAAAGCACTCCCTTCTGGCAAACTATTTGACTTCCTGCTATCCATCACTCTGGTCTGGAAGCAAGATTTCTTGCTCTCTTGTGAGCAAGATGAGCTATATGAGTGAGTTGTATGTCTAAATGCTGTTTATTAAGGCAAATTATTTCTTTGAGTTTACACATATCACAAGTTTAAACAATTCAGACAGCAAGAAGATTCTTATAGATGAATGATTTCCAGTAGCAATAGCTGGTCACTAGTATATGCTCGATCTTGTGGAGAGGCACAAAAGTACACACAGTGTCTCAGCCACTGAAGTCCAGTAAATAATTATAATAGGTGATTTGGGCTTTGTTTTGAAACATAATTGTCAAACAGATCAATATCTAAAAGATATAGAAATCCAAATTGATTTGTATTGTGTTTTTAAAAAATATGTGACCTGCGATGAATTAGAAAGGGAAAAATTATGAAATTATGCGATCTATTTTCATTAAAAACATTCTTAAGGATTGATGAGACCAAAAAACACAGTAGATTTAATTTGACTTTAGTGTAGACGGGGAGTACATCGGCTCTTCCTTCAGCTAAGGGGATCCTTGTTCCGCAACAAGTCTGGGTGCATTGGGGTCTCCTGGGGAATAAACTGAAGGTTGCTTTCAAGCAGCTGATGGTTACTTGATTCTGTTGGTAACATTTACTTTTTCAAGGGGTGTAATTTTCACAGAAATACAACGCTTTTATCTCTGACGTCATGGTCCCGTTATTCTATTGCTTGATGGCCTGGAGTCTTAATGGTGGGAATTCTAAAGATTTGGTGTTGATTTGCTGCCTTATCTCATACTTGGCCCCTGCAATGGGTTTCACTAGCAAAAATTCCATTTTATGCAGCATTAAAATAGGAGAAATTGGATCCAATGTCAGGCTGATTTCTCATAGGCCGCATTTAAACAATCTTATTGTTTTGTGAAGAGTCTCTGTAAAATAGAAAACATTCTGAGGTGTACTTTCAAAAACGTTTTCACAGTTGGAGCACCTAGAAGTGCTAGTCCTTGATCAGAATCCCATCGTGCAGGGCACTGTGCAATACAAAACAAAAAGATGGTCTCTTCTCCACAGCTTTTGAAACAGACAAACAAGGGAGTCAGGGAAACCATGAGTCAATACTGGAAATCGTGAATTGAGAGACTAGGTAGTCGTTTTAATACACATCATAACGATGAAGCTTGCAGCACAAGTATGTTCCTGAAATGCTCAAGGAGACAGCAAATAAATATCTTCTTATATGTTCATGGAAATGTTTGTCTTTGAATACTTAACCATTTGACCATGACAATTGTAACAGGAAGAGCAGAGATCAGAGATCAGATGCAGAAAGGTAAATGGTAGATTGTTAAAGGTAGTTCAAGGCTATACTTGATAGGATGAACAAAGAGATGCCTGTAAAGAGCTGTAAAGAAACTGTTGACAGATAGGATATGGACCCACAGCATTTTTTCATGCGGGTGCACAAGGGGCAAGCTTGCCAAGCCCAAGGAAGGCTGTGCTGCTGTGACCTACATGGGAAACTATTAGAGCTCAGGTAAGAATTTTAGCCTTGTGGATTGATAAATCAGACTGTGTACTAGTGAGGCTGTACACTAAGTTAAGCAGAACCTGGGCCTAATCTGAACATGAGGATTCAGAAAGAGGTCTGAGTGAAAGATGAAATGAGATGATCAGCCTGAATGAGAAGAAGGACAGAGGCAGAAGGATGGGTCATAGACAGCAAGAAAGGTTGGGGCGGGCAGACTCTACCAGGGGGAGATGCTCTGCTTAACTGGCCCCACCGATGGCTGAAGAGAGAGGTCAGTATTCGGGGGGCAGGAGCAGGCTCTGAATGAGCTGCTGAGCTGAACCTGCTCCGCCTTTGGCAGCGCTCTCCCGGGCAGCGACGGGGGCAGCATCGGCAGCGTCGCCGGCAGGCCCGGGGCCTGCGCACGCAGCAGCCTCGTGAGGAAGGCGGAAGGCAGACGCACAGCTGACACCGCCTCTGCGCCTCGTGCGCACCATCGGGCATGGCAGGGGATGGCAGAGGAAGCGCAGTGACCCAGTGCCTTAAATTACATAGTACTTTTCCTTATGAATAATTCTTGCATTTGAAAATGCAAAATAGAGCTGTGTAGAGCATATGTTCCTATAACTTTCTTCCTAATTATGCAAAGGTTTTCCTAGGCATTAACTCCTCTAGCACAGGCTATCTGCTCCATGGTTCTAAGCTCCTCCCAAAAATGCCAAGAAAGAAAAGGGGGGAAATGGCCTGGGAAAAGGCACAATGTTTAGGTTTTCAAAGTGTAACTCACACATACCATTTATTTTAAATATGTTCATGGGAGAAAGTGCAAACTGACACAAGCTTTATGCAAATATATGTAAATGCTCATGTAAATCACACCTCTGGCACTTGGCAGGTTGTCTGTTAAGCTGTAGTAACACCATTGTTAGTAGGTGGCCTTTGAGCCTGGCAGAGTTTACAGCTCTGGGGTGGAGATGCACTTTCCCTTCATTCACGAAACTGTGTTTAAGCTGACTGAGGTATAAGCAGTAGAAATATTAATGTTCCTGCTGGGGCAAGCAAAATTTGGCAGCATGCCAAAGATATGAAAAAAGAAGTCCAATTAAAACAAAGGTTCGTACCATTACTGGTTGGAAGGACCAGTATAAGAATTCAACCAGTCTCTCCCAGCTCATCCACTGAAGCAAAACTACGGTTCAGGAGCCTATTCCTTACTCCAGCGGCAGGAGACTTGTCAGGAGCTCCCTCTGCCTGCAGGAGGGAGGAGGGAAGAAGGAAGCAAAAGGAAAAGAGCAGGAGGGAGCAGGAGGGAGAGCCTCAATGCCAGGCCCCTGCAGCATGACCTCCCTGTGCACATCCCTCAGGGAAACTGCCACCTCCCAGAGCAGCCTGCCCTGCCACCTGAGGATTCAACAGGTTGCTTCATGTAGAAATGCTGATTGCCCATAATCGAATTTCTACTTTTGCAGATGTAATTAAAGTACACCTATTCAGAGAACATCTATAGGCATCCAAAGTTCAAGCAGTACAAATTCAGAAAACTGTAGCTTTACCTTTGCCATCACAACCTTCACCGGCAAATGAGTTAGAAAGGTGGTAGAAAATTGTTTCAAGTGTGTCTGGGCACTTTTCTTCTCTGTCTTCAAATAAATATTGAACAGTATAAAAAGTACCATTTTGCTCTGAGATGTAGCAGTTACAGGGTCAGCAAGATCAGTTTTACTTGATAGTTCACTTGTCCTTTAACATACAAAAAATTGTACAAATTAGTACAGGCTCTTTTATGTAGCAAGACTATATTCTCACCCCCGTAACAGCTCTTAAAGTATAATATTAATAGATTTTGTAGGCAAAAAAATCTCAAAAATATACAAAATCTAAGCAAACAATAAAAAGCCTCTGCTTACAGAAAACACAGATATTTGCAAATTCTGTTTGCAGACTGTGAAAAACTGAACATGAAAGGCAGGAAAAGTACATACATTGCAATGACTTAACTACTATTCCTAAATTAATTACCTGCAAAATAATAAGGTGGCTCTAAGACTTAGACCCTGAACTATACAGACTGAAGAAGTACTATCTAAGAAGAGTTTCAGCTCAAGCTGTTGAAAGTGATAGGTATACGACACCTGTAAAAAATAAGTGTCAAATACCTTTTTGAAATCTAAATCTAAGGTCATAAAGGAGCTTTCTGATTGAGTTACTAATTTTTTCTTGTGGCTACTATTATCAAAAGGATGTAATGTTAGATAGTTAGATAGTTAGATGTTTTCCTTATGAAAAAAATCAGTTAAAATACATATATCTAATAAAATATCACTTAAGAACAAATATATAAAAATATGTCTATCTTGTAGTCACTGTAATAAAGATATTCAAATCTAAGCCTAAGGTTGCAAGTAAAATTCTGTATTTGTCGAGACTTAGACTTTAGAAGGTCTCTCCCTTTTTTGAAATCTGTGATAATTCTGCTAAGATATACCAGTGCCATAAAATAGTTACACATTATCACAAGTAGCCAAACTACTGAGGATACTTAAGGACAGGACTGAGTCACTTCTGAAGGGGAGAGAGAGATCTTTTGCAATTCTACCGCAGCTCAGCTATTCAGAAATGTAGCTTTGGGCTGTGGTACAGACTAGCATATTCTAAGGACTGCTTTAACTTCCAGAGCTTTTTAATAGGTTATTTTGACATTTAGAAGACTGCAAGTTTGCAGTACTTTGACCCATTGCTTCTATAGCTCATGTACTTGCTTCTGGGATGCTTGAAGAGCTAGTATGGTGCTTTCTAAACAAATTGTCCGTATGTTGGGGACTATCTGTATGTCCAGGGAACGATTTGTGGAGCATTTACGCTATATCACTGGTCCTACTTGCTGGTAAATCTGCCACAGAGGAGCTATGGAAAACTGATCTGCCACTCCTAAAATTTCCATAATAGTTACAGTATTATATGCTGATGTAAATCCATTCAACTCTCCCTCCATCTGTTCATCACTCGTGAGATGTGACAAACATAAAATATAAAATCTTCAATGCAATAACTTAAATCCGTCAGAATAATATGAATATTTTCTCCTGAAACAGGGAACAACTTCTTTATATTTAGGAGACTTGGCTTCATAACACATTTAGTGTTTCCAGCTGACCAAGAGAAAGATTGATTGATATAGTATGTTCTGTAATTAGATTTATATAAACGGCAGTTAGTTAACTCAAATGGGTCTACTGACCAGGGCTAACCTGTCAGATAAACAAATTTTTGAAAAGAAAATATAATTGCATTGTTGCAGGATCAGGTGTGCTTCTAATAATAAGCTTTTATAATAAAAAGTTGGGCTGGGAATAGAGAGAACATATATTCTCTGAGCAGCATTCTCTGTGCTATATTCAACTGTGCATTAAAGTAAAGGCAGCTACTGAAGGGTCTAACCTGAAATAAAAGGATATATGAAGTAGAAGTATACCTCCAGAGTCTCTTTTTCTTTTTTTTTTTTTTCTATCCCCCAAGATCCAAAGAGGAAGCCAGGGCACAAGCATTAGGTAGAGTCTTTTTCCCTGAAGTCCACCTTAAGTTGTGTATTATATGAAGGTGACATTCAATCGAAGAGAAAAACAGATGTGGGTTTAGATGCCTCTCACTAGACTCTAAGCTTTTGGGGGCTTTCTGGTTGTGGCTGTAATTGCAAACCTGTAAAACATAAGTTTGGCCAGTACTCCAGGTGTACTTCAACGAAAATCAAATTAACTGGCGTTTCTGTGTGCACCACAGAGGCTTGTAGTCTTGTAATTTTACCTTTGCTGTCCATTTTTGACCAGCTTCATTTGGAACCTTGAATTACTTGCAGCTCCTGGGTTAGATAGCAGCATCTGGCATGTCTTTCTCATTCTCCGTACCACCCCTTAATGGGAAATGCAGCTGTCTGTTTCCCCCAGACATCTATAATTTAGTTGAGGGTGTGATTTAACTTCAATGTATAATTCAAGCAAGTTACTGCTCTGGGCGTAGGACACGATTGACCCTTGTTCTGAAGTCGAGAAAATAAATACCTTAGATCAAGTACTGCAGTTAAGATCTAAGGGGTTATTTAGTTAAATGTGTCTAAATTATTTAAGGTTAAGGATGAGAGGAGTTATACTGTGGTATATCTAATGACCTGATAGCAAAAACATTTAGCTTTCTAACCACACAAGCACACACCTATTCTTATTTAGAAAACGCTTAAGTATTGTGTCACTGAAACTTAATGGGAGGATTGTTTAGGCTCTTTAAAGAGCTGTTTACCTGCCTTTCCTTAGGGGCATGCCTCCCAATTTTGTTTTTCAGTGTCACCCTGCTTTCAACGTAAGTTTCTGGGTGTTGTTAATACTCAGTGAGAACTGTAAAGATGCAGTTAGGGAGATGAAGGCAGATAAACTTAGAGGAATCATGACAGAAAAAATAAATATGAACCGTTACGTAGTCTCAAGTGAATACTAGGGAGACACAGAAATAAAGCTGAGCTGGAAGGGAATTCAGCATTGAAATATATCTATATTGGTATTTTTGAAAAAGAAATGTGTTTATGGAAAAAGTAAATAAACTTTTAAAACTGTAATGTACAACATGCAAAATATAATAAGCATGTTTATGATCACTATTGCACTATTAACTTATTACTGTGAATTTTTTATTTCTATAAATAATGCTAAATGCATTACTGTTATTCCTTGAAGAATAGCATTCTGATCACAGAAAAAGAAATGGCTTCTGCCACAGGTATTTCTAATCTTCATGTAATCTGATCTCTGAAAAGACAGGAGACAAAAGATGGTTAGAGTCCGAACTGAGAGAGAAAAGAATGAGGGAGAGAAACATACTCAGCTCATAAGTCCATTGTTTCAGGCTGCCAACAGCAGCTGACAAGTTTGCTTTTCTTTTTTTTTGGCAATATTGAGGGGGGAAAAAAATTAATTTGGGATTTGAAGGAAGAAAATGAAGTATATTTGCACCTGATGTCTCACAGGGACTTGCACAACTGGACAGCCGATATGTTGATGTGTTGCCCTTAGGCAATGGGGAAGAAAAAGAAAGACTCTCATCATAAGAACCTAGTCAAAAGGTGCGGAGGGTAGGACTGACATTCCAGAAACATTAAAATTGTAAATTATATAAAATATATCTTTTATATATATATTTTATACAAAATATAATTTTGGTTCCTGTACATTATGTTATCAGATGCACTGAATCAAATGATGCTTTGATACCACATCATGTTTTCCAAATATACAGGAAACATCTTCAGCAGATATAAATTGGACTCTTAGTGTATGTGTAACTATGAACACATGATGAATGCAAATTGATATTGTTCATTTATATTACACTATATTTGGAAGATTATAAAAGCATCATAACACTGAAAACAGTTCAGAGCTGCCTGGTAAAGTGTCTGAGTGTTTTCCACAGTGAAACTTGTTTTGTCTTGTGAGACCTGAAAGCAGTTACCATCACTATGGTGAGATTACAGATATGATAAGATGAACTTTCTTACATTTCTTGTCAATAGATCTGCTTGCTTTCTCTACTCCTTTCTCTGTTTCTTGGGGCTTTTTTCTTTGTTTTTGTGATCCTCTAACTCTTCATGATACTGTAGATTATGAGGCATTTCCAGTTTTGTCTTTTTCTTTCATGGTCAAACATTCTCCCCAGCATTTCCCACAGCCCTCCACTGGCAAATAAATAGATTTTAGTTTCTTTTGGTTCTTCGACAAAATGTTGTGTGATTAGAATTCAAATGCCTTCTTACAACAACTAGCAACACTCTGCCAGATGATGCTGTTCATTTTCCTTTTTCTAACTGAAAGGAGAAACTCAGCTTTTTAGGCTCTGTCCTTACTTAAATGTAGATTATCTGGAGACAGGTTTTCATTTGCATGTACAGTGTGAAAGATGAAGCATGTTTCCCTGGAAACTTTAAATCTCTGATATAATCATTTACATAAACAATACAGTCATCAAAATTACACATTCTTCATTTGAACCTGAAAATATAATAAGCCTGTCTGCCTGTTTGTTTGAAAATATTTCTATTTAAAACACTTTAAAAGACCTTTGTTTTTAATTTCAGAGAACAAAGAGTTATCTGTTCTTAAAACAATTCTGTATTATGAAATTATTTCATTTGTAAATTAATTGTAATCTTTGGAATAACTGTTTAGAATACCCCATAATTCTGCTTAAACATTTACCTCTGATTGCTATGCAAAACACTGGGTAGGGCAAAAACAACTGTCATCTTAGCATAGATTGTTTTCACCAGTCAAGAACATATGGTTGCTTTAATCATTCTGTTCATAACCCTTTCTTGTCAAAGCTATTTGTAGAAATATCTTCTAACTCTTTTTTTTTTTTTACTGATGATCAGTATTCTTTTCTCTCTTCTTCCTCTCCTTTGTCCTTCTCTTTCCCTTCTTCTCTCTCTCTCTTTCCCAAACCCAGATGCCTACTGGGAAGAAGGCACGCATATATGCACATGTATGCCAATATATGCTCCCACATACACACAATTTCTCAATGTTTCTGTTGCAACAGTGCAATTGTGCTATTAAATAAACTGCAGCTCCTTCATTATGCTATCCTCAACCTGCCTTAGAAGCAAAATCCAATGAAATTGTAGCCTATTGTCTTCTATTTTAATGCTTATTTCTAAAACATTTGATCAGATGAGCCTGAATAGCAGGGTGCAACAATCAAAATGCTGAGTCTTTTGACTAAGAATCTAGTTACCGATCTGATTGGATATTTTGGCTTGAATTTATACTGTTTTTGAATAGTTAGCTTTGATAGTATTTTAATAGTTAGGTTTGATAGTATTTTTACACTCTGTAACAGGTCTATTTTTGAACTGGCAACTATATAATAATAGCAAATGTAGCAATTTTTAGGCACTTTGATGTATACAGTGGCATTATTACTTTTGTTTTTCATTCAGGAAAACAATGGGTGAGATGGAATGTGACTTGCTGTAAGGTCATACAGCAAATATTGACAAAATTCACTTCCAGAATAACATCTCAGCTTCAGTGAAATCAAAGGCAAAACCACAGAGACCCCAATGGGCTTCCATTCCAGACTTTTCTCCTGACTAAATGCTGCTGCTGAGAGAGACTGAGGTTATAATGTGTTACTAGAATGTAGCTGGGATATTTTAGGACTGCATATTTTTATTCACAGCTGAACACATTGTGAATATGATACACTACCATGTCCTAAATGTTATTGCATTGGCTTTCATGTGGTGATGCTCATGTTTGGAAATACAGCAGGGATACAAATATGTCCTTTCTTTCCTCCTTTGAGAACTGAAGGATGAAGAGGACACACAAACAAATGTTCATCAGCATAATCACACATCACACAGTGTAACACTGGAAGGATTATTGTTCTATAATTAAACTGCCATACAAAGTGGTTAATAATAGTTACTGTGGGTATATATGTTTGTGGATAGTGTTTTTTTCTCACTGTGTAAGACACAAAGTTAGTGGTAATGACAGATTTATGTAAGGAAATGTATCATGAAAAGTGAAAAAACAATCTGAAACATTTAATGTTAAATTTAAGGATTCAGAAAAATACTCAATTCCCACATAGGGAATAATGGGACTAAATATTTCAATTGGACTATTTTGTTTAACCTTGAAAAGTATTATTACACTTATTTTGCTTCATGTTTCAATTCATATCTAATATAACATGTCAGTAAATACATATCTGACATCAATCTAGCTCTTACTATGCTGCTGTTATTAAATCTCACATTTATATGAGCCTTCTCAGTCTCTGAATTCAAATATGCCTATTAAAGAAAATTTCCACACTTCTGAAACAGATGCAGCCACTATCTTTTCATTTCCACCTAGTTTAAATACTTCTTAAAACTTTAGCTACCTTCTCTGTCTTTTTTTTTGCTTTTGAACTTTTTTTTTTGTCAGAGTACTGGTCAAATGCAAAAAGTTTGAAATATGTTAGTAAGAAATTTACAGAAACCTTTGAGAACATTGTGAAATGATGACATAGTAAAGTAAAATAAAGAAGGCTAAGTGATGACCAGGTGTTTAAAATGCTGATTAAATGGCTGGGGAGGTAGAAGGTTACCTGAATGGCGTTTGTTACGTTCCATCCTGCTTCCCAGCTAGTGAGCAGTTTGACCTGGGCGTGTGTCAGGGCAGCTGGTGACTCGTATCCCGGATCCTGATGGAGCTCAAAGTTCGGTGGTCCATCGAGGTCCTCCCTCTCTTTGCTGTGACTCCTGTTCAGTTCATCTCTTCTAGCAAAATTCACATTCTCTTCATCAATTTCTAGGCAACTGTCCCATCTCACCAGCTTCAAAAAGAGCGACTGTGTTTCCCTGAAGCAGTTGAAAAGAGATGAAGAGCTCTGCTGAGCCATCCTCAATATTGAATATTAGATAAAAACCTTTCCTTACATTTCTTTATTTTTTTTCAGTGGTTAATCCTTTGTTAGGCTACCAGCAACGTTCTAGATAGGATTAACAAGTTTGCTGGCCCTCATTCATTCATTTGTGCTAGTTTCAATTGCCAGCTAACAAAATATCACCAGGGTCTTCATCATACTGCACAGAGTGGTCTGCAATGAGATTTTGTAGTCTGCAAGCTGAATTTACAATTCAAATAATTTTTCCCTTTACCTATGGCATTTTTCATAGATGCCATTCTGTAGATCAGTCATTCATGAAGCAGCTACAGGTGCCTGCAAGAATCTCTTCCTGGAAATTATGCATGTTTCTAGTATGAGTAGGTAGTTCTGCCAAAAGCAAAGAAAAATGCTTCATTAAAAACTAGAGTTGATGGACAGACTGCGAGCAAAATGCATGTAAATAAGTTTGTTTTTCCAGATGTGAGAAACCCTGCTATTTTTATAGTGTCTACAGAGGTCAGTAGAACTTTAAAAATGTTCTTTAAAAAGCTCACAGTTACAAGAAAATAATATAGCTTGTTCATAACTATATCTAATTTGTATTTGCTGGAGACAGCTAGGGCAATGATACAAAAATATGATAATATGTTTACTACAGAAGCATACCTTATAGAAGCAATACCTTATGACTATTCACACTGTAAAATTCTAAAAAAAGTATTTATCTAACTTTTCTTCCCTTGCACGAACCACAGAATTTGTGAAATAAAGGCAAAGAGTTTGGTTGTACTGTTTTAAGGTTATTCATACCTGTTTTCTTTTACTTGTTTCTTAGGCCTCTATTTCTCTTCCATCTTTGCTTTTTTAGTAAGAGAACAAGATTTCAAAAGCTGCATTTCTACATCAGGGCACCATAATGCTGATTACACTGAAAAGAGTATTTAGTTACAGAGGGTCTGAACTTGACCATACGAGATCAATTATAATCCTTGTTTGCATTAGTGTGACCTTCTTGTTAGTTGAACTTTTCCAAAGTCTCAAAAGAAATTCAGAAATGTATATTACTGAAATAGAGCTTTGGATTGATGGCTTCTCTATCAGATGTGAACTGCAGGCTCTTTAGTAACTCCCACGTTTCACCCATTCCCAAAACAAGTTTCTTTTTTTTTTCCCTGAGCTTTTTCGTTTGTCTATTTTTCTAGTGAGATCAGAATTAAGTAAACATGCATTCAACCTTCTCTGTTGTGTCTTTTAGGGTCATACACTGAAATTATGTTCTCATCACGCAACCAGTATTCTGCAGCTCTCCATAGTTTATCAGTATGCTGTAAAAATGTTTCACAAATATTATCAGTACAGAATGGTTTTCCTTTATCCACCTAATTCATGTCACATCACTGATACCTGGAAATAGGGAAATCTGAGGATTTATCCCTACATGCTCTAAAATATTTCTTTTATTTACTTCGACATCTGCTAATATTGAATCAAGCTGAGCAACAAGTGGATCTCATCTTGTTGAAATGCCAGTTACTGATATGTTTTAGGACTGAGGTGAACAACCTCATTCAACTCACAAACAAACCACCTCCTGAAGAGACCTAGAAGGCTCTTGAAATAAAAGTATGTTTTTTAGAGCAAATTTTGACATTAGTTTTGTCCTTTTCTCATTAAAAAAACATTCCAACAAAATGCTACAGGCAGATTTCTGAGGGTGCCTGCCCTATGATGGGTCTAACTGTTCTATTAAGTAATCTTGTAAAGTGAAAATGATAGCGTAAGCAGTACTTTTTTAATTCTCGTAACATATGTATAGAAAGATTTGAGAAACACAAATAGAACCATTGGCAGTGGTAAATTTTTGTCAGTTTTTAAGCATTATTTATTTAGAGGTTTATATTTCTGGACAGAAATATTTTGTGATTGTCACTGACTTTATCTTTTGTGAAAGGTACAATCTCATGAGATGCATAATTAGCATTTTAAAAGCCTTTTTTATTAGATAAAATAATATGGATAAAATCCATGTTATCATCCTGATCATCCTGAGTGAGGAACTGAATTATATTGAAAGTAAAAGTTTTATTATTGCTGTTGACTTTACAAATGATGAATTGCATGAGAAATTAGATTGATTGTCTGACGTTTGTAGATTTTTTTCCCTTTCTAAAAAAAAAAGTTATTCAGACAGCAATCAGTGTTACTTGGATTTTTTTGTTTGCTTGCTATTCCTTGTAAACTGGTCATAACTTCCTGCTGCTATCTTAATAAAGGAAAGTGCTAGTATATTTAGGAATAGATAGCTCTACATATAGAATTGCTTCAATTGCCTGTACATGGTTAGAGAGGCATTATCCAGTTTTAGCGAAGGTCCACTGCGACTAGTAGAAAGAATTCCACTTTCAGCTCTTTCGTTATCTGACAGACACTTTATTTTCACCACATCTGAAAGTAAGAAAAATTAAACAATAGTTCTTTCACAGTTACAGGAAAGATATTCAAAAATAATAAACTCTGTTTAAACAAGTAACTTCTAGTTGGTTCAAATTCACTGTTTGCCTACTGACTGCCAAATAGAAAGGCAAGTAAATTATATGTTTCCAGGAACACCTGAATTTTTAGTAAAATATTTATGTTAGATCTCTCAGGCATGGTTCACTGCTGGAACTATATCTGCTTCAGTGAACTATCTTTATTAATCTCTGATATAGAGCAAAGCACAGGACAATACCGATCATCACTGTACACTATTTACTATTATTATTTACAACACTACCTACAGATCCTAGCTGACCTCAAGATTCCTTTTGATGAGGTGCCTCAAATAATGGAATCACAGAATCACATGGTTGAGGTTGGAAGGGACCTCTAGAGATCATCTAGTTCAACCCCCTGCTCCAGCAGGGACACCCAGAGCACGTGGCACAGGGTGGCATCCAGGTGGGTTTGGAAGATCTCCAGAGAAGGAGACTCCACAGCCTCTCTGGGCAGCCTGTGCCAGGGCTCTGTCACCCGCCCAGTAAAGAAATTCTTCCTCATATGGAGATTAAACTTCCTATGTTCCAACTTTCACCCATCAAGAAAACTTGTTCATAACCGTATCTAATTCATATTTGCTGGGGACAGCTAGGGCAATGATACATAACTATGATTATATGTTTACTACAGAAGTGTAAACTTCTATAAAGTTATATATAAGTGTAAACTTACTATAAAAGAAGACAAATTCTCTACAGTTTAACAAGAGAAGACGAGCAAAGGTTGGGCAATATGGGAGTCTATCCTATGTCTAATAGGCATGGATTTTTCAGTGTATGTATTACTTGCTGCTTTAATTTTTCCGTAGGGAAAGTTATGCTCTTAATTACATCAGTGTATATTCATTGGTTGTTTCAATGACCTAAATATTGAGTAAAGGAATGTATATCAAATCTGGCTTCCTAGGTGACTGCTGCAATTCAGTGCTATTTCCACACTGCCAGGAAGAAGCATATTGTAAAGACAGCAACTGAGAGCAATAATCAGTGGAACGGCAGTCCAAATCTTTTGCCATACTGTTCTTCACCTATTCATTATTTTTACAGACCTCTTATGAAGCTGTAGATACTGAGCATGCCGAATTTGCTAATGTGAAGCATTACCAGAGGTGAGAGGCAGGACATTAAAAAGAATACTTTTCCCATAAAGTGAGACGATTTTATAACTGTCAGCATCATGAATTACACAAACTAGTTTTGTAAGCTTGATTAAACCTTACTCTTCTCTTTGTGAAAAATCTCCTGATATGGGAGGCCAGTAAGAACAGTTGTCACTATCCTCTTCAACTACAATTTAATCCAGCTTCATCCATATCTATTTCAGCACCTGAATTTTCCTCTAAATTCTTCCTTAGTTAGACTACCTTCTCTCTTTGCCTTGCTAATATCTTCACTCTCTAATTAGTTGGTTTGCCAGGTTTATGGTGTTTTTTCCCCATTTTCTTGTCTTTTTTTTTAAAAGTGCATTTTGCAATTTCAGCAACTGAAATATCTTCCCCAAAATTAACCTGTATCTTTTCAAGCATGCTGTCATGCAAACTGTCATCACTGCTGTGACTACAACAGAAGTTAGCATAATGGACTTAGTTAGGGTTAGGGTGAAGATTACTAGTAAATTAAAGATAGAAACACATAAAACTAAGCTTGGAAAGCAGAAATTCTGGATGAATATTTAGCTAAATGATCATATGAATGATTAAGTTAACTGACTATTACATTGAAGGTTAAAACAGTGATAGCACTGTTAATTCTGTGAACTTCTTCCTCCTCATCTCCCCCTTTTTTAAATAAATTGTTTGCATCCCATGATTAATATCATTCTAACTTCTAGTTGCATCCATTGCCAACCTGATGAATGGACAGTGTTCTTGGAAACTTGCTATTTAAAAAAAATTGGTACCTCTCCTACAAATCCTGTCTTACACACTTTATTAGACAGTTATCTTGGCATTCTTAGGCTAATAATGCTCTACTACTCCAGCAGTGCATACCATCCTGCTCACTGTTTCCCCTGTGTCCCAGAAGGTGATATTGCTTGAGGGAATGAAACAGAGCAGGTTTGGGAAAGACTGCCCGCAAGCAGACTGCAGATGCTTGTTTGTCAGTGGGTGGATGCAACTGCTCTCACAAACCTCTGTGCCAGACTGCGCAGCTGCTCCTTGCAGGGGGGGCAGACCAGCACTGTGAGTCATAAACTGAATTTCAGGAACCAGAAGAGTGGGTGGAGAGGCTTTGGAAAGATATCTTTTTGTGTCAATAGGCTCTCACAGTGCCTTATTCCCTAGGTGATTAGACTTTCTAAACTGCCACCTGCTTTGGATATTTGGACATTGGCTTCAGAATCTACTTGACTGCAAGATGTTTTAGGTATACCCTTCATGCAGAGTATTTCAGAAGAGCAATGAAAAGGTTAACAAAATAGTATTTCTTTTAATTTCAAGCCCTGTTATCTTTTACATAATACTGCTGTGCAGATCTTTTTATAAAACAGATATTGATATCTCTTCCTTATTATGCTACATTTGCCATGAAAATAGAGTCTGGTCCATGCATTAGGGTAAAGCATGTCCTGGCTGCATGGCATAGTCTTTTAAAACGTAAAAGGTCTCTCTTCCAAATGAGTATCTTAAATAGTCACCTCTCCTAGTCAGGAGGATAGCTGGGGCAAATACAGCACCTCTGGATATATTAGACATCTGTTTTTCCTAAAATGGAATAGAAAATTCATTACTATTTATGTAGAATAAATGTTGCCCGTAATGAAATCACTTCAATACTGAAGGACTTTTCCAGTCTTTCGCTTGTCAGTCCACTAGGCCTGTGTGTGAACTTGGGACCAGGAGCATAAAAATCTGGGGATTTTGCAAAGATAGATCCATGGTGTATTCCAGAAGAACTTCCAAGCTCTATGATGGAGGGACAATGAGTGTAGATACACTGCTGACTGCCCACTTTGCACAGTATAGATACATCCTGGCTATCCTTCTCTCCAGTTTGAGCTAAAAGGGACTTTTTTTTTGGTAAAAACCAAACCAAACCAAACAAACTTTTCAGTATAGCTTTCAGGAGTGCCTCAATAACTCTAGAATAAATTAGTGGGTACTGTGCAAGATGAAAAAGCACATGGAACAGAATATTTAGTTTGACAGACATATCAAGAAATGATATCAGAAACTATTAATTCACCCCTTGCCTTAGGTAAGCTCACTGTGACTAGGACAAGTGTTTNTTTTTTTTTTTTTTTTTTTTTTCCTGTAGTAAAATAAGGATTTCAGTTTGGTACTGTGGATCTCTAATAAAAACAAATTCAGTGTTTCTCACACATGTAACTGATATTTTTCATGAATGCTCAGGTATCTCATCAAAATTCATTTTCTCCAGCTGCTTGTGTCAATGAAACTTGATTATATAAATGCACAGGGAGGGCACAGTCCATGATGAAAGACAGTATTTGTGTCTGATTGCATGTTTGTGGAAAAGTTTCTTCTTCACTTACTTCTTTCTTCGCTTATTTTTATACTTTTGGAATGCATCCTGTATTGTTTATTGCTCTGTGCATATTTTTCTAACAGATCTTTAAGTAGTTACTTAAAATGATAGTGATACATGTTAAATATATAATTGTGCATCGCACTTTAGAAGTGCATGACAGAGAGGGTCCACCCACCAACAGGCTAAAATCTAATTTAGACAAAAAAAAAGTTAATGAGATATAGATAACAATTTAACATAAAAAGGGAAGAGCAACTGACAGTGAGCAGTCAGTACCGTAAAGTTTCTTGAAATAAGTTGTTTGTTAGCCAGGATGTATAGAGGGTGGTTCTTGTCAGAAGAGTAGGAAGCTATTCAGAGACTAACGGATATGAAAGAAATAAACCAATAATGGGTAAGAGAAATAAAACTGTAAGGAGGAGTAAAAAGCATACACCTGGATCATGTACATAAGAGGAAAAAAGAACATGTATAGCAATAGAAGAGAAACTGGATAGATCCAAGCAGTCAAGGTTTTTTTCACTTATTTACACATTATCTAAAATATTCCCTTATAAAACAGGAATGCTGAATTCTTTTTTTAGTTTCTGAAGATAGAATCTTCTGTTTCTTGCAATAGAGGGAAGGATAATCAATTCTGCAAATTTTCATGATTGAGGATATTCTGATAGAGCAGGAAAAGAAATTTGTGAGGATCAAAAAGAACGCAGGAAGAAAAGATGCTCCATCAGGAATGGGTATTTGAAAGCATCACAGATACAACCATTAAGGAAATGTATTATCTCCAAAGCAAGTTTTAAAAAGATGCAAATCCCCAAGCTAGGCTTTTTCTTTCACCTTAACTCAGATCATTTGTACATGTGTTAGGTCCAATCCTAGTTTGCAAACTCTGCAGCTGTTTATTGCTTTCCATTGGCTAGTTCACTAAACAAAAATCACCATTATCTCACAACGTATCATTGTTATGTTCTCTGACCACAGCACGAAGTTCCTGCTTGGGGAGGCACACTGTGGTTTGCACTCTCGTTAATATGGATGAGATTTCTCTAAGCAAGTGAGAAATGATCTCAGTGAACTGGTTAGGGCCCTTCTTATAAGCAGTAGAATTACACAGGCTTCATTTCCTTCAATAGCTGAGCAAGTGTTGCTGCTGCAATAAAGCCTGTTACAGATACTAAATAAATTTCTCATAAGTTTGGCATTTATGAACTTTGGCAATTTCTGATACTTTTGGCAAACTTGCTGATATTTCTTGTGTTTCAGTTTAGATATATGGTAATGTGTTCTTCCTATGGTAATAGTTCATCCTATCTCCAAAGATGATAATAGATTCATTCTTTTTTTAAAGAAAGAAAAGAAATATTTTAAACTGGATCCCATTGATTTAGAAAGCTAGATTATTAATGTCTTAAATTAAAGCCTGTGGATAGCAAGAATTTGGTGATTCTGTACTTAAGGTATGGTCTGCATGCTGTACAGTATGTTGTGCATGGGGATGCACAGATACTGAGGATTAAAGAGATTCTGAATAGCTGCTCTTTGAGTAAAGAGTGTCCCTTTAGCATTGAATAAGCTGGGGGTGAAATGTTAATAGCGAATTGTGTAGTTAAAGACTATTGCAAAGAATGTACATAAAGGAGCTGAATTAAGACTACAATAGCATGTCACAGCTCTTCAACACTGCCTTTTCAGCTTATCCTTTTTAAACAGTTTTTGGGATATATAGCTCCATAGAGGTACACACTTATTTGACAGAACAAGAAAAAGGTCCTAGGTTGTGTGAATTATAGCAAGTGTCTGTCATACAGCTTGTGCAAAATCTGTACCCGTACAAAGATTCAATGGCATAATTCTGCTAATGGTTGTATAAAATAACATGAATTTCGTTGTTAACTTTAGCCACAATGGTAGAGGGCATGCAGCTCAGCTTTACTCTTGGGCTGCTGAATTTAAATGACAGTGTTGCAAGAATGAATTTAAATATATATTTGTATTCTAATTTTAGACACGAGGGTAAGAGCTATCAAGCCTGAAGTATTGCCCTTTAGTTCACCCACCGATATATTAGCAGTAGGGACTAAAATACTGTCTGTTGCACATTATCCACTCACGCACACCTTCCTCCACATTCTTCCTCAAAAAATGAACTTTGAAGAGAACAAGATAAACAGTTTGCTAATTAGAACTGTAAAATTCTAGTAACCTACCACTGAAGGCAGAGGATGAGAGAGAGCAAAGCATATATACAGGTAAAGGATGAAGTTGATGGCCATGTTTCAAGTATTGAACCCACTGCTGAGGAAAATATTATTATGGTAATAAAGACCAGCAGACTTCAGCAATTTCTTCTGTAGCTCATAAAGTATTCTTTCCTCTTCTCTAGAAATAAGTGAGATTTACAACAGGAAATGCATGCTGGATGAGAGTACATATGTATCCACAAGAAAACAGATTTTCTGCTTTCCCTTCAGGAAAAAGAATGAGACTCCATCAGAGCTACATCTTTCTGTGTCCATCTGCGCTGCTGCTGGCCCAACTGTATTGCTCCCTCAGTACTTATCCGCAGGCTTCCTATTCAAGAAGTCATTCTACAGAGAAAGATCTTCTTTACTCTATGTAGCATCCACTGCATATTTATATCCATGGCATGATTGTCATCTGTCTACATATTCAACTCACCATTTCTTATCAGTGGAAACTATGACCTTCAGGCATATGTTTGGGTTAACACAGAAGATGACTTAGTGCTGTGATGCAATGATACAGTCATTAGGCAACAAAGCATTTTACTCTGTTTAATTCTTGACAGAATTCTTTTCAGAATTTGGATGATAATTCAGTAAGACATTAGCAACATGACTTTCCTCATGACATCTAATGTCATTACTTTTGATATCAGGCTCGAATTTTTAGATAAATAGTAGAATCATATAGCCTCTCAACACAGACATCTGTTATTGCCAGTATGTATAAAAAACGAAAGACCTGCATAACATATCATTGTCCTTTGCTTTCACAGGTAAGCAGATTCACTTACATACTAAACTTGTTTGTGTTTTCCAACAGAGATTTAATATCAACACTTGTCAAGATTAGAATAAACTGTATGCAGTAATTAAATCAAGATCATAAAAATTATACAGGTTACATTAGAATAAGGAGAGGAAATAAAAGGTTCAGAAAACAGCTGAAGATAAAAACCAAAGACTCTCTTCTGCTGATCCTTACTCTAAATTTATCTTGTTTTACTCTCTAGATAAGAAGTGCATCAAGCTTCATAGCATCAAGCTTCTCTTCTTTTTACCCATTGCTCAAAAGAGGATTGGCTCTTTTATATGCCATTGCATATTTTTTTCAAGAATTCAATTAAAAATCAATGTATTTTATTTCATTTTTTTTTTTATCTCATCTCTTCATATCTTGATGATTTATTTATCACTGTTCTGTAAGTGTGTTTCTGGTCCCATGGACTTGTACGGAACAAGTTCTCTTACGTAATCTCTGAATCAATCTCCATCCATTGCTGTTAGTTCTCTTGTTCAGCCCAGAAGCCTAAAAGACCTTTTTGCTGAAATCTAAGGAAGAAAACATTGAATATATCAACCTTGACTGTACCAGCTGCCATTAAATAATTGGCCTCACTTGACAATTGGACTACATTTTTTCATGTTCAGCCTTTTACTTTAAATGTAGCAGTAGAAACTGTTCTTGATCACCTTTATATGTCTTGCAAGTCTCAGATTCAGCTGAGCTTGGGCTTCCCAACACCACACAATGTTTCTATATTTCTGTTTTGTTTCTGTCCCTACTTCTACCTCCTGTATACCACTCTTTTTTTTTTTTTTACTAGAACACAGTCATGAACATCCTGCTTATTCAAGTTGGTCTTCTAATATGACTATTTGTTTTCCTGAATATCAGAATAAATGGTTCTGCCAGGCTCCTACACTAATAGGCCTTAACTCACCTACATCCTCTGCTTATAGGCCCAGGAGCTCAATTCAAGCTGAAGCTGAGCGCCTAGTACTTGCCTGGGTGATATGTTAGGAGGTATATCAGGAGAGAGATATACCTACTATACAGATATATTAACCTCTTCTGACACACTAACCTGATCCTGACACCGAAGATCTTCACCAGACTCATCTTGTAAAAGAATTCTGCAAATATACCACATAAAAGCTGTTTCTCATTTTCTCTGCCTGTCTTTCCTGAGGAACTTATATCCACTCAGCACTCCAGTTGTGCAAGTTGTCCTGCTATTTCTCAGCTATTTTAGTAATGTAATTCTGTGCCCATATGCAGAGCATTAGTTCCTCCTGCTTGTTTCCCTGGCTACCTGCATACACTTCAAGCAGATATCTCTTTGCTCTGTTTATTATTGCTGAAGTCCACTGTTGCTTTGCTTAATTGTGAGTGCCTTTCCATTTTTTTTTTTTAGTTTAAAGCTCTTCTCACAAGATTGGCTTGCCCAGGGGTAAAGATGATCTTATCCTACTTTGTCAGGTGGATTTGGCTCTCCCTAAGCCTCAAAGTTTCTTGGTCAGAGAAGCCAAATTCCTGATATGATACAAGCTGCTCAACGAGGTGTAGAACTGCAGGATATCTTCTACCCACACCAAGCATTTTCTCTGCAATGGCAGGATGAAGAACATACCACCTGTGGGTAGTAACCTGAGGTTATAAGAACCTGATGAGTGTTGACATTCTTGTCTGTAACATCCTGGATCTGAGCCCCCAGTAGGCAGCACTAGCCTGGACAGGAAACAGGTCAGCAAACAGAGGCCTTATTCCCCTGTGGGCTTCCCACCACTACTCACTCACCACTTCCTTTTGGCGCTGCATCAGGCTCTGCTGACTCTGGCGGTCACCATGATATATTATGCACATGCTGCAGACAAGGACACCACTTTGTTCCAGCCCCAGGGAGTGATACGAGGCACTCACTGCAGCCCTCCTCCTGCATGGCCACATTTGTCCTCCAGAGCTCTGAGTCAAGGCCTCTGTTGTCCTGGCATAGTTGCTCCAGCTACTGTTAGGGACTGCACCATGTGCCATTATCTCCAAGTTTGTTGACCAGATTCCAGCTGTCAAGCTGAGCTTTTCAGCCCCCTTCCACACACTGTTCTGTGCAAAGTGCTTCACTACTAGCTACTTCTGCTTGCTGCAGTCTAGGTGCCACAGTTATATAGACCTCTGGTAGCACAATCCCTAATCAGAAGTCATCTGCGGACAGAAAGTCTATGCATCTTTTGATCAGGAAAATCTGAAAGATATTTTTATAAACTGCTTGAGTTTCTAAAACTCAACTCTACAAGCCACACTTTCCCAGGAAAAGCAAGCACCCGAAAATTTCTAGAAGAGTTCTCAGATGTTCCCCAAAGATCCCAGAAGACAAAGAAGCACAGCTTGGAAACCACTGTGCAAAGTCTGTTAGCTGTCTTTGCTGCACTCTGAGAATGTTTGAAAAGAGAAGGCTAAGTTTAATATTATTTGTATGGACCTATATTGTTTATGAATAGTAGAGGATTTCTCTTACATTGTGCTTTAGTAGAGTATATAGTATAAGGCATCCAGAAAAACAAATAACTTAAATTGCCAAGAAATGTATTAAAGCTAATTATCATGAAAAGGATTCTGCTACTTCTCCATGACAAGAATGCCCAAGAATTTAGATTTCTTGACACTGTCATAAAAGTTGTGCAGTAGACAATGTTGAGACACTCCTCTCCCACATTAAACAAATAAGATGCTTTCTCTTAAACAGACCATTATTAATTGTTTTCAGAAACATTTCAAAAAATGGATTCATGCATAAAAATGCATTTAGTCAAGGCTTTCTAGTTTCAGCAATTCTCCTTAGAAAAGGCTTTATAATTTTCCTCTTGAAGAAAGATCTTTAATTACATTGGAGCAATAGAGTGGGATTTAGGCATATATTCTAATTATGTACTAGTAAAACTGAAAAGCTCTTAGTTAAAATGGTGAGGAGAAAAACCAGACACATGCCAGCACTTCATTACTGAGAATTTAAGAGGCATTGTGTGGCAGCTTATAATCGGTATTACATAAATAGAAGGGCACTCTACATATTTCATATGTCGAAACAGTCTTTTTTTAAAAAAAATAGGCTTATTGCTTATTTTGAGAAAACAGAATAGAATACCAAGTGGTTGATTAAACTAAAGCACTTAATTGTACATAGGAATAATATATCACCTTGTTACCTGTTTAGTAGAGCAAGCATTATAATAAACATGTTCTTTTAAAGTTAAATGTGCATATATATGTCTTTTTATATATATATATATATATATACATCCATGCACAGATATTTACAGTAGATATAAGACAAAAGGCTCAGTCACCATAACTTAGGTCTGTGCAATCATCAAACAGTAGATGTAGCTCATGCGGCTAGTTCATAGGAATTACATGCTCACAAGACGGGCAGAATACATGCCAGGCTTTCTGTTTAAGCTTAAGCCTTTATGATGAAGGTTTTCTCATGTTGTAAACAACAAGAACAGCTGGTGTGCAGGCTGTGTTACTACATATTCTGATGACAATACAATAGACTTACTGTTAGTTGTAAGATTGTGCATAAAGGAAACTATTCAGACTTAAAGCACAGATTGCTGAGAACTTCTTGCCAAAATTCAGACCCTGGTGAACAGCTCCCTTCGAGCCACAAGCTCATGACTTTTTTTCCCTTCTTAGGGTCAGTCCATAAAATGATAAAATAGTTAAGATTCATGAGGGGATTGGGTATGAACAATATCCAGATGTTGATTCCAAATTTCTAGAGGGAGGAAACTGAATAAACCCTGATCTGATGGGAATAAAGGAGATATCAGTTTAAGTTAGAAATGAGTAAGTAAATAACAGTGTATACACAATAGTCTCTATGCTGAAAATCGCATTTGGTCAACCGCTGCAGCTCTTTCTTTGTTATCAAGCTCCTTTATATTACTCTTCTTTTCATTAAAAAGGATATTGATGTACATACTAAGTAAAACAGCTCATTAAATGTAAAGAGAGTTGGGATAGTGGTTCGATTACAGGGAAGGCTTTTTGTGACTTTATGTGCAAAATGTCTAGCTTGTTGTCTGTCAGCAGAGCACACGTCTTACCGCATGATTAAACAACATAAATAATTTCCTGATATTTGCCATATCTCCTTTCTACTACTATCAGTAAGTATGTGCAATGACAGGTGTTACTGAGCTTTCTTGGGCTGACTTCAAAATAGGACACAGATGACTAAAAGGGACCTCCACTGTCATCAGATCTGGTCTTCTCTAATTACAGACAAATGTCTCATGTAATCTGTTTCCTAAAGTGATCAAATTTGGTTTTAAACTTAATCTTAATATATTTCTACTACCTTGATTACTTTAAGTTTCAGGGTTTTTTTTCTGTGGTCCCTGCTTACAGATCAATAACCTTTTAGATAGGTATAAGGATTGCAACAATAGATACTTAATTTAGGTATTTTATACTTATTTTATATGGATTAAAAATACTTAATGCTATATGCTCGTATCTGTCTATATATACTGAAAGTTAATATTTCAACAACAAGCACAAGAGGTTTTTTTTTTTTTAAGAGGCTGTTTATTTCTAGAATGGCACTTGCTCTAGTGCAAGGAAGTGCTAGCTCCATGGAAAATCACAGCTAGAATCTTTTACCTTTTTTCTTGTACAGAAACAAAACAAAACAAGACAAAGTAAAAGGCTTATAATGTACGTTCTAGTAAAAACTCCAACTGGAATTATCATAGTTACAGTGGGATTTATGTGTAGGTTGTATATCCCCCATCCAAAAATTTTTTACTGATAGAGATAGGCAAAGTTGAACAAGAAGTACTTCAAAAATGCTCAGATCAGCCTGAAAAGAGAGAAATTAAGGAATGATAAACAACATCTGTTGCTGTGAGAAACCCTTTAATGTTACCATCGCCCCTTTTGTCAGCTGAAGATTGTTACCTTCAACCAAGAGGAGAAAGAATTCAGAAATGGTGCTGTAAAGATAATGTTCCATGTAAACAGTAAGAATGGAAAACTAACCTGTACCTGAAAGCTAACCTGTCCTGTGTCAGGACATATGTTTCCTTTCTTTGATATATATTCTCAGTTTCTCAGGTTTTTATTGTGAAGAGAATTCTCACTAGTAACTTGTAATGCAGAAGTTTTACTTGGCATATGCAGAAAATATTTAATGAACCTTTCTTAAGGTAAATTGCTGTTGATTTAAGGTAATATAGCTGTAGCAAAATGTAAGTATTGCTATTATTGGTGTCATGAACTTTTACAATAAACTATTGAAATGGGTAAGTTATGAACGCTGAAAATACAAGCTGACTTACCAAGCTCTCTTTTTCTTCCAGATAGAAGCCAGGAAAGTGTATACTTTTACTAAAAGCAATCTTGCTGGTACATATCATACAATATCTGTTTGCTCCACAGTCAACCCCTCACCTTCTAAGGTGGATTTTTAAAACAAACATTTCCCTCTTCTCTGACAATTCCTGTGCATTCTGCTCTCACTATTCACCTCTGAGCAAGCCTTCTTCACCTATAATGCTCACTATGAGAACCTGGAAAAAGGCCTTTTTCAGAAAAGGGTTAGAAGAGAGAAATAAGATGTTTCCAGTGATATTTCCATTTAGTCAACTTTATTTTACACAAATTTCCTGAGGTATCTAGGCACATAGGTAAAACTCAGCAATTTCTTGTCTTAAATACAATGAATGGATAGTAATATTAAAAAAAAAATGAAAGAAGTTTCTTGCAGAAATAAAGGGGACTAATAAAGCCTGTTCTACGCTGTTGCAATCCCCATCTCTCAATTCGTCCCTTTTCCTTGTAATCCCTGCAACAGAAGGAAAGGTCAAGTATCTAACATGGCTTTCTGCTGAGTAATCGAAACTTCTGCACACTCTAGCAGTTTGCTAGTCTGTCAGTGGAAACCTCAGTGAAGATGATAATCCCATCCTTTATTAGTATTTATGTGTCCTGACTTGAGGTACTAGGTGTAGTGTTGTAGTAGCTGGGAACATAGGGAAGATGTTTGGGAAATGTGTGAGAAACATCCAGCTGACAGATTTTGGGCTTGCTCCATGTGCGGGCAGCCATCCATTCTGCCTTACATTAGGTACTGAGTAGAATAATGTTCTTCCTTCAACTCACAGGAGCTGGTCTTCTGTAAAAGCCTGGGCATCCAGAACAGTAGGATGCTACATATTACATATGGATATGATAGGGACTTGGAAGAGTTCATGCTCTGCCCAAAATCATGCTCAAGTGCAGGAAATCCAACCAGAGTACAGCTAAGTGATGTGCATATTCCAATGGATATTGTGCTGTGCAAGTTATACTACAAGTGAAGTAAAGCAGAAAGTTATTACCTACAGTGCAAAAAGTTTCCTTTACTTGCCATCTTCTAGTTACATCAGAATGCTAATAAACAAATGAAGCAATATTTTCCATACAAGTAGTTTTTTTATTTTTTTTAATGAGAAATTGTAAGCCTGCACAGTCAATTTGTTACAACAAGGCAGATGGAATCTATTCTCTTCAGGAATAAAGAGGAAATAAAGGAGAGAAAAGTAGGTGGAGTAGGTGGAGAGAAAAGGAGGAGAGAGAGAGGTGTCTAGACTCAGTCGGGGTAAGCGGAATCAGTGTAAGTGCAAGTGATACTGTGCATGACATTTCCTCATGGAGCCAGTCCCAAGGCCATTAGCACAGTCTCAGGTGGGTGGAGGCCTCTGGGGTGCTCATTCTCACTGGAATTATGCGAGTGAGAAAGATTACTCATTTTCCTTGCATAGGTGGTAAAGTGCACGTTATCACGTCAATATAATATGCAGCCTCAGAGAACCTTAAACAGTTTAAACATTCACCAATAACAAATAGGTAGCAGTAGGGTGAGGGATGTGTGCCTGTTCAGCATTCCGACAAAAAAAAAGAGGGATATCACGAACGCAGCTGATGTGTCTAAACCTGGTGTGAGACCCTCATGTATACTGAAGTGTCATCTCTTCTTTCAGTTATTTATGCTAATCATGGATTCTTTCCCATGGATGTTGGAAGGAATGTCTATCTGCCTAAAGCCCACAACAGCTGGGCATTCCCCCTATTGGAACATGATAAAGCTGTCTTAAGTTTCACGTAGGGGACCAGAAACCTTAAAATTAATTGTAAGTCCTGGAAGACAGACTTCAATATATCAAAATTAGTATCCCACTGTCCCAGAATTTTGAAGATGAAATGGTCATACGGAAAACAGCGCACTTACTTAGAGTTCGTCCCAGTCAGGACTGTGAGGTCACATCAGGTATAACAGAAGTTTAAAATATGGATGTGAATGAAGTTGCGAGTCCTCCAAAATATTCTTGCTGGGACAGCCATTGTAATAGATCTATCAGAGCCCAGTAAATGTTAAGATGGACCTTCAGCAGTTGTTCAAGTGCCCCAGTCTGGTAATAAAATACACCAGCTTTCTGATAAGAACACCTCGTGAGATTAGGCTGCTCCACCACAGGACTCCTAGATCACTGTGTTGGAAACTAAAGCGAAATACATTCCAAATATGAAGAAAAGTAGATTCCTTGAAAATATAGCTGAAGCTAAAAGAAGACTAATACTTAGTAGCAGAAAAGATCAACCAGTTTTTTGTGCAAACCAGGATTGCAACACATTTCACAAATAAGCAACTATAGCTCAAATAATATACTTCTATGCTTAATATACTAACTAGAATTAAGAAAAAAAAAAACACTTAAGAGTTTAGAACTACTAGGCTGGAACAAGAACGATCACTTATTAAGCATATTAATTTTTCTTCATGAGCAATGAATCCTGAAAACCACTGTGGTTTGTCAAAATAATTAAATTTCATTTTCTCTTCAGATATAAATATCTACACATATTGCCAAACTAATCTTTGCCTACTCAGAAGCCTGACTTTCATATATGTACTTTATAAAGCACATTTTTTCCTTTTCTTTTCTTCATTTATGAGGTAAGGCTAAAACTTCCTAGCTTTATTCATACTGATGATAGCGTTCAAGGTTACTGTCACTGGTCCTACTAACAGAATGAGGTTATTGGAATCGGGTCCACCTATAACACAGGAATCAAACAAAGTCTGATTTCCTGCATTTTTAGCAATGATTAGTTTTCATATGTGTTTTTGTTCAGGGTACTGGATCTCATGACTATAAAATGAAAAAAGCCCAGTGATTTCAGGTAACATAGCACTTGCTATTATTTTGTGATTCCATTATATCCATGTGTAGACATCTACATATACTTTTCTTAGATCTCTTATTTCCTTTATTGATAACAACAGTCAATCTAAAAGGCCTTTTTTGCTATTCTCTGCAAATCCTCTATGGTTTCTACTGTGACACTTCTGTACAGATCAAGAACTTTTGTTCAGTGCTCCAACAACCCTACACAAAAAGTTTGCCAAAGCCCCAATAACAAATCATGCTACAGAAACCCCTAGCTAATTGTACTGACACACAGTTCATCTACTCGTAGGCATAAGAAAAGGGAGGCAATACATTTTCTTAATTCTTATCAAGACTCTGAATGCATCTGCCACACACCTTCCTGAGAGCCAGCTACCTGTGCAGGGGATGGCTCTGGCCTAGCACAGCTGGGTAACCCTGACTCAGATTGTGGTGGCAGTGCTGAGGGAGAAAAAGCTGCGAGAAGCTCTCTGGCCTGCTGTGCAGGGGAGAGAGAAATGAAGCTGAATGTCTTCCCAGCAAATCTCTGATGCTACTCACTGCTTTTTGCTCTGTTGCAAAAGGAAAATTTTTCAAGAGGAACTTTTGCCTGCTTGAAGTGTGTTTTTTCCCCTGTTCTCTAAATTCCTATCTCAATTCCCAAATCTTAATCCAAATATAATTTGATTGTAGTAATGCACATCTTAGTATGGCCAATCACATTCAATTGCATTCAGCATTCAGAATCAAATTCCAAATGTATAAGAATACAAGATTATATATATATATATATATACATAAAATTGTATTTTATTCACAAGCCTTTCTTGACTCTTTAGGATGCATCCAGATCAAGTTTTTGTGACTTCCTTGGCAATTAGCTTGTCTAGAAATTAACATTTTGTTTTAAAACAAAGCTGGTATTCACAGGAAATCATTTATTTCCAAGAAGAAAAAGCAAATCTTTTGGGCTTGTCAACAAAGTTTGGGTTGCCTCAAGAACTCGCTGAAGGCTAAAGCGAGCACAGACTGCAGTAGATGGTATAGCACTGACTGTTAATAGTACTGGCAAACACAGGCAATATATTCTAAAATAAATTACTAAGATGGTAAATACATATTTTTGAAGAAAATTCTGTTTCTGTTATGAATTTACTTTGCCATTTTTTCCCCTTTTTACCATCTCCTCCTGCCTATGTTAATTCATAAATTCTACAAGGTTGAGATTGTCTTTCATTAGAGCTATGTTCTCTGTTACCTTCACTTATCATCCTGGAAAACACTCTCTGTGCCAAGTGATGAAAATGGGTGTGTATCCATATTGTTTATCCTTCAAGCCCTTCAGGTCAAGGAATCACATCCATTCCAGCTATGCATACTGTCAGGAGAGCACATGTTCCAAGGACTGCCTCGTCCCTTGCACTCAGTGACATGAGCATTTCATCCATGGGCTCTTTGTGGGCATAAGATTTCCTGGAACATCCTTGGAGAACCATAATGAGATGAACCTACCTGAGTAACTTCCCTATTGTATGCAGAGTATGAATAAGGATTGTACACACTACCCTATTAGTGGCAGGGAGCAGCAAGAGGAGGCTGCTTCGCAAGGGGAGGGAAGCAGGAAGACAACACCAAGATAGTCAGGGCAGTTGTCTCACCAACAGAAACACAGTTGTGAGAGTGCTTGGAGAGACTGGAGCAGGTGCAGCAGTGGTAACCTTGTCTGTACTGATGAAGCTGGTCTACAGTCAGACCAGAAAGTCAAGTCCATGGGTCAGGATCAGGCTCAAAATCAGGGAGTACCAGGCAAGGCACAAGTGTATTTGCAACATAGTTCAAGTATGGACCAAGGGCAAAAGCGAGTATAAATTCTGCACTCAAGAGAAGAAAGGGGAGGCCCCCAAATGAGATGTCCTGCAGCGCAGCCAGTCACCTGCACTATATTACAGTTGGCTCTGAATATCATGATGGACAAGGATGCATCCAATACTCTGACAGCTTCTTTGGTAATTAGCTAGTTCAGTGTTTTGGAGTGTGAACCTGGTTTATGTTAATCTAGAGATTAGGAAGGTGAAACGACTTCTCAGTGTAGGTGCACTCAGTAGAGAGCACTCGGAGAGCCTGTAGGAGGGGACATTCTAAGTATTATTTCACTATCTTCTGTCACAGTAGTAAGGAATCAGTAATATCTCCTTGGAGACTGAGATAGAAATTATGTTTAATAAATTAATTTTTTATTACATTTAATCATCTCAACTGGAAGACCCTAAGCGATTTTACAAACAATAAATTAATCTTGTCAAATTCAAGGTGGGGTTTTGTTAAAATTATACTGGAAAATCTGAATTTTATGGAACTATAAGATGGATTCCTATACTAATTTACCAGCTTCCTGAAGTCTGGCATTAAAAGTAATTGGCTTTTTCCAATTCAAGTCAGGAAAATCTTCCCTCAGCTGTATCATTAAAACTCTTTATGATACGGATAATGACTATAGGAGAGACACGTTATTCATTTACGTATGTTAACTGATGTGACTTTCATTAAAAAGTAGTATTTCACATATAGCAAACTTGTGTATATGTGTGTGTATATATATATATATATATATGTGACAGAAGAAAATTAAAACCATATATTGCAACCGTTATAGAAGCATATTGTATATAGACAGTTAATAATGTTATTTCAGTGTTATATTCAATGTTATTAAAGCATAATGCATGGTTTTAATATTCATATGTATTTTAAGATCTTATCAAGCCTAATATTCCAAACACAAAACACAGTTTATGTCAAATACCTCATTATCTATTTGTAAAAACAAAATTCTTATAAATGCCATAATTAGATGAGATGTGAAATATAAGTTTTAAAACTAGTTATAAAGGGAATGGTTTGCAATACATTAGCTATAATCTGCCACGGGAACGCATTTTTCTCGGCTATCTCCTTCGGTTTGTGGAAGTCCTCCTAATTTCTTACAAAATCACTCACAATTTATAACAGAAAGAATCATATTCTTTGAATAATAGCAAGCATGCCATATAAAAGTCAAAAAAATCCCAGGCAAAACCGATGGTTGGTTAGTTCAAGCTCCTCCCTGATGCAGCTCTTTGGTCAATACCATCACATCCGAGGAGCTAGAGCTTTGTCCGGTTTCCTTAATTGAGGCCTTGAGTTTCTCTAGCTCCCTCTGAACTGAAGTTCTATTGATTATTGTGTCAACCATTCCAGCTAGTGTCACCTGTGGATCTGCTGAGGGTACACATTGTGTCGTCATCCATGGTATTGACCCATAAATCAAACACCATGGGCCCCAGTTGCAACAGCTTGATTGGAGGCCAGCTTAATACCAAGCCATTGATATTATCATTTCAGCCTTGCAGTCCAGCTAATTCTCAGGCCATCTAATAGTCCTTTCATCCAGTTTATGTGTATTCAGGTCTGCAGGTTCCCAATAAGAATCCCATTGTTTCCTAGATGTCAACTTGGGAAATTAATGGCAAAGCCTTGCTAAAGTCAAAGTGCATTACAGCTGTCAAAAGTGCCAGCAAACAGAAGCAAAAAGTATGTGCGTTTCCCCAGTGCATATAGTCATGTGGTACAGCATCTTATTTTGCTTCTCTGATGTGTGGCAAAACACTCCTTGCTCCACATTTATAGACAGAAAAAAAAAATCCCATAGTGCCTAAGATTGAAACAAATGCATGAGCAAATGAACTCTTCACAAGTCAATTGCACATTGGAAAGAAATCCAACAATTTCTTTCTCAACATCCCTGGGATAATAACTTGAGAACAAAAATCTTGCCTGATAAAATATAAAGCGCTCCCATATCTACAATAAACTCAAGTTTCTTATCTATCATCCCTTACTTTTTCTTTCTCATTTCTTTCATGAAGAAACATTTTGGAGCATTTTCTGAAAGTTTACAACTGTGGACTGAGAAGGAGAAACAGAACTGAGAGACTTCTGTTCCTCTGAATAGCCTCATATAAAACAAATCAAAGAATATACAATGTTTTTCTTAGTCCAGCTATCAAAATAAGATGCTTTAGAATAAAAGATGGTCTCTATGACACTCAGCTTCTTAATTTTAATTTTTCTTCCTATATTTATGGCTTCCATGAAGCCAACTATTGGTCTTGGATATCTAGAACTGGCAGGAGATGCTTTTTTACTGGGTATATACCTCTAGAGTAAATAAGATTAGTATGTATGTAAATAATGAAAACATAAATGCAAAGATGTTTCCTAAATAGTTCACGATATGCTATTGTCTTAATACTGCCAGCACTGCCTTCAAAATTCTGCCTTTTGTGTATTTGCAGTGATCATATGGTTTCCAGATTTCCACTTTTTTAGCTCCAGAAATAGGAACTAAAACTCAAGTGAACGAAAAAAATTCTATATTGCAACTACCTCTAAAATCACAGCTTTAAGGCTGTGCATGGGCTCTGGAGCTTCCTTACTGAATGGAAAATTATGCAACAGCTTAAATAAAGCATGTTCTTATTTAGCCAACTATATGGGCAAAAATGTGACCTTTGCTACATTTTTTACAGTATTCCCAGGTTTTTCTAATGAAAAAGTATGCGCATCAACATCTGAACAAAATAGGTGAGAATATACTTTGTATCTGTCATTTAGCAGATTAGCAGAATGCAAGAGCTCTTTAAATGTCTTTTGTCCGGCCCTCTATGATTGGGAGTAAACTTTATTTGCTAACTACAAGCTTTTGTATTCTATCTTAGCTCAACTGAATATGTTCAAGGATCAAAGTAAAATAACAAGATAAAAAAAATACCCGGTAAACTGTGTTTCCTATTAGAGTTTGCTGTTTTATACTGTGTTGCTTAATAGAAATACTGTGCATGACATTGAACTATGAGGCGTTTGCTTTCCCTAGATCAAATGGTTCAGCTGTGTCTCTGTGTTAAATCAAGCTCAAAGGACATTTATAGTTTTGTATATTCCAAGGCTTTAGGCATGACCCTTTGTATAATAGATGTTAAATATATATGTGAATAGTTCACTGGGAACTTAGCTGAAATAAATGCTGTGTGATTTTACAAACCAAAATATGTTGAAATAACTTAAAAAGAAAAGAACAAATTATTCCCTGAGTTACACGTTACTGAGTTCTCACTGACAACTGAATTTTACTAAATATTCTTGGTTAATGTAATTACTGAAGCTGGCTCCCTTAATTCAGCTCTGGATATTTTTATAACTATTTAAATACTTTTTGACAAAATGTGGTAGCATTTTTTGACTAAATTACAATTTTGAAATTTTTGGAAAAAAATATTTTTATCAGAATTTGTAGCAAGAGTTCTGGAAAGCAGACAGAGATACAATGTTACAATCTTCTTAATTGATTTTTCACCTACATATCATGTAACTTCCACACGTACTATTTCTTGACTGTGTGCCACTTTTATCACAGTCAGATTTCCTACATAAAAATTGTCATCCGCTTCAATCATACTGTGAAAGGGAGGTCCAAAAGCTTGATGCTAAAAATGCCAAAGATTTTTCACTAACATATCAAACAGCCAGCCCAGTAAGAGGCAACTGATCTCACTGATTCAAATATTCATAATCATTTCAGTTGTCCCTACTACTACTCACATGATAAAGACGTTTGTCTAATTGCTTTGCTAGACTAAGGCATGGTTCGACTCTGAAGGCCCTGGGAAGAGTATGGGCTGTGCTGCCTTTTGGGCAGTCCTTGGCTCTTCTTGTACCATGCTACTTCCCAGTCTGTGAATTCTGTCTTTATAATTGTAACAGGTTTCTCTTTCATAAAGTAAGTAAGTCATCAAGAGTCTCATAGAGGGAAAATAAGCTTTGTTCAGAAATGTGAGAAAAAAATGCTAGAACTTAAGTAGAGGAGCTAGAAATTTAGATTTTAGCAGCTGAAAATAAAATGAATATAAAGAAAAGGAAATTAATGCTTATATTTTTGAAGATATAAATTGGTAATAACCTAGTAAACTGATGTCTGCTCTCAGATTACCGCACCCACATGATTTTATTGCTTTTTGGGTGCAACCTCACTGCAAATAGGAATATCACCTAAGCAACCTTATAATGCCAAAAAAATTATAGCCCAAAATGTGTAGAAGGAAACAGATGGGGCAATATCTGGAAATTTTATTTGTCAGATATCATCCATCTGTTTCTTTCCTTATCTGCATGTTCTGCAGTAATATCCATTTTTTAGCAAGGCAAGTCTATATAAGACTTGCCTTGCTACAGACAGAATTGGTTTAATCTTCTGTTTTATTATTATTATTTAAATTTTATTTTTTACAATTCATTAATGGCTGCTAGGGAAACTTAAAACCCACACTGACGATTCAGACAAATGGTCCTCATCTCCATTTCATGAAAAGCAAATTTATACTTCAGGGCAAATCGGTAGACATTAGCTCTTCTTATTAATCAGTTCTAGCAGTGTTGGCAGATTCTTACAAGCAACAGACCTCTAAATAAGTGAATGATACAGACTATTTTTAAATGCATTCTGAAACTGAAAAGATCATGTGTCATTTCAGATAAGTTCTAGCTTTTTGTGATGAGTATCTATTAAAACCAGTAAGGTTTTTGGCAGTTACTCGATTCTCTGAAAACAGAGCCACAAAATTCTTTACAACAGGAATATTATTTATGCAAAGTAAGCAAATTAATTACAGACTAAACCGCCCTCTTCATTTTCTGCTCCGTGTTCCTAGGTAAACACAAGGTAACATAATATAGTTATCATTGCTTTTATTGTTTCTTCCTCTCAGAACAAAAATTAAAATTAACACCATTTGAAATGGAACAAATTCATAAAAAAGCAATGGCTCAAAAGGAAGGCATTAAAATTAAGACAAGAAGTGATTGGCTCTTCCGAATGGCCTGAAACATCCAAGATCAGGCAAGATCAACATTTCTACCTGTTCCTTATGTATTGGTACTACAAGTACCAATATTGTGGTATTAAGTGAAACGCATTTAGCTTTGTGAAAATTAGACAAAAATTACGGCAGGAGGTGGGTTGGGTGCATGAGATTCATAGACTTACTAATTATAAGAGTGGTGAGCAAGGGGAAATGAAGAGTTTGAAAGAAGAGAGAACCAAAATGTAAATGAGCTGCTCTAATGCCATTTGTAGCTTCTTGAACTGTTAACAACTCTGCTCTTGCCTCTAGCCTCCTCAGGATGCAGTGACTCTTACTTTCACTGTCATGTCATTGTCGTGCTTCCCTTTCCATAATCTTGCATCTCAAGTTATCATATTTGCCCTCTCTTTATTTCCTAGTCCCAGGTCTACTCTCTTTTCCCCTGTAATTTCCATGCATTTTTCCTTTCTTTGCTCTTCTGTAATTTTACAGAATTACATCCTGACCTGCAGCTCTCTATAAGATTACCATTGTCTAGTATCTGATATAATAGATATCATACAGTATAGTTTAAATGCTGCCTTTAAACTGGAAACACTCAGTGATCCTAGCAACATGAGAATAAGTTTGTATCAGTATTAGATTCCTCCTTCTGTTTCCCAAACATCATTTGCTCAACCCCGATTTTTGTCTCATGCTAGTCCCTTCCCTAATGTCTATTTTGGATGAGGACAACCCTGACTTTTGGGCATCTCTAGTTCCTTATTTGGGCCTAAGCCACTGACCATTTTCCCACCTTGTTCCTAAAATAGATTTGCATATGAAGTAAATTCTTTGCTGTGACTTACATGTTTCAGCTCATCTGAGCTGTGGCATTTGATTCCTTCCTTTATAATTTTTATTCTCTTACTGCTTATTTCTGTTATGTCAGTCCTTGAGAACATAAACTCTATACATTTATAGTCTTCTTTGAACCTATTTTTATCAGCAGAATTCATTAAAAATCTTCACATTTTTATCCAATGGTAATAAAAATAATCAGCTATAGTGATCCCCAAATAAGTCATTGCCTGATTGTACTCATACCTTTCTTTCAGCCCAACAGTTCTCATTTCAGCATATGCTACTATTAGTGCCCCTTTACCTACTTCTGCTGTTGCTGGAAGGTTTGGTATCAACTGTCACTTTGCCCAAATTGTCATGGGCTCCAGCGTACCAGCAGGCCTTGTAGCCTCTTATCTCCCCCTGCTACGGGTTTAGCTACCTGTGCACAAGGCCAGCTCTCACATGCTGCAACTGTGTAACCTCCTGTCAGGCAGTGGTGACAGAGCTGGGCAAGAAAGAGCTGGGAGAAGACTTATCAGGGTCTCAGCCTCACATGGGAGCTGCATTTAAACCCCAGCCCTCACCCCGGGTCTCTGCCCGTGCTACCTTGCAGGTGTGCCTGGGCCTGGCCCTGTGCCTTGCTGATCCAGGCCTGATCTCCAAACTTGAGTGTCTTGGCTTGACCTCAGACCTGTTGCATTATCACAGACCTGTCTGGAGACCTGGACTTTTAGCAGATCCTAGTGACTGTCACCAGACCTGCTTTGGTTCGGTAATGTGGTACTGCACCCTGTCAGTGAGGCAACTTCCCTGCCTGCCTGCCTGCGTGTTGTCCTTGGCTTTGGTTTTTGTCACCCCTTTTGGAGCAGGCCCCTCTTGCTGCTTCTTGATATAGCCAGGTATTTTGCTGTATGACACTATTTCCTATGGCTCAGATGTGCAAAATTTAGTCTACGTAGCAGGCCCACCAGTTATGCTATGGAAGCACAGGGCAATCTGTGTGCTTCCAAACTATTAAAATTTATAGCTCTGGTGTGCAGATATGGAAACATCAGTGCTGTCTCTGATTGCTCATTACGTACATTGTTCTTACAACACCATCTCACATTAAAGACTATACCAACATGCCCAACAGCAGGAAAAGCTGATAAAAGAAAAGGTCAGGTAAATAACATATATTTGGTTTAAGAATGGTATAATATTGATATTTGAAGAAGTAGAGATCCCTATAACAAATCTGCTGTTGACTTCAAAAATTGATAAGCCATACTTTGCAGAGATCTGAAAAGATGAAAACATGCATGGACAGACACTGACAAAGCAGTACTTTTTGCTTTTAAGACTAATAGCAACTTGAGAAGTTGCAAAGGCAAGTAGGAAAGGCACAGAAGAACACAGTTGATGAGTGAATTTACTTTTCTTTCAATATGAATATAAAGGCCAACAAGATGTGAGTGATATCTGAACATATAACCAAAACTAGTATCTGTTTCAGCTCCTTTAAGTGATGAATCCATATTTGAGCCTTCTACCTAAGTTCTGACAATATCTTTTCATAAAGAAGTGGAGGTTCTTACCTTCAGGTCTCACTTGCAGTTTCCACAATCTTGTTTCAAGAGAGCGACAAACTGATCCATAGACTTTGCAGCTCTACAAGCTTTGAGAAGAATTTCTCCAGTTGGGGGACTATGCCATTCGCTAGCATATCTTTCTTGCAACAGTTGCTATTATGTCTTATCTAATAAGCCAGATACTCCTTCAAAACAAATAAATGTGTTTTTAGAATCCAACTGACACAAGTGAAGTCAAAACTGACCTATAAAATTGTCATTGAATTCTCCAAATTATGTCCGTATTCTTGGAGCAAAATGATTTTACTCTGGGTACTGTATTTGACTAGCACACGTTTCTTGAATATATATACATCTCCTTTCAGTCACAATTTTCATATGAAAGAAACCAACAGCCAAGGAGCAATTTGATGCAGTTACTGATTCAATGGCTAAACAGTGTGAGAGAAAAAAAAATAGAGAATAGTGTCATAAATACCCTCCATCTCATCATCACATATCACTGACAATATACATATTTCCCCAGCAAAGCAAATAATTTTCAAGTTGAAAATCATCAAGATGAATCTTGAACTTGGGTTTCCCAGTAAGATGTGCAGAAAGGCCACTACATCATCTCTTGGCAAGCAGAGTGGAGTGTTTTCCATTTGCTTATGAGTGACAAATGGCTGAACACTAAAAGAGCATTATTGTTGCTGCACTTTACTGGAAGAAAATGCATAACAATTCCTAGAATGTCTTAGAAGTAATGGGCATCCTTTAACAAAAATACAAGGAGCAGACCCATGTTATTTTGGAAAAACAAAGTGCAGTTACTGTGAAGAGAAAGGACAAGTCTACTCAATATGGGGTAACTGCAAAAGAAACAAATAGCCTGTGTTGCTCGATGCAACAGTCTATTATAAAGAAAATACTGTGTTCTCTTGAATTTGGCTTTGAAATAACTGGCAAATTTACCAATAGAAAGGGTTGTTTTAGCTTTAAGAGCTAAAACAGACAATGCACCAAACTCTCAAGACTTGCATTTTTATTGAAAACATGCTTGTCTGTAACGCTGTTAATGTTGAGTTCAGCAAGTAAATATGTGTTTGTGCACACACATTATAAAGCACTTCTTTCAGCAAATATATGTAATTGCTTAATTTCTATGTGAAATACAATGAACATGAAGTGTGAAGCATTGTGTTAGAATTGTAAAGAATATGTGACCTTTCAGGTCAGAAAGGGCTTGCTAGAGCAATTCTTTTCTTTTTCTTTCTTTTTTTTTTCACAGATACATGTATTATGTATTTGCAAGTTATCTTCTTCCTACCAGTCCATCTACTATATTCTTCTTCTGTAAGTTTATATACAAGTTTCTAGCCCTTGCTGCGCACTTTACAGAGTCACAGAAACACCGACTCACAGAATGACTGGGATTGTAAGAGACCTCCAGAGATCATCTAATCCACTGCTCAAGCACATTGCCCAGCAGTGTGCCCAGTACTTTTGGGGTGGCCTCCTCGGCACTAAGCAGAGGTCACTTCCCTCCACCTGCTAGCAATGCTCTTCCTAGAGCAACCCAAGGTACTACTGGCCCTCTTGGCCACAAGGGCACACTGTTGGCTGTTGGCACACTGACCACCAGGACCCCCTAGTCCTTTTCTGCAGAACTGCTTTTCCTGCAAGTCAGCCGCCAGCCTGTACTGGCATAGGGTAACTCCTGTATCACTACATACAAGGAGTCTGCACTTGTTTTCATGAAATTCATGAAGCTCCTCTCAAATCCATCTCTCCAGCCTGTCCAGATCACTCTGAATGGCTGCACAGCGCTCTGCGTGCACTGCTCTCTGTTTTGTACCACTAGCAAGCATGCTCAGGGTACACTCTGTCCCTCCATCCAGGTCACCGACAAGTAGGTTGAACAAGACTGGCCCCAACACAACCCTGGAGGACACTGCTAGCTACAGGCCTTCAAAGAGACTCTGCCACCGAACACAACCACTGAGCTCTGCCTTTCGGCCATTTCTCAGTTCACCTCGCTGCCCACTCCTCCGGTCAGCACCTCCTGAGCTCACCTGTGAGCCCTGGATTACGGGAGACAGCGTTGAAAACATTGCTCAAGTCACGGGAGACAACATCCGCTGCTCTCCCCTCATTTCTCCAGCCAGTCACCCCATCGCAGAGGGCTACGAGGTGGTGAAGCGTGACTTCCCCTCTGTGAACCCATGCTCACTATTCCTGATCGCTTTCTTATCCTTCACATTCATGGAGATGGCATCCAGGGGATCCCATCAGTGCTACAGAGATCAAAGTGAGGCTGACTGCTTTTCATTGACGTAATCTGTTTTTGCTGACTTTTTTTTGTAATTGTTTAAATGTGCATTACATAATAATTTTTAAACCATATCTTAATTCAACCTGCATTTTTCTTTTCTGCAATAAGATGGATTTTTTTGTCATATGTGGTTAGCATTGACACAGTACATCAAAACACAGTAAGAAAGATTTTATTTATTTGCAATTCTAATTTTATGAAGAATTACCCAGATTTCCCAACCCTCTCCTCCCCCCCTCCCCCCCCCACAGCACAGGTATTTTTATATATTTTATATAATTTGATAAATGTTTCCCTTTTCAAAAAGTGACATTACAGGAACATTTCTGAAAAGCACAAGCATTGTCTCCTAGACTCTTTTGTGAGAGAGACTTGTAGCTTCCTACAGCAGCAATGGAAATCACCCACGATGGCGAATAGGAGGGAGAGGGCTGTTGGTCTGAAGCCCCAAATCGCCTGCACAACCCCCTTGGGACACGCAGCCCTCTCTACAAGGGCTCCCGATGAAGCAAGCTGCCCGTGACAGACGCAGACGTTATGGAGCTCTGCGTGGAATGCAGCCGCAGCCGCAGCCGCAGCCTTGGCCTCGCACTGACGCAAACGGCGCCGCCAGGCCCTAACGGCAGGAGCGGCCGTTGCGCCACGTGCGGCGCCTCGCGCCTCGGCCGCGCCCCCCGCGCGGGCCGCC
>VWPW01015962.1:205661-355063 GCA_013389825.1 Crypturellus undulatus | reverse complement strand
GCTGAGGCGTCCCGAGGCGGCGGCGGGGAGGGGGCACCGCGGCCCGGCGGCTCCGAGGCGCCGCTACCTTCGGCCGGCGGCCGACGGGCTGCGGCTCCGCTCGGCGGGACGCTCTGAGCCGCGCTAGGTTATTGCCGAGCAGAGCGGTTAGCCCCAGGTGCCGCGGAGCTGACCGAAACATCGGACAGGGTGATGCGCAAACAAGAGAGAAACTAACTTTATTCACTTGTCCACCTCTTAGAGGGAATCACTGCAGACTCCTCGTCTCTTCTCACGCCCGCACTTGCTGCTGCTCAGGGTTTTAGCCCTGTTAAAAAGTTTTCAGCTAGGAGACACCGCGGGTATGTTAGGCTAAATCGGATTGAAAGTCCCTGGGGTAACAGCTGGCTGCTAGTGGATGTCGCAGTATAGCCTGGGCACTTAGGGTTAGGAGTTTTTGGTAAATTTAGGGTTTGCTCTAGTTTAGAAAACATGACGAGCTGTCATTTCAGGAAAGAAGAGTGTTTCAAGCAGCTGACTCCTTAGTACTAACTTTAATTTGTGGGGACAAATGACAGCTGATTAGTATCTCTCTAAATGCTAGAGTAACCCTGTCTAGAAACTTAGCAAGAAACAAACTACTTTTAGGTGGTGATTGGGAAACACTGAAGAGTGAGATTTTTTTTTTAAGTAAAGCCTTACTTATATAGTGCCTCCTGCATTTGCTTTTTTTTTTTCTGCTAGCTAATCCATTTTTTTTTTTCAGCCATAAAAACACTTATTTTGGCATTTCTTAAAAGAAATGCACACACTTTTCGAAAGTGTGTTCTTCTGTATCCAGTGTCACGTTTTTAAACCTCTGCAATGCAGCGATGTGATGATTGCTCTCCCTTTAAATGGGAAGTGGGGGTCTGCACCATTGGTAACATGCTATAGTGGAGCTCTGATAATTCAATGAGGAGCTCTAGGACTTTTAATTAAATGTTAATAGTGTGTTGATGGGACCTTCTCAACTTCACAGTAGAATTCAAGTTCTGACCTGCCAGGTTTTTAAGCTATTTATTATCTTCTGGACTTCTTTCTAAGCTCAGTTACAGCTGCTAGGAGGTGCTAGTACTGTGGAGATAGCCCCGTGTTCCCGGGACAAGGAGGTAATCAACTCCACTGTGATCCAAGAAGTTTGAAAAGTCTGGCTTCACTGAAGTCCCAGAGGAGTTGTAACACATACAAGAATCAAGAATGTTACTACTTTTTTTTTGTACTTATAACATTTGTTTTTCCAGTTATTAGTTATTTGGTAGCCACTGTGACACTGGATGTTACCCTGTAATTGTTGCTCTGTAATTGTTAGCACCACTCAGCTGTCTGTGGAGAAAATTATGTAACACACTTAGGATGCTTTGAAAAATAACATTTGAGACATCACAATGAATTCCCATGCCATTTTTTTAGAACAGAACAGTTCAAGAACATCTTGCACCTCAAACATGGGAACAGTCTGTATTTTTTTTTTTTTTTTTAAAGCTTGTGGATGTTTTATTGTGGTCAAAAACCTGGAATTAATTTTAAGTTTTGTTTCAGCTGCATATGTTATTTGTTGTTCTTGTGTTTGAACACTACGTAATTTTGTAGAACATCTCATAAAATGTCAGCAGCAATGTATGTGCATTCTATAATGCTGTTTCTTAAACTTTTTCTGTGGGCTCTGCTGCTGACATCAGTGGACGTAACTCAGTGCAGTACAGATGTTCCTTCAAAATCACAAATGTATTTTGGGTTCAGGAGGTGACATAGATTAGATGCTCATAAGTCAAAGTGAAATTTCTCATTTAAAAGGGGTCAATCTCCCCCTAATGTTAAACATTGCTAGTGTCAATTAGATAATGGATGGTAGTAGTGTCATCCATGTTCTAATTCTGTGTGTAGGTAGAGTTTTCTAAAGCAACATTTCTCAAGTTTAATTCAAAACTACTCTCTCTGTGTCATCTCATGGAAATGGGCAGTTACAAGATTCCTTCCTTTCTCACATTCATCCATACATACGCACTGTGCTCTGAAGAGTCGAGAGAGACGGATGTTCTTTGCCTCATCTATTGCAAAGTGAGAAAAAGGAACAAGGTACAGGGGTGGAGCTGTAAGTAGATATTCATGTTACTTTGTGACAGAGAGTCTTAAATCGCTTCCTATCATGCTGCACAAGTGCAGTCACGTAACAGCAGTTGGCACCACTCAGCGTTGTGCTGCTCTTTATAGTAGGAATGTCTAATTCGTATAACTTACCTTTCCCATTCTTGATTCTTACTTGAACCTGCCTAGTTTTATTTCTTCTGAACTGTTATTTCCTTGCCTAGTTTTTAGTTCTTCTGAAACTTCTATAACTATTTGGATCATGATGACAAAAGAAACCTAAGGGACAGAACAGTTAGTTATGTGTTTTACATGGATAATGACAGCAAACTTTTTGTGGATATTATTTTTTGTGAGAGGTCAGATATCTATCTGTAGCACTGCACATGGATAGAGATTTGAAGGGCCAAAGATGCAGATGATAAAGATTTTCTGCCTCCCATATTAAGAGCATTTAAGGGCATATGTCATGTGGATTCAGATTCTGGAGAAAAAAAATAGATGTATTGTTAATCTAGTAAGATAAAGCAAAATGTAAGCCTCCTTTTTATTTATAGGGATATGTTTCGAGTAAGGTCACTTTTCAAAAATGACTACAACACCCAAAATAGTACATTGTAATCTTGATATGGAGAGCCTCACCATCCTCCCTCATGGCATTTAACCATTTGACTTCATTTGGAGAAGCAGTTTATTCATATGAGAAAATAATTTTGCTGAACTTGGTCTGTTTTTTGAAAGGCAAGACTTAGGTGGTTGCTCTGTTTATCATCTAATTCCTTCCTTAAAACAATTTGAATCCATTGTCGAATTCAATCAGATTTGAGAGAGATGTAGAAATCTCAAAGACAATTTAGTTTTGAAGGTTTGGTGAAAATTGATTTGGGGGAAAGAACCCCAAAGAGTCCCTATTGAGGAAGGGGAAGGTGAAATTTAGCCTTCACCTTATCCTTTCAGTCAGTTAACATATGTGGAGATCTGGGAGGGGGAATCTTTCTGTTGGGATAGAGGTCATATGATGTCTAAAATTCTATGTATGCTTTTTTAGAAAGTAGAATTTGTTAATCCATTTTTCAGGAGTGTGTAACAGGTAACATGCCCTGTTTACTGGAGATGCAGCATAGTGCAGTATATGTATATAGTATGCCCTTGTTACATTCAGTCTATATTCTATTAAATGCTTTTGCAGTTAGACTTTTGCTAACCTGGAAACTAGATATTCAAAATATACATTTACAAAATACAAATCTTGATTGATTCTAGAAACTCTACCAGGACTATTTAGAGCTGCTTTATCAGTAGGGATTAAACAGACCAAAATGTGTGGGAGCTGCTGCTCTCAGTAATACAGATTGGTCATTTATAACATTGTTTGCTTTAATGAGGTTTCCCATATAGCTTTCTGAATATTTAAAAACTGATTGAGAAACTCAAAGCAAATGTTTGAGGTTTAGAATATGAGAAGGGAAAACACAAAATCAAAAGTTCACTTAGAAATAACTCCAATTACCCAACCTGACTAGAGACACGCGTTTGTTTGTTTTCTTTTTTATCCAAGCAATAAATAAAATCTAAGACAAACTTTAACTTAAAAAATCCACATTATTTGATTTTACTCTTGTATTTTTTTTTGTGGGAGTCTTTCTTGAAATACTTGAGTCAGAACAGTGGCTCTTTAACCTGTTCCAAGTACCCTTTAAAATAATACAGCAAACAATCATTTCTAATTAATTCAGGCTGGAGGAAGGAATCCACCCACACATGTTCTTATTTCTTATCCAGCTACTTGGACTGACAGTTTTTGGAGATGATCATATTTTGGAATGAGAGAAAACTGCACCATGGAATCTTGATGCAGATTGTTTTTCCTTAAGTTCAGATTTCTTATTTTCTAAGTGAAGAAGGATAAAAGGACACAAGTACATGCCAATATGAACCAATGTTTATAGCCGATTCTCTCATCTTTCTCACTTTTCTTTTAGACAACAACCCCTTGATTATTGGATATTTTTCTTTCCAGATGAGCTCTATACTTACTATATCAGAGAGCTCTTATGTCATACACCAAGAATAACTCAGGCCACACTAACAATAGCGTAGATGTCTCAAAGGCATGAAGTAAAGACCAAAATATTTGGTAACCTTTATTTTGAACCCCTCCATGTCTTTAAAGGAACAAAGAGAATTCCTAGATTGTCACCAGGAAAGCTAGTACAAGAGTCCTCTCCTGCTGATCATTAAATGTAATTCCCTGTACCATCTGCTGTGATCTACAGCAGATTCCTAGCTCTTGCTGCCTGCAATTTTGATGTTCTCCTCAATCCAAAAGTCAAGTGAGATACACAAGAAAACATGAACTGCTTTTGTGCTATGGATAAGGTAGAGAGTGAATCTTTTATTCTATTTTTAGGATTGATTTTGAATTAAACAAAAGAGGATTTTTAGAAAAAGTAACTTGAATTAATGTGACTTTTGTCCTAAGAAATAACAGAAATGCCTGGGATTGGTGAAAGCAAACAAAACAAATAGTTTTTCCTGACCACTTTTTTCATCAACTCAATATCCATTAATTGCCCCATACCATCACAAGATCTTTTCCTAGGACTGTGTTCCCTGCAGGATCCTCCCAGCAAACATTATCTCTGAGTCAGCCCTTGTAATGACATTAGGCTGCAAAGCAGCTGTAGTAGTTTGATGCCAGGGAGCCATTGTGAAACCTCAGGAAGAGTAATGAACATTCCTGCACAGTGGATTATCCAAATATCATTACAAAATCTTGTCCAGTTCCAACTGACACGTGTATCTGCTACTGTGGCAATTCATGGGTTTGAGCTATAATAAAATGAGAGTTAACAAAAAGCAACAAGATCAGGGTTTGGGTTTTTTTTTTTATGGCTTTAGCTGACTATAGCTTGCCATTCTTCACCTCCACCAAGTCTTTATGTTCAGCTGGGGAGAATCAGAAGGATTCTTCATGAGAAGAATTTGGGAAATTATTCCAGATACCTTGTTGCTATGGCAAAGAGGTGCAAAGCTGGGGGGTAGCAATCAGGAATGGGGAATTGTGAGAAAAGGAAATCAGAAACACTACTTTTTCACACACTTTCACTGTGTGAGAGTTGATTTTGGATTTTACTTGGACCTCCCCATATACGCTTCCCTAGTATTTTGGCTGCCTATTTCATGTGGATGAATCATGCCACTAGCTATGTTGCTACCTTGAGACTTTGGTGGTCAGTGGCTGCTCAACAGCAGTGTATTCCTTGTTCATGTTAGCTTCTCAACTGTCCATAATGCTATTTGTTCCACAGAAGTATCTGGATTATCTCTATTATAGAGAAATTCATTTTCTATTAAGTTTCATGGAGTGTATTCTACACTGAGAATGCAGAAGTACAATACACTTATTGTTGGTAACATTTTTGGTGAATGAATAAACCAGTAGCATTATTTGTACATATTTTAATGCTTATATGTGCTAAAATCCCTATGTTGCTGCAATATCTAATATGTGGAGATTTTCTAACTCTGCCTGTGGTAGTGGGGAATATGAGTATGCTGAATTCCTGTGAAGCCCAGAGAGCACTAGGGAACAAAAGGAAATGCATGCTTGTTAAAGAAGGCAAAAATATAAATAAAATATACAGGCCTTTTGGGTTTGATGTTTTAAAACATGAGGAATAGAAATTGTGTGTTTGTACAAATCCCAAGGATGGTGATTTGGGTGTGATTCAGTTGCACATCTGATTTAGTTGTGTGATTATGAGTGCGTTTTTTGCAGTGGCAACAAAAAGCTGTTCTGACTGCAGAGCCCTGAAAGTGCGTGTTGTATGTCTTGCTTTGAACCCTTGTTGTCAAGGTTGAATTTTTTTAATGATATTTAAATAATCCTAGTACTGTTTCATGCTTTGGGATAGTTTTTAGTCACCTTTTATGACAATTGGAAAAACTTCAACTGTGAATAAAAAGTGCTATATATGCTATATGTGTTGTGAAATTGAATAAATTCCTCATTTACTCTTGATGTTGCTGTAATTGGACAATGATTTCTATTAATTACTGCTTTTCAAAGAAAAAAAGCCTTTAGCCATTAGTTTTAATCATTGTTTTAACAAGGAAAAAATGACATTCTGTTGAAAAATATATGATGTAATATATACATGGATTTTTTTTTCTTGATCTTGACATCTTTCTAGAGATGAACAGAGCTTTCTAAATTATACTATTACACCATTATATTAAAGGTGTTGTGCAGGTTTGGGGTCTGCATAAGTGTGCTTCTCCTTCCCAGTCACTTTCTGAATGGTTGTATAGTAAATACGGCAAATATTTTCTAAATTCAGAGTAGGTGGGAAGCTTACCCTATAATTATTGATTATGTATGCAGCTTCAGGTTTTCCTCCTCCAGCTGCAGCCTTGACATGGAGAACAAAGTATTAATTTGCCAACAATATATGTTAAATGTTTGCAACTTTATATCAGAGGGGGAAGTGCACTGAGCCTGCTTAACTTATTGGTCGAAGTTATTTAAAAGTGAATTTGAAGCTTTTAGTTTAATGGGCAAAATAACTTTTGTGGTATAAGAAAGTGATGAAATAGCAGCAATAATAATAATAAAGAGCCTGAGTCACTTGGGAGAATTAGACACTGTCTAGGAAGAACAAAGTGGAACTCAGGTCACTATATTGAGTCATTTGTTGTCAAAGATAACTCATATTTTCCTTGTTTCTCTTTTTGCCGCCCACCTTAGATGACAGTATCTAATGGGATCAATGAATGCAGCTATGTTTTGGAATTCTGTTAAATTCAAGTTCAGACGACAAACAAATGGTTTGATTCATCATAATACTAATACATTTGCGGCTATTTGTACAGTACTTTGCATAATTTGTATCCTACTTGGGATAAATGGTTGTCCCCCCAAATCTATTAGGTTAATAAGTGGTGTTAGGTCCAAGTGCAACTCTGTGTTTCACTGGTCTACGTTTTACTACCACCTGCTGTCTTTCATCTTCATTAATCCACCAATATTACTCAAAACAGTAAAGCCAAAGGTAGGTCACTAATAACTGAGTGATCAGCACTTGGTTTAGTACCTTATTTTGGGTAGAGAAGTTTTGTTACTGACTGCACATACAGTTCCTTATGCTAGGTTTTCGTTACCTATATAATTATATTATTTGTTTTAAAAAGAGGATATTTTTTCTTTCAGAAGTAATTTATGGCTTTTAATTTGAACATGTGGCATATATGTTCAGCTTGACAGTGCTCATCTTAGAATCGTTGCTTTGGGAACAGGAGATGCTTTTTGAGGGGACAAGTCTGGGAGAGGAGGCTAGTTACGTTTGTCTGTAAAAATGAAGATCAAAATAATTAGATGTTCTGTGAAATGACTGCTAACCAACCAAACTGTTTCAGAAAATAACCTTTGCTTATTTGAGCCTTTTCTTTGTATTCCAGTCTCTTTAGGATTAATTAATATGGAAGCACTGTATGCAGAAGAGGATGTGATGCTCGGTAACATATATGAAGTAGTCTAAAAGAAAGACTGTGGTGATGGGCAAAAGAGTGAATGATATGCAAAAATTTCTGATTGTTCTTTGCACTACAGAGGACAGACAGTTGCTGCCCTAAGGGCCTTGATGTAAATAGCAGAGACAGGAAGACAGAAATGCTGATTTATAAAAGTGTCAACTGCGAGGATTAGATTTGGTGTTGGCATAGAGGCTTGTGGATTCAGCTTAGATTTAGACTGGTTAAAGCTAATGAGTGATACCAGTTTAGGAGCTCTAGGGGAGATGCATGTTTGGATTTGACCTTTATGGGAACTCAGTGTGAAATTGCTGTGGTGACATTATGTAATTGTTGAAGTCACCCTCAGTAGCAGGGAAATGGAAGCTGGCAAATACGATACCAATATTTAAAGATGCCTCAAACAGTGATCTGAAAACTATAATTTTAGAGCTCTACACAGTAGACATGATAAAGAATAGATATAGAATTAGTAATGGATAAGTATGTTGCACTGCCAAGAGCCAAATGGCTTTTGTAGAAGGAAATGGTAGGTGGTATCAGTACGCCTTCTGAGAGTTTGTATTAACCTTAAGGGCCATGTGGCCATTAGAATGTACTCGCTCTTTGAGAAAATCCCTCATAAAAGAAAGCTCTTATACTTTGGCACATGCCATGGAAGCTGTCCAGTTAATCTACAGGTCAGGGATAGGGCCAGGCCTAGCGATGAGCTGCAGAGCCGCTGCGACAAGGCAAGGCTGAGGTGGAGCTGGGAAGTCAGTCTCTGGGTCAGGATCAGTGGTATCCGTGGTGTGATCTAGGCTTGGCTTTAGCTGAGCTGCAGGCTAGTACTTCTCTAGTGTAGTTAGTACTTCTCCAATGTAGCTTAGAAGATGAAGGCCTAAGGCTGAATTTGTTTGAATTACAGAGCTCCTGTGCCCACAGATTAGGATGTGTAGGTGGAAGGGGCAGTTTAACATACACTAATCCATGGATGCTAACTTCTTAAAGATGGACTGTACGCCAAGGACGTGCTACTGTATGCCTGTTTGTTTTAGCCTTTCCTTGGACAGTGAGCACCAGCAACAGAGAGGATACTGGGCTAAGGGGAGCTTTGTTCTCACCTGTTAGGGCAATTTTTATCATTTCCTATTTTTAGTTTAGGCTAAAGTTAATATATAGCCCATTTCAGAGTTGGACAGGGAGAAGCACAGGGAGAAGACTAAAGAACAGCTGTTTGAAGGCTTTGATAAACTGTACACCTGGCTGGGATTGTATTAGGTTTAAATTGAATTGATGCATCTGAACATTAGTTGCTTTGCAAGCTATTAAGTAATTTGCTGTAATATTGGTAGTGAATAGGTTTGCACAGCCTATGCTAACAGGTTCATTTAACATGAGTAAATGCAACATCCAAGTGAAGAGAATGCCACTTCTTACCCCTGTGCAGTAAGTGGTAATAAACGTACATTTCTATGAACACTTGGGAATTATGGTTCTGTGAAAGACCCACAGAAACGATAAGCAATAACTTTTCTTGGGAATCTCTCTGTGTCTATGGAAGATTAATTGGAAGGCACTTCACTTCAAAAATGGTGATATTTGGACCCATGTAAAGACTACTTTTAAGCTTTTACCTCTGTTCTGAATTTTTTGGAAAGAAAAAAAGAAAAAAAAAAAGCAGTCACACATTTCTCACAAGAAATTCTCTCTGTCTCGTTTTCCCCCTTGCTTTAGTTGCAAGGATTTTCATGGGAAAACTTTGCCCGGAAGGTGAAGAATCGCAGAAAATTCCAGCGCGCGTGGAGCCTGCACAAGCAGGAGAGTAGGGCCGAGGCACCATTAACACTCACTCCTGCCCTAGCAGGCTGGTAAACGCAAAGTGAAAACACCCCGACTACAACACGTCCATGCCGACTGCCCAATGTCAGTTATAAATGACCGGCTAGTGGAGGTCACCCATCTTTTTGTTCACATGTTCCTGTTTTGAAAGCAAGGAGGTTTTTTCTGGATTACTGCGGCAGGGAACGATCAGTTCTGTGCAAAAGAAGCTGAGCGTCCCGAGTGCTGCGTGGCTGGGGTTCCTTCACAGAGCCCCTGTGCCAGGGGTGGCCGGGGGAGTATTTCTGCTGCTTAGGTGTGTGACTGAACATGGTGCCCGAAGGACACCCTGTTGGACTCTTCTTGCCCCGTAGAATGGGGGACTTTCTGAGAATTAGAGGAAATTTGGGCCACACAGTATGAAAATAAATATTTTCATTTAATTGAAAATACATTGATGAATTAACTCATTAATTGATCTAAATACCTCTGTAATAAAGCCTTTAGTTTCCAAATAATTCAACATTATGAAGAACATCCTGAGTGAGCTGAAATTCATGCTCAATCTGTTTCACAAGTTCAAGTAATTATTAATTTTTGTGTTAAAAAGCCATCTTATTCTGCATAGCAGAGCTTTAAAACACTTCTTGATTTTTAAGAAATGTGATGTGTGTACTGCATGGCACTCTGTACAATTCTATTCTAGTAGTGAAACAGAATTTGTATATTCTTTGTTGTAAAATCTGTTACAGCAAATCCATGGGGAATACAAGGAAATAATTTTCTTATTCACTGCCTGTTTTTCATTTATAATCTCTGAATAAAACCCCATACCTTCATATAAATTATCAAACGTGTGATGTGTACCCATTTTGATGCAAAAGTTAAGTTTACCTGAAGTCAAGAAAAATCTTGACTTTACCAAGAATTTCATTTCCAGCCCTTATAAAGGGAGCGTATAATCCAGAACATCGTGTTTTGTTCTGTCTTAATGTGCTGCTGAGCATATGTATATATGTAAGCAGTTTATTTCTGCTATGTCTGGAAGAATGAGGAGTCAGAGGGTCCTGGGACTGTCAGAATGAAGAGTTTAAACTGAAACATTAGCTTCAGTTAAAACCTAGAGAGCAAATTGCTGCAGAGAGTTATTGAGAAGCATTTAATGCTCTTTCCTGTTTACATGAGGCTTTGTTTTTCCAAAGTCAGGCCCTAGACTTCATAGTAGTCCATAAATACCAAAGAAAGACAATTGGGTTTTAAGAAAAAACTTATTGTGGAAACATGTGAGGGGAAATTCCTTCAGACAACATATGCAGATTCCAGCATATGCAGATGCATATGCAAAGTAATCTCTTTGTTAAGAGCTAAAGCTGTGTCCAAGCTGAAATGTTTTGGCAGTACCAACTGGGCTGAAGAAACAGTTGTTCTGAATCTGTGAGGATCAAAACATTGATAGACGTGCCGTCCACTGGCATTTTTAGTTTCCCACTGTTTGTTGCATGAACTCTAGTCATTCCTGCACACCCACATAGGAGAATATGTGTGCTCAATGAAAAGGTGGCCAATGGTAATTTCAAACAGGCGTGTAGTTCTTTGTGTACTTTGTAATTTTTAGCAATGCAAAGAGACTTCAGCATGGGATCCATCCTTTATCAGCTTGCATGTATTACATAACAGACTTGAAGCTCCAACTTCTAAAACTTCTTTTTTCCAACTTCTTTTCTTAGAGGTACTTGTTTTGCTTTTATTAGCAATACTTTTTTATTTTTCATTTTTAGATAGATCTAATGTGTAAGAATAATTTCAGTTTTTTTGGACCTGAACAGATTTTAAGATACAACATTGTCAGTCAAAATTTCCACTGTGAAATGTAATTAACGTGGAAGAAGGTAAGCATACTTGTCTTAAATAATCTTTTTTTTTTTTTAAAACAAACATAAGTTTTTTTTTCTTCCTGAATAGTTTTGTTTTAGAATAAAACTTCAAATTATTATATATTTTAACTTTAGTTATTGTTAATGGTTGTTTTGTCTTACTAAAACCTTTCTCCATATTCTGAATTCAATTTTTGCCCCTCAGTGTGCTGTACTGAAGGACTTTAGATTCATCACAACATATATTACTTGACTCTAAGTTGGAACATACTTAATTTTGAGAATAACTGTATTATTAACCTGCATCAAAATACCAACTGATTTTTTTCAGTAGTAATTTTTGAAGAAAGTTCCAGGCTAGACACAGAGTATATTTCATATCCTTACAGAAAGCCTTTTGTGTTCCAGTCTTTTGTGTTTCCATTAATGGAAATTACTTGTATCTCTCCAGAATAGATGTGTTTTCAGAAAGTGAGGTAAAGTCCAATATCAGACATGAAGCTTATGTTCTGCTATTGGGTAAATGCATCATTCTTCTGAAATAACAAGTGAATAACTGGATATTTAATTAATTATAGTATTCTATTAACATTATTACATCTGGTAGGTTCGTGATATATGACCACATTCTAACTTTCCTCGGGTCTGACAGTTTTCTTGGTGCAAGACCTGAAAGGTAAAGATGAGTTTCACACACCTTGGAAGGGTTTGCCCTTGATTCAGTCTTGAATCTGACAGAGGAGAGGAGAGACATAAGGAGGCTCAAGGGAGTAATTTTAGCAGTCCAGAACTTCTGGAATGAAATTTGATTATGTCTTTTTGCAAATACACTGGGTATTGTACGGTGATAGCACTGTTTCTCTTGAAACAGTATTTCTTTCAGGAGAGTACAAATTTGTGGAACCGACTTCTGTCTTTCTCAGAAAAAACATGATAGTCTTCTAAGGATTTTTTTTTTCCAACAGAAAAGTCTCTTTTGTTCAGAATACATTTTTAAAGAAGTCTTGCTTCTGAATGTAGGCATACCCTGGTAGCAGAAGGTAGACTCCATCCACAACTCCTATATAAGAACAAGGAGATTCCAGTAGTAGTTTGCTTGTCTATTGATCAGTCTGGTGCTTCAGGAACCAGGGAGTGAAGACTGCTGAGGAACGATAGCCTAGTCTATTCTCTTCCCTTTCTTGCCTGCCATTTGCTTTCTATTGGTTCCAAGCAATTCCCAGAAGAAAGTCAAAAATATATTACCAGAAATAATTACTGTCTGTTGTTATATTAAATTATTTGAAGTGTGTGATGGTGGATTATTTGTTTTCTTAGAAACAGGAATGACAAGTATGTCTTTTTAAAATGGCATGTTTATATTAAGGTGATGTGGAGAAAAGGGTAAAGATGATCACAGAAAATGCTGTATAAATAGTTGAAGATATTGTTCTTTATTTGAATTGAAATCCTTTCCTTTAAATCCTTTAAATGTTGTTTAATAAATGTTTCCATCAGTATGGGATGTCTTGTGTTTTTCAAAGTAAGACCCCAGAAGAGTAAATAATATATGAAAGATGTGCAAGAAGTTTAGCGGCCTTATAAATCAGGACGCAGTATGTCTTTTTTTCTAATAAACTATTATAAACTTGATGTATGAGCAATTTAAGCAGGAAGTTATAAATTTAAATGTTAAAAAATAATGTCCTAGATTTGCATCTGGATTTTGTTATCAGTCTCAAGATGCTACCCAGAGCAGCACTATGCATCATGGGAAACCTTACAGTGCTGTGAATCTTTCAACATTGTGCCTTCTAATCTGAGCATGGTTTCCTGTAATATTGCTGATATGCCAGAGAAAACAAGCTTCTGTCCAAAATCAACCTCTGTTTTAAATGGATGCTCTTTGTTATCCCTGTTTGTGCTATAATTTGCTATTAACTGTTCCCTATCACAAAAGGAAGAACATTACTGCATTCACTTTTGTGGGTAGACTAGCTTCTAGATAATAAGCAATTGTGGTTTACGTGATTCTTTAGTTCAAATGTAATTAAGTATTATTTTATGCTACATTTAAGTGTAAAAATACTTCTATTCAAAGCAGTGACTTCTAGGCAACTAACTACTTTCATATTTCTTCAATAGGAGTAAAACTCTTGCATCTATTCACTGTGATGATGAAATTACTGTGATTTAGCATTCTCAAAATAAGCATTTTTGTAGTTTAATTACAAAATGTTGGTTTTGGAATTCACACTGGAAACTTCTACTGGAAGTCTGCCTAGCCATTCACAAGGGAAGAGAATGGACCAAATCCTGGGGCATTTATTCACAAAGTCTATTCAGCACTCAGAAAAAAGACACAAAGTTTTGAGAGGCATGTGCTCTTACGCTGGGAGCACCTTAACATTACATTTCTCTATTAATCAATAAAGTATTTCAGATGCATGACAAAAAGGCAAAAAAAAAAAAAAAGTTGCTACCCAAACCCACTGGGTTGGNTGCATGACAAAAAGGCAAAAAAAAAAAAGCTGCTACATAGACCCAAACCAGTGAGACATGAAGAGCTGTGGGAAGTGTATATACTACTNTTTTTTTTTTTTTTTTTTACCTTTTTGACATAAAGAGCTGTGGGAAGTGTATATACTACAAACAGTAGGCATGTAGCTCTGTTAGGGAGTTAGTTTTTCTATTACTAATATAGAAATAGAGTTGTATGTGTAGAATAGTGTAGAAATAAACTTGTATAAAAACTACATTTCTATACTAGTGATCGGAAAACTAGCTAATAACTGATATAGTTATCTGTTTTTATATGGCAAATCAAAGAAGGGATCTGAGGTGCTCCAAGTTGCCTACCGAAGGAGGCTTGCTCTTTTCTTCATTTGAAGAGGCAGATTTACTTGGCCCCTTTTGGACACTTTACATTTTTGTTTGATACTCAGATGCTTGGTACAGGGACAGAATTAATACAAGCGATTTTGTAATTAGTGAGATCAGTACTGTAGAGCTAGAAAAGCAAGTAAAAAAAACCTTGAAAAAATTAGTATTGAAATTAGAATGTACCTGTTATGTTGAAAAATGATACTATGCCTGTCTGCGTCACTAGAGTGTCATGTATCCTTTCCCTCTATCTGCACCTACTGAATATTTAAGAACTTAGAGGTGAACAGGTTCAGTAAGAAAAGTAAAAATAGCTACTGCCGCCTTCTGCACTGGTTTGGACTTTCTGCAAGTGCCTTAAGAGCTGGGAAACCTGGATTTAAATCATTTTAGACAAATCTGGTTACATTCTCTGACACTGAGGCTTTCAGTTTGTTTCAGCAATGTGTCTCTAAAGTCTTATTTGATGGGAAAAGTGATGAAATTCACAAATCGTGTATCACTTCATGGAGGTGACAGCAAATGAAGTCTTAGAAAGTGAGAAGTGCTTCTAGTATTGCATAAGATTGAAATAGAGATACCAGATCAGAAACAACCCAAAAGCTAAAACCTATTTTTAAAACTGGAATGTATTTATTATATACTGTTATTTATTTATTTATGTATTTGTTTGTTTATTTATTGAGCTGTTATTTTTGAGCACAACGGGATGGCCACATGTGTCTGTCACACTACAAGTTATGCAGAGAATCAAAAAGTCTATATGGCTTAAAAGGTCACATAACTGAAGAAATCAGTGACAATACTGGGAATAGAAACAAATTATCAATGTCCTTCTGAAGACTCTTTATTACATAACTACATTCACCTAGGATAAAAGAAACATACCTTATAGTTTGGTATTTCTCACTGAAATCACTCAACAGAATGTTACTCACAGCTGTAGTTATGGTTCAGTGATATTAGTAAAAGATTTCAGAGGTGGGAGAAAGCATGTTTTTAGCTCTCATTTTGAAGTTTGTCTAATGTGAATTGAATAAATAAGAGTGATTGCACTTTTTTGTTATTCCAAAGGGATACAAGAGGAAGGAACTTTGCTTCATCTCATAGTGGAACAGAATCAGAATAATAGTTTCAACCCTGTAAAAGATTTTAATTTCATTCTGACTGAGAGCGTACGCACAATCAAGTATGCACATGCAGAAATGTCAATAAATGTAAAATACTCCATATATTAGAGGAATAGATAGAATGTCATAGATGAGAACGTGGCAGCTTTGATGAAGTGAGCACCACATGCCTAGGAGCTCAGGGTGACAGGAAATGATAATTTTTACAGTTTACTGTCAAAATGTATTGATATTTCCCCCTCAACTATTTTAATTTTTGCCTTTCTGAACGATAAGTTAACTCAAGAAATCAAAATCACATCACATGGATGTGATTTTTAGCCTCTGTGCTTAGCAGGTAAGGTACTTACTGGCAAGGGATGACGTTTTTAAATGCCTTGAGATTTTCTATATTAGTATTGCTAGATCAGGCTTAAGGATCCAAATTTGCGAGAATGGGTATATCAACCAAATCCAGTAGAGCATAAATCACCAGTCAACAAATTTTCATGGATATTTCTTTGAATGTTTTTTTTTACCTTCTTTTCAATGGGATTTTTCCATTATAGTTTTGGTTTTCATTGCACATTTGGTGCAATGCACCACTGCATACTTTGGTTTTCATTGCATTTTTTAATTTAAAAAATTTTTAAAGATCCAATAGTTTGTTAAAATCTGCTGTATTTAACAAGAGTGGATTACCTCACATACCTCATGAGGTCTTTGGGGAGAAAGTAGGAATGGGTGCAGTTACTTTCTCAAACATCCAAGGGCACAGGCTGTGAGAAGAACTGTATGAAACATGTTTTTATGTTGGAAAATGGGCATTTTGTGTACGGAAAAACATATTACAGTTTTGTAGCATGACAGAATCTAAACGTAGGACTGAAAGAGGCAACTGTAGTCTGCCTCTTTCAGGGAATAGGGGTGGTTCATGCTCACTGCTACATTTGTGTTGTTTTATTTGAAAGGAACTTGGTTTTCTTGCCACTGAACTTGAACAAACAGAAGAAAATGTACCCTTGTTCCTTTGAGATTTACTTTCTAAAGCTGAGCCAACAGAAGATCCTTTGCCTCAGTGGTGTCAGACATGAGCAGTAACTATTATTGGGAACTCTGTTTTACCTGTTGAACACGTGAACTGCAATTGTGGATGATCTGGGGTCTCTGAAGATCACAAGATCTTAACTCACTGCAGAGAGTTTGTTAGGTACTTGTGGCCAGTGGACTAGCACAGTCTAATGCCTTTTCAACATGAAATTTTTGCCATTGTAGAGATTTAAGAAAACACTTGAGAAATGGGAAATACAGCATTTGTGCCTCTAAGCTCTCTCTTGCTTTCTCTGTCTTTCCCTGTGTTTATCTCTGTCTGTGAAATAGATAAAATGGGAGTAGGAAATGGTATTGATAGTAACTTAGAAAATGTCCCTAGAGGTGATTATACTAGTAATGTGAAGATGCTTGCAGTCTTACTGAAAAGCTGAGATGCTTGTCAGATAACTGGCTGAAAGAAAGATTTTTTTTTTCTCCTTCTATAGTATGAAGAAAAAGTTAGCCTCACTGCTGGCTGAGTTCTCTGTTGCGTTACTGGAAGTGAAAGGGGTCTCAGTAATTCAATATATAGAGCTTGATGGATGAACACCTATCTAAATTCTTGGATTATGCAAAATTCTGATAACACTAACATAGCCATTTGTTCTTTTTTTTTAATCCTTCTCCTCTTCAAATCCAGTGGAAGACATTTAAGAATGTATCATTTTCTGTATCTTAAGTAATCTTCCATGGTAACTAGATAGGTCTCTCCCCACACCATAAATCTTGACTTCTTTGGCGGTTGGAATAGCTTTCAAAAGCTGGTCTGCAGGTTTAAAACTTGTAGTCTCTACTAGAATGAGTCCTCTATTTACAGAAGTTCTTCTGAAATCTATCTTGCATAGAAGCCAGGCAGCCTCTGTGATGCATTAGTCTGAATTAAATAGTTTCTGGACAGTGTTTAAAAGACGTATAAAATTTTATTGCTTAATCTTAAGGGAAAAAAACAAACAGAGAATAAATATAGTTAGTTGGAAACATCTAAAGATACCTTCTACCCCCAAAACCAAATAAATTATTCACGTTCTTAATATATAATTGTTACTGTGCAGGACAGATGAAGTTCCTACTTTAAGGTGTGAGCCCAGAGACTCCAGTGTTCACTCTTAGAAGCCGAAAGTTTGATATCTGTTAATATGGATTTATCAGACATCTGTAATCTTGGGACTTTAGGAAATTTGAATTATTTTTGATTCAGTTCATTTCTCCTCATCCTTAAACTCTGAAAGCTCAGCAAATCCAAAGCCTAAACAATTTGATCTAAGTTAGTCTTCTGTATTGCAGTACGCTGCTGTAGTCATACTTAAGGATGAGATATATGAGGCTTCTGAGAAGCCTCATAGAATGAAGAAAAGGAATGAGCAACTAGTCTAGTTAGGGAAAAATGAGTGTGCCTTTTGGGTGTCCAAGGCCTCCTTCACTTAAGAAGAAGACGTCTTCTGCCTTTATCTCGCTGAAAGACAGGAAAAAAGGTCTTAAGCCTATGCACTTGAGACTAGCAGAAGCTCTTGCAATATCTCTAAATAGGTGAATAGATATAGTTGGAGGGAGAAATAAAACTTTCAGGAATATGAACTTCCGGGGTCTTCTTAAAGACTTTTAAATAAAGATAACAGGATTGTTATAGACAAGAGTTGTGTTTAACACAGGCTGTAGATTTGTCTAGGCATTTAAGTAGTGAGTATGAATACTTATTTTCCCTCTGGGTGCTGTTGCTATATGTGGTATGGTGGATGTCCGATATATTTTGTCTCTGTTTAAGATTATCTCCAAATCTCTTTTTTTTATAAACTCCATGCTGCTGGTGCGATTTAAAAAGCAAGGTACCTGCTTTTCTGTGCTCTCTACATGCAAAAAGATATATTCATAAAGTCAGAAATATTTGCGTAATAATCTAGATTAAAATGACTGGATTTCATCTGAGGAAATGTTCTACTACCTCTGCTGTTACCTCAGCTGCCTTTCTGGGAGGATGGAATGACTGCAAATACAGTCAATACTGTCTTGAACACTGTAGCTGAACTACACTGAAGTTAAGTTGCATTTAACAAAGTGAACAAGTGAATATAATATGGATAACTCTTTTCTTTCGTCATATTTTTGAGTAGTAGTAAGTGTAGACCTGCTGTGAAAGTGCAGGTAAAGTGTATTTCTCTACAGGTAAACTTAGCAGTTCTCCTATATGAAAGATACCTGTGCTGCAGTTCTGGTACATGGCAGCTTTGGCTTAAACTTTGTGTGCATTGTAATGCAATGTCTTCCTGGCAGTGAATTTAGTGTATCATATGAAAAGTTGTAATGTTTTATTCATGCATATTTCAATATTTTTACAAAAGCATGTCTATACACATAAATATATGCGTATCCAATTATATGGTATTTTATTAATCACTGTATTCAAGGAATGATGGGGATTTTCTATGCTTTAAAGGAACTAAATTCAAACAGAAAAATTACTAGTTGAAGATTAAACTATTTCTTGAGGTATTCTTGCTAGTGTGTCAAGTACTCAGAGAATTGCTAGTCGTATATGTTAAGTAATAGTGACATTAGAATATTGTAATGACAGAAAATGCTTGCCAGTTGTGCATGGCAGGATGAAGTAGTTTGGAATTACAAAGTAATTGCAGTGAAAGGATAAAAATCAAGAGCTTTGGCTTTGAGTCTCCCTTGTTGTTAACTTCATCTGAAGCTATGTTAGTCAGTATGTAGCACCAAAGTAACAAGCCTAAATTAGGTGCGCTTAAGATGTCTGACTTTGTTCAAGTCTGTTCGCAGCGCAGTTGGAAAACTGTAGCCAGCGACCTGACTCCTTTCATGCTACCATCCAGATGCCACTTTGCTACTTTGCAGTATCAAAATGAGTAGTTCTTTGACTTAATAACTTGGAGGAGCTATGCTAAAAAATTATCTAGGCAATAAAATGAAATATGACCTGATAACTGTTGTGTGCTTGTCAGGGACAGAGAGAAGGAAAAAAGAAAAAAAAGAAAAGATTCAGCATCAGTGGCCTTATGTTAGTCATTAGGGATGAAGCACAGATGCCGTGTGTAAAATTTTACTATCAGTTAACCTTTTACTATTTAAATGTTTAAGTAAGAATGGTTGTGTTCAAATTTTCTTGAACTCTTGGAAAAGGGAGACCAGGACTTGTTTAAGTTCCTGAGGTAGATGATAACAGGCACAGGTAATCCTGAAAAGAAATTACTCTCTCTGAAGAAGCAGGGCCCAAGGGAAGTATTCAAGTATTCTTTACTTGGGCACATTAACATTCAGGTTCCATTTATGCAAGCTGGATTTGCAGTTTATTTTGTCTTATTCCTACTAGCACTTACCTGACAAGGACTATCTAATACCTACATCTTCTTTTTGCTAGTCGTATGTGTTATCTTCAAAATGTCTTACAGAAACATAAGTGTTTTCTAAGTGTAAAAGGTAATTGCATTTTGGTTTCTAGATATTTTGGTAGTGCACAATTTTCATTGCTCTGTCAGTCCTTTCAGCTTAGGTTTAAAAATATATATATATTTAAATCCCTATTTTTTAATATATATATATATTACACTACATATATAATATTATATATATTAATTATAGATATAAAATTATATTATATATATTATATATACATAAAATAAGGATATATACATTATATCCTGTATTTAGTCAATAGGGTTCTAATTTTGAAATTTGTGACTTAAGGTTTTTTTCTTTTTCCTTGAACTCCACTTGCCTAGTAGCACGTATTCCATGCTTTAAGATGCCTTTATGTTTTTCTAATGTAGTTACTGTTTATGTGTGAAGTTCACTACCACTGAAATTCTTGGAGCTGCAATATATGTGTTCAGTGCTTGCCTGTGCCTCTGGAGTGAGGGATATAATGAGGTAGTTCAGCTGTTTCTAGGCTTCAAGCTTTTCCTGGACTGGATACTGCCTATGTGTTCCTGAAGCTGGCTCTGTCATTTTGCCATATGGATTTCCTGTGTCATTCCTTGTCAGCCATCTTCAGCAGGGTACAAGTAAGTGCAAGCATATTTTAAGGTGTTGAGCAATGTAGCAGTGCCTGTACATAGTCCATATTGCCAATGGAACTATGGTTTCCTACACTGCTGTATGAAAACATGATTTATATTGGTTCTTCATTTCAGCTTTCATGAGTAGAAACCATGGGGTGTTACTGAACATATCTACAGGACAGTGCTCTGGTTGTGTGGGTTAAGAACTTTGCTTCTTCTTATCTAGGGTAATTTAAGGTGCAAGTGAAGCTTTGAAGTGTGTATTCTTAGTCATCACATCATACTCTAATATCTCTAAGTGCACATCTCCACCAAACGCCACCTGAGTAGAATATTTCAGTTGCTATTTGGAAGCATTTCACATTAGTTTCAAAAGATCTGTGCGTGACATTTGCATATCTCAGGCAATGCCCTTGCTGTGAGAGAACTCTCCAGTTTTAAGTGTCCTGAAATGTTAATTGTTTCGCTTTGTACATTTGTTGAGTGATCTGCTGGTGTTTAGATATGTTACTTAGAGAAAAAAGGTTGTTATATTGGTGAGGAAATATTTAAGGGAAGATATCCAAGATTACAAAATAAATAAATAAATCTAATTTTTCATGATGAAATGCAACACATATTCAATCCCTGGGCAAACTGGTGGGCAAACATCATTTTAGTCTTTGTAATTTACGCAGAGTATCATTATGTATTTAAAAAAAAGGATAACTAGAACAAACTTTTATTAAGTATTCATGCAATACCATACACACTTTAATACTACTGGGAATAAAACTGTTTTAGGGCATGAGAAGCTAGTTGTGGTTTTTCATTTCCAGGCTCAGACTTCTGGTGTGGACTGTGATGTGTAAAGGGTGGCCTACACAACTGTATCAGCAATTTTAAAGGAAGGTTGCTCCTGTTGTAATGCTGTCCTGTGCATTTGGCAGGGTCACAGGCCATGATGCTATGCAGTATCTTCTTTGTTACTCTGTATATATGTGTGTACCCATATGCATATATTTATGTATAATATCACAAAGACAAGGAAAGAAAAATAGGTCTTAGTAAGGTAACTAATTTCAGTGAAAGAAATCAAGAGTAGTGGTAGTTACAAGACTGCTGACAAACTTTTGGCCGGGTTTTCGGATAACACACAAACAATGAAGCATACAAAGCTAGTTGCTCAAATCTGCAATATTTTTCCCAGAGCTTAGCAGCTTACAGCAGGCAATTTTATTGTTAGTAATTATTTTAATGTTTTCAAGTAGTGTCCTCTTAAAGAAATGGAACAGCAAATGAATGTCATTTGTAACAGTCTCAGAAGTGACATTTGGTTCTTTTGAAGTCTCACAAGAATGGCCAGATGAAGTACATGCTGTTAATGTTTGATCTATGGCTGGGTAAGCATGTGAATGATACAGGTACAAATGCAAAATTGAGTTTCTGCAAATGCTGGGTAAGCAACTTGTGCCCAGCATAAATATTTGATGTTAAAGTATACTGGTTCTCAAGTTCAGAGCTGACAGAGAGAGAAGTACAGAAATGACTGTATTCTGTGTATTTCAGGAGTTTAATATGTTTGTACCTAGATATGAATTCCTTAATATATGAAGTTTGCATTCTGATTTCACCAAGGGTTATTGATTTATTCAGGATGAAAATGCAATAGCATATGGAAGGGAGTTCTCTCTGATTGCTGTATCGCTATATTTCCGTGGTTGTGTATGGTATATGTGTCACAGTAAAATAAATCTGATGATACTAACTATGGCCTATAGCATTTTCTACACTTTGCTTGTCACTTTTGTTAGTTTATGATGTTAGTGTCTCTAAAAACAGTGTGTATGCAAATAAATCAAAATGTTTGAATCTGTGAAACTCAAGAGAATAACCTTTTCACTCTTTGCTGTTTTTTACTCCTTTACAGAAGTACCCGGATATTACTTTTAGTAGTTAGATCAGATATATAAAAAAAGACAGAACATTCACCTTCACTGGCATTCTACTTGAGTTCCTTTTTAAATGGTTATAAAATATAAAAGAAGAAGAAAGAAAAGAGTAAAGAGGGTACCGAATCATGAAGGTTCATAGACATATCACAACTAGAGCAAACTGTTGAAGCAACTGTGAAGCTCACAAGCTTCCTGTGCCTAGTGTTTATTCTGATAGAATGGTCAGAAGTCCCTCGATTGACTTGAGTCTGGATGGAAGACAGCAAATCCCCACCCCTACAATTTGCTTTGGTCATCGTATTTTAAAAAGTAGCAGCATTGAGATCTGTTCTAGAAAGGCTTTGCTCTGTGATTTATGTGCCCTCTTTGTTGTCAGCAACCTTGGAAGCAGAACCCTAGTGATGCCCAGTAGGATGCTAAAAATTTTGAAATGTTAAATGAATGTTAAATGTCTTTAGTGAGTGTGTAATAATAATAATAAAGTGTCTCTAACAATGTTCTTTTACCCCTTTTGAATGAATTAAAATAGCCCTTATAAAAGGTTTTGATCTGCTGAGCTTATCTGAAGACCACACGTTAGAACATATTTCCGTTGTTCCCCTGTCAGCAGCGTCATCTGCCTGCAAGGGTCAGGACATGAATTTTTATTGTCATTCAGTATTTAGTCTCTTTGACTTACTGAATATAAAAGGAGCTTTTGCTATCCTTTGCCCTGTATAGTGTTGGATGGGTTGAAACTCCTTTTTTATTACACAACACTACAGGCTAGCTTTCAGATAAAAGTGATTTTCAGTCAATACTGTTCTCATTTGGTTTCTCTTTGGAGATGAAGAATTTCTTATACTTTATCAAAAGCATCACCGTTGTTTTTTTAAAAGTGTTACAGAATTACCAGGTTTAGATTTGAGCTGTAAATGAGGAGAGAGTGTGAAGTGTGAAAAGTGGACAGTACTGATTGAGCAATCTAGATGTAATGTCTGAAGTAGTTCCTGGCAATCAGGAAAAATTGTCATGAGGCAGGTAGGCAAGGGGAAACGAGGAGTTGAAGAGAAATGTTTAATTTAAATTATTTTTAATTTAGTTTTAGTATGGAGGACTGAGTAATATTGCTTCTACTGTAAAATTCTGTAAAATTATTTAGGAATGTGAACTAACTTTATTCTTCTAATAAAGAAATTCTTTGTAAAGCTAAGAGAAACAAAGGGGAGAATATTTTGATAAAGAAGGAGCCAGAAAGCTCTCTGGAAAGCAGAAATCATCCATAGAGCAGTGATGTGGTAGTTACTACTCTGATTCAGAAATTAATTTCTTGCACTTGCATATTGATATTTGAAGAAGTTACCCAGTTCACTAATAATGTCAACTCTACTATTTCTAAGGAAGCTACCTGCCATATCTTACTGAATATAATTTTGAATAATGTTATATTACATTGTATCCCCCAAATCATTACATGTACAATTATTTACAGGCATTAGTAGCATAAAATAACCTTACATAATAGAATTATGTAGCAGGTAGTGAATTTTCTCTTCTCTCAATATATTCTGCAAGTTGCTTATTTTTAATTTTTGATTATCAGATTGAACAAGTAGATCAACAAAGACAACTAAGTAACTTTCTCAGGATGCGAAGATCCCAAAGGATCCCAAGCTATTTTAACACTGCAGATTCTTTAGAGAGCTTGATAAGTGCATTTGGATGATCCTCTTAATTCTGACTGGGTTGGTGAACTAGGTTCACATGGGATGCAGTAATCATCTGTAGTAGAATTCCATTTCTCTGATAATCACATAAAAATGTGTCCTATGTGGGTTGAACAAATATGACTGTCAAGTTTCAGCACTGTGGGTAGCTTCTGTGGAGTGAAGGGAAATCCCTTCTTTTCCTTTTAATTAAGGCAGTAATTTTTCTTTAGATCTTCTAATCATTGTCACATTCATCTCTTCAGATCTTTATTCCATGTGAAAATATGTGCACATAAAATCATCACTGTCAGCAATCAACAATGAATAGTAATTATTTTCCAAATGTGACATCCTTTTTGATTCTGTGGGAGGTTTTAAAAAGGGATTTTAAATTAATTTCCAGTTTTTGAGCACTGGTCAGTTTGTAAGAAGGCTAGAGTGACTGTGGGCATCCAAGTTTGTCCTTGTTTCTTCTCCAGCATACTGTCTGCCTTTTTGAGTTAATCTTGTATTATTTATTTATTTATTTAGTATCTAGGATATCTTTTATTTTCTGTTTTAAATAAAGCTTCTCCTTGGGAGTTGCTGTAACACCAGAGCAACCTACTGAGTTTGGAGAAAGGAGGAAAACAAAGTGTGCGTGACGGTAGTTCTTCATTTCTTTCTTAAAGGAAGGCAAGAGAGATAAACTGAAGTATGTGTGTATATACATGAGTGTGCACATGCATGTATGCACCCATGCACACAAATGCCCACACGGAACATAACTCCCAGTTCTGCAGTTCTTTCCCAGTCAGTGTGTTGACATAAAGAACGAGGCTTTGAGATTCACGCAGGAAAAGTTCAGAAGCCTAAAGGAGAATACATACGCTCACTTGCCTATCATTTGATGTAACGCTGCATTAAAATTGGATGTGTCATGCTATTTACTGCATTTATTTCCACATTAGCAGTGCCAACGAGGGAAGTATTCCTTTCCTGCTTATAAAATGGATGCAGAGAGTTTTTGTTGTGACACTATTAGCTTGAAGTATAATGTTAATATTGCTCTTAACCGATTTCTGTTTACCCACAAGTTTGTAGCTTGAATTAAGAGGTGCTTCAAGCTTGAGCAAGTTAGCTGCTTGCAAGTTATCAGCTGAAGTTCAAGTGCTGCTCACTCAGTCTAATAATGCAGTGAAAATGTATCTACAAGCCTGAATAAGCACCCAAGTATCAATTCCTGATGAAATTAGTCTGCTTACACACTGAAAGGCTCTTGCTGAAGCTCAGCCTAGCTCATGGCTGTGGGCCTTAGGGCCTGTGCTCTAATGGAGACAAGCATGACTGGTATGGTATGGTACTGTATCTGCTATTTCTGGATGTCTTCTGGATCCTGAGAAAGTATACGTAATTAAATTAGACTTCTAAGAACTGGAATGAGTTTGCTGTGTGCTTTTTGTGTCAAAGAATGAGATATAAAGCAGTTATGGTAAGGGAATGCAGAAGCAAGGTAGGATTTCAGAGCCATGTCCTTTTCGTCATTGTCTATTATCCAAGGCAGCCCTTTGGATGCGGCAGGTCTCTAGCATGTGCCATGACAGGTATTTCTACCCTCATGATTGTGGCAGGGGGTGGATTCTAGACCCTCTAGACCCCCTCAAAACATCCCTCTCGTTTTCTTCACAACTCCAGAACTCTTAGTGTGTTTTTGATTTCTGGGAAGGGTGGTTATGACAGCGTTCTGCAGTTTTGTTGCAGTCATACTGTATGCCTTGATGGACACCATTTAGTTTTCTCAGCTTACCCAGGAGTCTTAGGGAAAGATGCCAAGATTCATTGCTTCTCTAATTTGGAAGGGTGTCTGGCAGAAATTTAGATGTGACAAGATTTTAGACAAATAGCCTTATTTATGAAAAATTAGGAATGCTGGTAGACATAAATAAAAATTAGGAATGAAGAGGGCTGTTTTTGAACCTAAGTTGCAGTTAGGGGTTTTTGGGGACCATGTACTGACTTTTGCCCATTAAGGCTTCAGTTCCTTGTTTTACTGTTATTTCACTGAATAATTGGCTAGTGGTTTGATTATTTTCTATGCTGTTGTTGGTGTTTTCTCTTAAAGATTTACTTCTGTAAGAGTCATTATTGTTTATTAATATTTATTTTGGGTTTTGATTTATAAAAATATCCCTATTACAACATCAAAATTTCTTGTTACATCTATTTTAGTTATATTTACCTTTCAGAGTATAAGCTCATTTAAAAATTATTTTTACCATGTAACTCATTTAAAAAATATATTTCAAGTACAGATATTTTTATTTTGTCCACTTTACCTCTTTAATTTTTTAATGAGCTCTAAGATTATATGTACCTGTGTGCTTTTTAGTTAGAAGTGCAGAAGCCATAAGAGAGTAATGGAAGTCTTTAAAGTTCCAACAACTCACAAGTTTGTTTATTCTAGCTGATTTTCCTTATGGTTACTTCCTTTTTTTTTCTTTTTTTTTCCTTTCAGGCAATATATTTCTGAATTACTTCAAGTGAGCTATTTTGTTAAACTCCTACAGGCTTATTGCCTAATTTTGTATTGCATTTGCTTCTTTGTGGAGCTTATTTATGCATAAGACCTTATGATTAGCAGTCCAACTGAGTTTAAGAACTTGCCCAACTGATCAATGGAGTAATATTTTCTCATTACAGAAACTGTATTAAAGAAGCAGCACATTTGAAGTACTGGCATATGACAATAATAAGCATAGAAGACATCAAAGGCTTAATTTGGAAAGAAAACCTGTACATCAAAGGCTTAATTTGGAAAGAAAACCTGTACTTTGGAATGACCCCTATCTCTCATTGTCACTGTGAATAATATTAGCTGTTACAAAATAAAGGCATCAATGAACACGAAAATAATATCTGCACTCAATGCAATATACATTATACATTGTGGTTATATAAAGATATGAGCAGCAGTGTGTGATTGTGCATGCTTAAATTAGACTTGAGGATTCTTCTGTGTTTCTTTTCTTGGGGAAAATAATATAAATCATGTAGCAATTGTTTTCGTCCAAGAGAAGAAAGCAACTTAGGGGCTCTATGGATATTGGACCTTCACTTTTTCTTTGTGAAAGTAATGTTAATTCTCCCTCATCTCTCAATAATTGCTGATAATCAGGAACCATGATTGCTCAGACAGGAAAGCTGATAGCTGTGCAGGTATTTAGGTGTCTCATTCCTGCTGAAGGAAGTAGGATTTGTCCCCGACAATAATGTATCATGTACATCCTAGATACGCTGTTGTATTTTAAGGCATTCTATGATTTGAAAAAATTGGAACAGTTCAGGATATTCTCCTCTTTATCTTCCTTGGGATTTGAGGAACATGTTTTAATTGGTTTTCACACTGCTGCCTGTAAAAGTCAGGAGATTAGCCAGCAGTATAGGACATACTGATTCATTCCTTCCCTGCGGTCAGCACAGTGTGCGTCTTTGTACATAGGCCATCTGGACAGGTAGACATTTGATCAAAGTGTAGGGAGCAGCCCTGTGCTTGTAGGTGAGGATGCACTTGGTGACCCTAGTGACTTTGCTCTGTGTGAATCAAACTACTCTAAGGTTAAAGCTCCTTATCAAAGAATTACAGGTCTCTAAATGTAACCACAGGTAGAGGAATGAAAGCAGAATAAATTTATAAAACTTAAGGCAATCGAGTGAGCCTTAATCATACTGTCCACAGGCTAATGCTGACTAACTCTGTTTAGGTAAATTTCTGTTTTGTCATGAAAATCAAGATGTAGACACCACATTCTGGAGGAAGTTTTCAAATGAATACTGCTTGTTTTGTTTGGGTGCAGCGCACATGGGGACTTTGTATTTCTATTTAGAAGGAAAAGGTAATAGGGTTCGGGCTTTTGATGTTTGACTTATTTTTTTCTGGAGTTTTTGTTGTTGTTGTTGTTGTTTGCTTGTTTGTTTGTTTGTTTGATAAGTGTATTTATAATACTGGTTTGCAAAATGCATGTATTACCAGCTTTCCACCAAAATTACAATATTTTGCTGTCATTCAAGCACTCTCCAAAACACCTTTAATAATAATCCAATTTGGAAGAGTACATCAGGAATATATTTTGTAACTTTTAATGATGTTGAAACACTTCTGTGTACTTTAATGTGAATCACGTGAATAATTTCAAGCATTATGGGAAAAGGTTGCCTAACCAGCCCTCTAGCAGGAAAATAGGATTTAATTTGTGGATTCAAAAAGGCTATTAAGTAAAGATCTGAACAAAAATATTTTTAGAATTATGGAAGTTCTCTTGATAGTGCTCTTAACATAAAGATTGAGCTGTAGTTGATAGTAAAAAGCAATTTCCTGCAGGGGGCACCTTGAATTCTAAGCTGCTAAAGAGAACATGAATTATCGCCTCTTTTTGGGGTTGTTATCTTTTTTGGGGTTGTTATCTTTATAATATATCTACTAATGTACATGCAATAGTTTTTTTTTTTTTTTTTCCCAGTACTTTCTAAAAATGTCTGTTGAGTTTAAATTCCACAGAATATTTCCTATCAACTATTGCTCTATTTTTAAAAGCCTTTCTTGTTTGCTTAAATACCGTAGATAATTATGTGCCAAAATGGTTTAAAATATTTTTCCTCTCTGCAAAAGAAACAGGTGGAAAACATGGAGAAGTTCAGCTTCAGTTCAGGCAAGTACTGCACTATTCTGCTCAGCGAATTGACAGTATGGATAAAATCTCCTGAAATGCAGTGAAGTTCAAAGCACAAACTGAATTCATTCTTGTAAATAAAACCACATGCTGCTTTGAGAGGGAAGATGACTGCAGATTCTTTTGCCTAAAGAAGTACTATTAACTGTAATTTTGTAGCTGCCTAAAATAAGTCATCGGAATGTGGACCAGGTCACTGATTCTTTAGCTGCTCACTCTTACATGTGACTTTTTGACTTGTTAATGGGAAGCTTCACATGGAGAATGAATGGCTAATGAGTGGGCAGCATAATAAGGTATTCAGTGCTGTCCTGTCCTACTTTGCTATTTTTTTCCTTTTTTTTTTCTGATTGCAATTTTAAGACAGAAATCTACTTATTCTGGAATGCCATCATCACAGATTCAAAAATCATATTTTGCTGATAATCTTTTAAACAGAGTAAAATATAAAATATAATCTTGCTTGGTGCATGCATTCTCCTTTAGCTGCTGTCAAAAGAAACTCAAAACATCATAGTTCTATGAAGTCATTCATGACTGCCTTCAAACTAGAGATGCCAGAGCTGTGTCCTCATTGTCTTAGTAACTGTTTGAACAAAGTTAGACATTTGCTGATTTTGTTTGGTGCTGCTCTACAAAACATATATTACAGAATCAATATTTCTATCAGAAAAAAAAAAACTCAGTTAACCATACCAACGTCATGAATATGAAATGAAGCATTTTGATCCATTCAAAGTTTCCCCCATGTGAAACTATATGGGAAGAATATGTTAAACAAAACAATACAATCAAAATGACTGGGAATTATTTGAAAGAAAATGTCATTAGATACTTAGAGTCATTAAAAAAATGTCATTAGAAGAAGCTTGGTTCTCCAACTACAAAGGATAATTTTAATGTTTTTAACAAGTCTAGTTTGAGGAAGTGAAAATGTCAAAAGAAACAAAAGATTATAATAAAAAGAAAGAGATAATTAGTATGAATTAACATTCACGAGTAGATATCTGAAAGCTAAATAAATCAGTGGAGAAGGAATAATCTTTTATTATTGTGGATAAAGACAATAAGAATTCTTTAAGAAGTAAAAACACTCAGAAACTCTGGGAATGATGGAGACCTTTTATTTGTCAAGGATAAGAACTGGCTTCATGAATGTCACAATACTGGAAAAATTGAAAGTCCATAAAAAGGCAGATACTGTGCCAGCATTTAAAAGGTGGAAGTAAGATGTTCCAGGTGAGAATTGGCTGATTAATATTACAGTGACCCAAAGAAAAGTGCTGGAGAGGACTGATAACTGGGGGCAATCAAAATATATGATACTGTTGGAAATAGTGAACTAGAAATTAGTTAACAAGAAACCTGCTTGGAAAATAGTCTTATGAAACATCTGTAATAAATATTTATTTACTTCTGCATTTTGACAAAGTTGACATATTTGGTTCTCTAAATTTTTTTACTTTGATCAATGTAATGTCATGAAAATTAGTATTTGCATATGGCACCTATTAAGTGGTAGCCAATATCCCACAGAAATTGTAAAAGGAAAATCAGGTTGTGGGTTTATAACTAGTGAGGTCCACAGGACATTTTCTTGTCCTGAGGCCATTTATCATCATTATAACATATATGCAAGGAAATCTCAAACTATTGCTAGTAAATATTGCAGATGTCATAAAAATTGGTTAAGTGACCATTAAAATAAACAAATAAAATGAAGTTTTACAGGTCAGTATAGATTGCATGGTAGCCTAAACTCACTTGAAAGGATATACATTTATGAATAAAGGGTGTAAATGCATATATACCTAGAGTTCTGAATTTCGGAAAATTTGTCATTGGCAAACTACTCTGTGTAGCCAACTGACCATAATGGTGCTTAGAAAAGCAACAGTGATTCTGTAACACTTGAGAGAAAAATCATCAGAGGGTTAGGCAGCTATGACTGCACTGGCAATTTTTGGGGAAAAAAAAAAAAAAGATTTTCTTAGAGGCATTTTTTTCTTGTGAAGCAGTCATCATGACTTTTTTATTTTAAATTTTTTCATTACTCGAAACATCATTTTGAAATAAATCAAGGACATTTCCAAGCAAAATATTTTAGGTCGGAATTGGTTCAGCAAACCCCATGTAATTATGAAAAAAGTTTTGCCCCCAAACTGATTAGGTCTTAATTCTGAAATACTTTTGGATGATGCAAAAGTCTCTATGTACTATTCTAAGAAACATGTTCCTAGGTCAGCTAGGTAAGTGATGTCTCTCTGTGAAAATTTGTAGCCCAGGCTCTGTATGTGACCGGAGTAGATAAAAATGGGTTCACTCTTTCTTAAGGTCTAGAATCTTGTCATCTTGTCATCTAATTGTGGCATTCTTTATAGAAATAATTACAAGATTCATTACTTCTGAGGACAACACTATGAGAAAAGTCTGAGTGGCTTTCCATAACTTAAATAATCGTTTCTTGGTCTTGCTTTATTGTTTTTTTAATCTTCTTAAATTGCTTTTGCTCTTTATTAGAAATGTTCTTGGTTTAGTTATGAGAATAATCTCACTATTTGTTCAGTTTTCCTAGTGGGAAAAAAAAATAAAGGCAGTTGTGATTTGGATTATCAGAAGAAAATTTGTAAGAATTATTCAAGTCTGTGGTGTTTGTCCGAGCCAAAAATAAAATAAATCTGGGATTGAACAGATTTTAAAAGAGAAAAAAATGTTTATGAAATTCTGATACAAATTTATGATTTTTTTTTTCTAAGGTAAACACATACAAATCTGAAAAAAAAATCTATAATGCCCTTAGTACTTTTGAAAAAGTCTCAGCTGAGGTGTTTTTTGTTTTCAAATAAGGTGCCAAAATAATTTAAAGGAATTTCATTTGCTTCCTATGAAACTTGCCCAACACAAAATTCCAGTAAGAAAGATGTTCATGAACTGAATTTAGCCACTGTCTGTGTACCTACAGACCTAGTTTAGACCAACTGTATGTTTTTATGGGTTCTGGCCTACTACTTATCCCCTTCCAATACAATCTTATTGGACCAAAGCAAGTTATCATAATAAGTTGAATTGAACTTAGAGCTTTTATACAAATACTAGGTTCTTTGTTTTGCAGCTGAGAGACAGATTCACTGTCTTTCAGCTGTTGTTTAGCAATTTACTATGAATTATTTATTATTCTGACATCTCTGTTCTTTTTCTGATATACAGGAAAATTGCTGGTGAATTGCAAGTGTATTTATGCAAATAGAAAGTTGAGTCAGATTAACTCGGTGGGATATGTATTCTGTAACAATAGTGTGTTGTGTGTTTCTGTTTTCTGTTTCAGACAAAGCTTAATAGATTTTTTTCCTGAATTCCCTCGTTTATGCTCAGCAAGCAGGAGAGATACAAGAAAGATATCTGTAGTCTTCTGTGAAATGCATTATGTGCTATTGTGGACATATGGTAGACATATTTCTCCTTATTTTATTTATTTATTTATTTTTCCCTACCTACAGAGAAACTGCAGTCTCTTTCAATATGGCATCTCTATTTAGCCTATGTTAGTTTTGCATAGGGTATACAAACTAAACTGTAATTTCTAGATTCTGGTGAAAATACTGCAGTAGAGAATAAAATGATAAAATTGTTCCTTGGTTATACTGTGATAATCAAATAGTTTTTTTTTTTCCTGTTGATTGAACAAAGTGATTCTCTTTCCAAAGAAGGGAGATAAACTGGCAAAGCTGAATACTTCTTTTTTTTTATTTCATCTTCAGTGTCATTTAATCAAATGTGCCATTAAATGCCTCAATTGTTTTTTAACCCTATATAGCATGGGGGAGGACTCTTGAATTTCAGAGCTCTGGTCGTGTGCTGGGTAAGCCTCTAAAATTATTCACTATTCTTATAAGAATAATGTAACCAAATTTACTGATACGAGTAATGTTTTTGCTAGGTATTATTAAAACATGAAGTAATACAGTTAAATTATTAAGGTAGTTCATTTGCAATGTCATAAATAGGTTACAAGAAAATAAAGAGAGTTAATGAGAGGCAGAAGGACCCAGGCATTCTGTTCTTAGAGGTTTCTTTGACTGTCTATCCCCAGGCTTAAGCATTCAGTTAATTGGCAGCACCAGTCTAAGCAACATGGGTGTCTTTTCAGTTATTTCTCTTCCTCCGTTACTCTCTCACAATAGTTGCTTACATGGCCATGTGGTAACTTGGGTCTTGGACCTCACATAGGTTAAAAGCAAAAAAGCAAAAAAATGAAAAAACCCACACTGAACTTTAACCCCTGTCTTCATAATATGGATGTAAAACCAGATGTGTTAGCACAGCTGGAAGATCTAGGTATAGGTGAGAATGGGCAGTGTGAGGCACTGTAGACCACCCTGTTGAGACTGACTACTGATATATGTGAATTGAAAGAATAATTTGGCTATATAGTCAGTTCAATCTCTAAGCTTGGAGCTGAAAACTAAGTATCTTCCAAAAAATCTATTTCTATTACATGAAAAGAAGGGGGCAGAAGAGGCCCTGGTTTAAGCTGTGTCACACAGTGCACAAAATGAGGGTAGATGGGAATTTGCACAAAATGACCTGACATCCTTGCGCAGATAATATTTTCATACTCATATCACTGTGTCTTCTGCTAAAGTGAAGTTAAACCTCCACCATATAGCATTATATTGTTAAATTGGAAGAACTGCTAAGCTTATTTTGGGAGCATGGAGAAACATTGTATTAAAAGAGACAAAACTGTCTCCTTTTAGCCTTTTATCTGAAAACTTAAAAGGAAACTCTATGTTAGAATGGTTACATTTAAATACTTTAAAAAATGAAGGTATTTTAGACAAACTAGATAATGAGGTGCCCAGAATATGGGAATACTTCCAGCTTCTCTATCTTAAAATAGCATATGTTTTGAATTTTGCATAGACTGTACAAATTACATAATAATTGACTTTAGGTGAGGTAATTGAAGACTACAGGGGAAGCTAAATTATTTGGTCAGTTTTGAAGATCTTTGTCATTTGTTCAAGTCTATGCAATGAATCAACAGAAACTGGAGGCTAAAACTACCTTGAGTATTGTGGTTCACTCCAACATGGGATAAAATTTTCAAGGAGATTCCAGCAGAGATATTTTAATCTGGTGATAGAACATACGAAATAAATTAAATGATGATAATGTAAAATCTGTTGAAATCATTAGTGAAGCAGACAGTTCATGTCACCTCCGCAGTTCAGCTGACTCATAATACTTGTCTGGTAAATCCATGCATTTTCACTGTGTCCAAGATGTCTGAAAAATATTAATAGGCACTGGCTTAAAGACAAGATTAAAAATAACAGTTAAAAGGCAATATTTCAGTTGATGAAATGTTCATCAAAATTTTATCTATATGATGCACTGGAAAATTCATCATTAGGATACTGGAATGTTGAGATACTGAACAGACTGACAGACTATAATCCACAGGGTTGCTTTAAGTCCTATTAGCTAATTTAGATAAAAATACAGGTGTTCATATTTTTCAGATTTATAATTTATCTGAAAAAGGATGGAAAAGAGAAGAACTTTTTTTTTTGATGTGCATGATCAGGGAATTTCAGATCACAGACAGTTAAATTTGGAATGGATTAGCTAATAGCTTTACCTCAGTTCAGAATTAGATAATTCATAGATGATAAATGAGATTAATTTGTCTTATTGCATTAATTTTACATTGATGAATATTTCTCCCTAAATAAATAAATCCTCCTTTAAAAATGGAATATACCAAGTTCAAGATTTTTACTAGAGTCACTTCAGTTTTATGCAGGATAGCAGTAAATATGTGAAGGTAAGTATAAATATGAAAATATTTTCAAAATACCCGCATCAACTGAACTTGGTAAAGGCTCACCATAACTTCTGTTTGAGTATTCTGTTTGAGTATTGAGCCCTCGTGCTTAGGGCTCATAGTTGAGTTTTTAAATACAGTATCACGCATGATAGAACTATAATCATTCTCTAGTCTTTTAGATTCTCCATTTTTGTCAGTGTAGTTGTCTTCCATTTACAAAAAAAAGTATGTAGAGAATTTGTAATACTGCAAAGCTGAGCATTTAAAAGCTTAAAACTTCAGAATTAAGTCTATGCATTAACTGTGCATTAAATATATTTTGTAATAGTCTTTAGTTTCCTGGACAAATACTTTTTTTTTTTTTTTTTTTTTACTGTGAGCTAATATGCAAGTGTAAGGTTTTTCTCGGTTTCTTTAAATCTCCAGATGTGGTCTTTTGTCTTACTGTGTTTCATTTGAACCCTGTCCTGAACAAAAAAAAGATCAACTTCCTCCTTAATGCTCTTCTATAAATATTTCTCATAATTATATTAATACTAAAATAGTTCTAAAACATCAAGTAATGAAAGTGAATGAAAGCTTTCTATGAAGTCAAGTAGAGATATAACCTCTATTTTGATGTCAGGAAACAGAAGCAAAATGAGGTTATCAGCCAAATTGCCCATTAACTCTTGGTGCCCGCAGACATTTGAAACATTTTTTTTTCTTTTTTTTCCCTGAATACTGGAAAGCACAGTTGGAATCTTTAGAAACTTTTGCTGCCAAACTAACAGCTGTCTTTTTAGCTTGTTAAAACATGCACAAAAATGAAAGTACACATGAATGATAGCAAAAGTAAATAAAAGTACAAATAAAAGTACACATAAATGAGGTAAAATTTTGTTACCTTTTCAGTAGGTCATCAAGGATTTCTTATCTGGGGGCTGCTCTAAAATATGAAAGTGCTAGAGCTGTCCTTTGGGATACTTTGGGATCACAACTTTGGGAAAGTTTTTCACACTGAGAAAAGCCTTTATCGTTACTGAACTTGTTTCCAGAATCCAGAGAGCTGCTCTGAGTTGCAGCAATTTTGTCTCTATAAGCTTTAACCCAGAGCATAAGCACATTAGTCTCGTTTAGTTTGCTTAAGATTTTATTAAGTAAGAAAGTTTGTACAACCTACTACCACCTTGTTGGCTTCTTATTTGTGTGTATTTGCTTTTGTTCTTTTATAGATTTTTCTAAATCATTTTTCCTGACTCAATGGAAAACTAAAAAAAAAAAAAATCTAATCTAAAATTCCTTTCTTTTTTCCTTAAGGAGTCTGAAAATTCCTCTTAGTGTTGTCTGAACTGAACACCCAGAGCTCTTTTCGTCAGTGTGGACTTTTCGTTTCTCTGACCCTCTGAAACCTGGATAACTATAGAGGGCCTGTGTCAAAACTAAACTCGTGCTTAGGGCTCATCTCAGACAGCTTTTTAGAACTTGTCGGGTTTTTGCTGCCATTTCCACAATCATCTGCTGATAAAGATCCGGTGTGAATTGCTGTGACCTAAACACTGAACAGGCTCTATCCTGATTAGATGTCACAAAACGATCATCACCTTTTCTGTAACTTCATCACATGGCGGACTCATCATCTCAGATCCAATCTAACTCGGATCTAATTTCTACAGCACCGCTTGTCAGTCAGTGCTCCCCTTCCTGCATTTTGTGCAGCTGATTATTCCTGTACAGGTTTTGAATGTTGGTGGATTTCAGGCTCTGCCTTTCAGAGCCGATTTCCAGCTGCTGGAGCACTTTTGACTCAGAGCATGCCCCTGGAATATGCATACTTGCTCTTCTGTTTACATAATTAATTAAATTGTAGCAAAAATGGAACAGAACTTTACAGTAATTGCAGCTGGTAATCTCACATAGCTTTTGCTTTCTTTGTGGAAAAATGAGGAATATATGTAACTTATGACTTAATAGGTTTAGTATATTATATAGTACATTATATTTAGTAGCTGACAGGTTTGTCATAAATAACATTTCTTTTAATGTTTAATAATAATCCTTTGGCCATGGCCAAATTTAGAATTTATTAATCAGCCAGTGTGATAGATGGCAGCTCTTTTGTTGACACTTGAAGCACTTGTAACTCATCCAGAGTTACATCTCTGAATAACTTTAAAAAGTTAAAAATCTTAGTCTGCCTAAATGTATTACGTGTATGAGAACAGTCTTCTGTTTTGTTGTCTGCTGAGCTGGAAATGAGACAATAGTACTACAGCCCCACATTATTCATACTCTCTGGTTTTATGGATTTGTATAAAGGAATACAGCAATTTTATAATACAAAAAAGAAATCATTTACACTTAACAGGCTGCTAACGGTGCAGTTTACAGGTGGGGTGCTCCCTGTGTTGGAAAAATCCTGTTAGATCTCAATTCTCTGAGGGCACAAAGTTGCGACTGTCCACTGCACAAGGTTCTCATCCATTTTAGTAAAATGGAATTTGAATCTGAGCAGAGGTTCTGTGCACTGCAGTAAATTCACCTTACTTTAATAGTTTTACTGATAATATTTTGATGATTTATGTTCTTTGCTGTGGAAGTAGGATAGTTACTTGTCAAAATAAACAGGGTATGCATGAATGTAAAATTCAGAAAAGTATGAAAGTAGATTTTTTTTCTTTACAGGATGATTGGCTTCTCTTAAATGATGTGCAATAGTCACCTCTTTCCATTGAAAGCTGTCTTTGTTTCTTATATCTTTAGCTTTGAGGGGCAGCAATAGAGCTGTTGAAAACACCAATTTAGACTTAAATTAAAAATCTATAAAGCCAGATAAAACACTTGCCACTACCCCAACTGAATATTTAATTAGTGGAAGAAATCAACATTTTCGTAAACTCAGCAATTGATCCAGTCAGTCTGTTATAGTAGTTTAACAGATAAAGAGTAATTTGAGGGATTTTTGCTCTTTCTCTTTATTTAAAGAAAAGATTTTTTTTTTATTTGTCCTTGATTAATTTAGCCAGAAAGACATACAAACAGTTTCTGTGCTTCATACATACTACTTTTTCCACTATGGCTTTTAGAGGTGAATTCTTCATAGTGACTGTTTATTAGAAGACAGTGGAATACTGTCCTAAGGAGAGACAGGAAAAAAAAATGCCAGAGCACTTCCCAAAAAACTTTAGAGGTATTTGACTGTTGCCATATTACAGAGATTATTTACAGTCTTGGATATGAGAAAATGAGAACTTTAGAGCTTGATGAGAGACAAGAAGATTCTTTTCCTGAGAAAAATGTGATGCTTGCAAAGATGAAGCATCACTAAAAAAAGAAAGCTATGCTGACCTTGTTATATTTTGATAGCCTATATTGGGCTCAGCAGGGGTTCAACTGCTTAACATGGATGTTGCTTGAAAAAGTGAATAGCTGCACAAATTATTCAACGCTGTTGATAATCTAAGATGTTCTTACCTATCAAGAATAAAAGAAAATATGAAATTTGTGACCATGATTTAGGATTGTGCCACGTGCTCTAGGTGGCCCTGCGTGTGCAGGGGGGTTGGACTAGATGACCTCTAGAGGTCCCTTCCAACCTTAGGCATTCTGTGATTCTGTGATTCTATGATTGTGAGGCCAGGTGACATTGTTGGCATACTTTTCCTTTATCGCATAATTATCGGTTTTCCTTTTGTTAATTTGATGAATTTGAAGGTATTTTTCTCCCCAGGGACAACATGTAACAACAACAACAAAATACTGGGGGGAGAAGCTTCTCTTAGAATTGATATAACTTCCTTAGATTTCACGTTAGCCTCACGTTAAAGGCCCAACATGAAATGACAACTGAAACACACCTTAACACTATAATCTTTCATCCAAAAGCTATTCTTTCTGGCTGCTTACACCTCCTCTGCAACTTTTTCCCTTCATATCTGTTTTGCAAGCATCATGGGCCAGATACCCAAAAGTGCCCCCTTTGCCTGCTTAAATCTCATACACATCTCACATTCTTAATCCCTAATTTTTTGTTTTTCTGCATGCTTGGGAGACCATCTGTGATTTTACAGAACAGATCACACTTATACCTAACCATGACTGAGATCCAGAAGATTTCTTACCTAACTTCATAGGTATTTCAGCCAAATTGGTGTTGCTGGCTCACCTCCGTGAACTGGCTGAATTCAAAATGCGCTAGTGAGTGTCATTTTATTGCACTCAAAGCATCTTGTACAAAGGCTTGTACAAAGGAGCCTCCAGCTGTTCTCATCAAGTGTACAGAGAAAAGACTCATTAGACTTCAAGGAAGGAGTAAGTTTGATCATATCTCTGTAGGCAATAATGATAAGGGCTGCCCAGTGGAAAGGGGAATACTAGTGTTCACATCTCTGTTCAGTATCTGTTTTATGTATTTTACATGATTCATAAAATGCTGAAAAAGTCCTTGCAATATTAACTGGAAAACAGGCTTCTCTTCTCCCAAGAAGGTATTATAGTTGCTTTAAAGAGAAAAGAGTGGTTGGCTGTTCCATTTTTGAAAGAGAAACTGGGAATATACTTTCAGCAGAGAGCTTGAGACTGTAAATTGTAGGTAGTCAGGAGCATTTTGAGGTTGTGTTAGGGAAGCCCATTTTCATCTTTTTTCTTCTGTAAGTTCCTTAAGATTTGGGTTTTCACCTGCTTGCTTTCTGTTTAGCTTAGTGACATAGTTGCAGGTTTTTCAGATACTGATCCAATTACTGCAGTAATGTAATTTAGGTCACATTTCATCACTGTATCTAAATATACACTTAACTTTAAACATACGCCTAAATTCCATGGCCTTTAGTGGAAGCATTAAGTGTTCTGTGTATTTAAAGCCACACAAGTGCTTCCCGTATACTGCAGATAAACTAGAGCAGTCCAAAGCAAGCTGGGGGAGTGCAATAAGCCAGATGTAACTATGTTGATATCAGATTGGTTGCCTCAGGAATTAATGTGGTTTGCGGGCTAACCACTGTCAAACACGGTTATATGGGTTTATATGGGTTTGAGTGCTTTTTTATTGCTACACTGTTTATAAACGAGAGTTAAGCGAGGCTTATAGGAGGCAGTATTGAAGAATCTTCAAGCTGTACCTTGGCCAGTGTCTGGCTATGCTGCTTCCTGCGCGTGGGCTTCTTCCTCTCAGTCGGATCCAGAAACAAAAATAGCATATACTAGAAAAAATAACATAGACTAGAGAAATCCTGGTTTTTGATTCCAGGTGATCTGATAAATGCTGGCAGATGCTGACCGTTTGTGAATACGATTACTGTCCTCAATTTGCAGAATCCCAGACTGGTTGAGGTTGGCAGGAACCTCTGGGAGATCATCTAGTCCAGCAGGGACACCCAGAGCAAATGGCACAGGGTGGCATCCAGGTGGGTTTGGAAGATCTCCAGAGAAGGAGACTCCACAGCCTCTCTGGGCAGCCTGTTCCAGGGCTCTGTCACCCTCACAGCAAAGAAGTTCTTCCTCACATGGAGGTGGAAATTCCTGTGTTTTAATTATACTCATTAGCCCTTTTGCTGTCACTGGCCACCACGGAGAAGAGTTTGGCCCCATCCTCCCTACATTCTCCCCTCAGGTACTTGTACATGTTGATCAGATCCCCTCTCAATCTTCTTCTCCAGGCTAAACAGGCCCAGCTCACTTAGTCTTTCCTCATATGATAGATGCTCCAGTCCCTTAATCATCTTCATGGCTCTCCGGTGGACCCTCTCTAGAAGCTCAATGTCCTTCTTGCCCTGGGGAGCCCAGAACTGCACCCAGTACTCCAGGTGCAGCCTCACCAGAGCTGAGCAGAGGGGTAGGATGCTCACCCTCGACCTCTGGTATCTCTTTTGTCTATTAAATCTGATTGAGGATCGTGTCAGTAGTGACATCTGAGTTATTAATTTTCAATTATTCATCATCAAAAGAAAAAGACTTTGAGGGTAGAACTGGCACTCTGCAGCAGAACTTGTGCTTCCTAAGTCTCATTAAAAATTACACTATTTTTCTTTTTTTCCCCATCATATCCACAGTTGCTTTTTCTCAAGAGGAAGATCTATGGAATGTCTAATTATGCACAGCCATGTTTCTATAAGTAATGAAACAACTTATACTCTCATATTCTGTTTTTATGCTTGGATTTCGAGTAGGATGTAATAAGTAAGAGCATAAATTCTCATGCTATGTTTTTCTTGATTTCATTTTTAAATTTAGTATAGAATTCTCGGTTACATCCTTTAAAAATGATTTGCAATTTCAGTCAGTTTAATTCTTTTTTCCTGAAATAAGTTTGTGAATCTCATAATATATTGTATTTCTTGAAATAAAGCTTTGTATACACAGGAAACTTTTAGGATAATGGAAAATTCATTATTAGACATAGTTTTAGGTATATTTAGTTAAACTACTCTATATGTATTTACAAAAGGCCTTTAGTGTTTTATTTTTTATTTTTTTTATTTCCAAAAGATTTGTTATTAAAGGTCATAGGAGTACTAAAATATCTCTAGTGTGAATGAAATGTATACCATTTTTAATGCCTATATCATAAGCTATATAGCTATCAAGTTGCTGTAATCATCATCTGCGTCTCCTAGAAAATTTGGGAAGGAAAAAACTAGCCCTGAGAGTTAGCTGCAGATTCCTGCATGTTTCTTTTATGTTCATGGTTGCATAAATAAATAAAAGTGTGCCATTAATTATGTAGTAATATTTCCTGATTTACACTTCTAAAAAAAAAATACAAGACAGTATCATTACTCAAATATTTTTTCCTTTCATTTGTAAGAGAAACCTTACAGAGAAGAAACATTGGAAATCCCTGGTAGGATTAGCTTAGCTGGATGACTGTTCAGGATTTAATCAATGTCTTTGGCAATTCCTGAACTTTCTGTTTTCTTAGATGTTGGTGAATTCTGATGTGTCTGCTAGTGTATATACAACCTGAGGAGTCCCTTGTTTCCATCTATTTGACAAATTCCAGTGGTGAGAAGTTATTGCTTCATGTAGAGTCTTATCCAAAAAGAGTCTTATCCAAAACCCTCTGAGATACACCATAATTGTTTCCTTAGTTAGTATGATCTTGATGCAGTGGTATTGACCTAAGTAACAACTAAATCGCTGTTCAAGGTAGAGATACTCCTGTACTGGTAGCATGCAGAGTTAGCATGGGTAGCCTTGTGTGGCCTTGTGTGATACAGGCATTCTAAAAATGACCCAACATTTTGTTTTTTCCTAGAGTCAAATTCAAGAAAAGAACCACTACTCCCTTGTTGCAAGGAAAACACAATTTAAGTCCATGAGCACTACTGATATGTGCAGAGTGTTTTCTGACTTTGAGCCCTATTGATATATGCAAAGTATTTTCTGACGTTGAGCTTGTATATTGTACGAAGGGCAAACTATTCATCTTCACAATTTCTTTTGGCCTTGGAGTATTTATAGAGACTCCCTGTGGAGCTGCACTGTCAAGTGTCCCCCAGCTGTGGAACAGTTCATGAAAGACTCTCTAAGGACTATGTAGACACACTGAAAACTCATTAATAATCGCACACAGTCCCACAAGCAGGAAGATTAGTCCTGCAGTCTCTCTTTATCTAAGAAATCTTTGGTTTTTTTTTTCTTCTGTTTTGGAATGTTTTTTGTTGCTGCTCAAGGTTGACTTCAAAAGAGAGTAGGTGACAGTGCTCACTAATGACTAAAAAAGTTTTTGGCTAGGAATGGACTCTCAGGGTCACACTACCGGATCCTGAAGCTTTGTGCAAGCACTGCAGTACAGAATCTAAAACTGCCTGCAGAGAAAAGAGACACAAATAGGAGACATGGAAAAATGAAATTTTGAGTTCTGTGGCAGATAGAAGTTTTGAGAAAGAGAGTTTGTTTTAGGACAGAGTAATACTACAGAGAATTTTTAATAGAGTAATAACATTTCTATACATCCCTCTGTGTACATCGCTTTAATTACAAGGGGCAAACTGAAGGAAAGAAGGGATGATGATGGACAGAAAAGTTGACAGGCAGAAAGAAAAACAAATGTAGGTCAAAACTGAGAGAGGTGATGAATCTCAAGGCAGAGAAAAGAGGAGTTTGGAACAAGCAGGCAGTTTGTGCAGGGTAGACAGCCCCAAGTGCCCTGTCCTGAACTGCTTCTGTGGGACCAGAACTCTCGATAGCTCAACTTTTAACCTGGATTCCTTAGAATAGGGTGTTAGTTGTTCTGTGGATCGGAACTGTGTGATTTCCTTGGAGGATCTTTTTTATTCGATATCCAACGTTTCGTATAGTGACTACTCAGAAGTCTTTGCGCTTCTGACTCTGTTCCATATCCATTATATGGGATTTTGACTCTAGCTAGAAATCCATAGTTCAAGCTTTGTATGGATGTATAACATGCATGAAACCTTTCACTGGCATCTCCTGAGCTATAGATTTTTCAGCTTCCTGAGGAACCTATTAAGATTTTTCTCCCGGGTTCAGGGAGAAATGTTAGTGTTTTCGCTCTGATCAGGAGTTTTTTCGAGTGAAATTCTGACATTCTGATCTTTCCCACTTGACAATTTTTTGGTTTGTATTTTGGTGTACACTAATTGGATTCCTTTCAGGTGAATTTAAACCAAAAGATATCTTCTAGTGTTCACTTTCTGGGACCTGACAGGAGCTCCTTCAAAGTAAGCACATTCAATTCCCTGCAAATGCCTCTAGCATGGATACAATCCTCTGTGCCATCTGTTTTCTGTTCCAGATCTCTTCCTGTTGTACGTGTTAATGTAGATAAAGCCTCAGTCAGTTTGTTGTTTACTAGATTACTACATACAATCTAGAGTTTAAGAATTGCTGCTGTGAATGTAAAGGATTTTACAAGTGAAATTATTAGCACAGATTTTTGATTTATTCTTTACCTAACCACATTCATATGAAGAACTACAGAAATGTGAGAGGATTCAGAGTCCAGTTTTCCTTTCTTCTGTCACAGTCAAGAAAGTGCACAGAAGCTAGGCAATAACAAAAATATTATTTTGTCATGAGGTTTAGCAGGAAAGCAGTCCTTTTCTGAAGGAACACTACCTATTAATATTAATGGACCTGGAGCATGTGCGAAGTCTTTGCTTAAGTTATGTTAAATACCATCTGCTCCTGTCACTTCTTTCATATTTTACACCATCTGAGATCCTCTCACAAGACAAATTTCTATCATTTCAAATAATAACTTTGATTTTTTTATACTCCTTTTTTTATGACTGTAGATCTTGTTAAGTCATTTAAAATATGAAACTGCTCAAATAAATTGCTTCTTGTTCTCCTTTAGAAGTCAAATTTAGGATTATTTTGACGCTTTCACTTACAAGAGATTACACTCCTCAAATAAGTACTTCAAATCTAAGAACATGAATATGGCTTTTATAGTTATCATCCCTAAGGCTGCATACAAATGCCTGAGTGGTTTGTTTTTGTTTTATTTTGCTTTGTTTGCTTTTGTTTGTTTGCTTTTTTAATGCCTACTGGTGTTTCTGTTGGAGAGCTGTACTTTATATCTAACTTGATCACTGGTGGTGCATTTAGAAAGGATGGAACTCGCTGAAAATTTATAACACATCTTACAGATTTCAACAGTATCAAAAGATAGGACTAGTAGTGAAACCAAGAAAAGTAATTCCTAGCAAGCTTAAATAGGATGGCATTTCCAACAAGAAGCAAAATGAAAAACAACCTAGCTCTCCTTACAGGTAATACTTTGTAATGTTCTTGAACAAAAAGTGTGGGCCTTTTAAGAAATTATGAACTCCAATAATTAATACCTATTTAGCAGCCTGTTTAAAAATTAATAAAACAGTTACTTGAAGCCATTCACAGGACTTTACTAGTCATGTTCCTAATTTTTATTAAAATAAATACGCAGTAATCTGTCATTTTCAAGAAGGAATTCTTACCGAGAACAGTAGCAGTGTACTTCCTCTTACTACTCTATATAATAATCAGTTAGGTTGGAGAAGAAGGAGCAGAACCATTTCAAACATTTTAGTCATAGCAAACATTTGTTGGGCAATTCTGCTGTGGATGAGGTTGGTGTAATAAACTATGTACAGACCTGAAAGTTTCTCTGTTTTCTTTCGGAAACCTGCAAACTGAAGGAGCGTTGTTTTACCATCACACCTGTAGTACGGAGCTGATTCTCCAATCTAATGTTTCTTGACATCGTTTTCCTGATAGGACCTTGTCTCTTGGGACAGTAGGTTGTATTAGATGAAACATAGAAAGCATATGGTTGTTGAGCTCTTCAATGTATCTGCTAAAGGCATTACATGTGTAGAAAAAAAAATAAGCTTCTTTATACACTGTGCCAAAATGAGAGAAATAATCAGATTTTGTGTAAACAGTGTTATGGCCATCTGCAATAGTGCTCTCTGGTTATTGCACATGTCTTTGTTTGAGACAGTTGCTTCACTCTTCCTGTTTTAGGAAAATATTTTTTCTTGCATTGCCAATTATCTCTAAGGACTTAAAACCAAGTTCCCATACACCTGCAAGGCCACATTTCTGTCTGGGGTTATTGGACACTGCTATTCCTAAGGCTCAAAGGATGCAAATCTGTAACAGAATTCAATTTTAAGCTATTTTGGAGGATTTTTTAAATTAGCATGAATGTAATATTGTGAAAGATTTTACACTGATGATTCTGGTAAAGGATTGCTTCTGACTAGGTCTGATGCAAAAGCTGTTACTCGTTTAAAGGAGCTTTGGGATTAGATTTTATGACACACATTGAGGTCATGTACTCCACTGATCTTCTGATCTCACTTAATACATTTTAGTTCTGATGATTATGTAGAAAGAAACTCAGGATTTTTTTTGTTCGTGCATTTAATACAAAGAGATTTGGAAATACTATAAGAATTCAGTATGTTGTGGGAAGTAGAAGAAAATATGTTCAAAATACTGAAGAATGGAGGAGATGATAACCCACTTCTTGTGTCAACAGGAATGGATGCTGAGGTGACAGGTAGCTGCTGTCACTTCCTACTGCCAGCTAGCTTGCTAGGCTGCATTCTGCAAGCGTCTTGAACAGTCCCGGTACCAGGACTGGTACGAGCGCGCTGGTTTTGTCAGCTGACTCTATGGGGAACTAGGATCTGAAAGCTGTAGCTGGAATCACACATTGCTTTCTTAAATTCAAGAGCCTGGAAAACTTAAGTAAGCCATGTGAATAAATCCCTGTGTCCATAAAGTAAGTAAGTTAACCTATCGTCAGAGAAAAAATGATTAGGGTACCTTGTTTCTGAAATAGAGAAATTGTGTCTATGCCTGACAGTTACTCATTTTTCCTGCCCACATTTTTGCCTAATGAGATGTCTGCAAGGATACAGTTGAGTTCCTATAAGCAGAAAATAAAGACTAGTGCCTGTTTCACTTTTGTTTTAATTTGTTATTTTTGTTTGCACTTTCTCTCCTGTTCTCTTGATCAACTGACCTTTTATTTTTATCATGCTTAACGAGGGAAAAGATGAAGTGTGTGTGTCATCAGCACAGACTACTTTGTTTTGCTAGAGAGAGGCCTTGCCCCTGTGACACCAGGAGGGGAGAGCATATTCTGGGTAGCTCTCGTCTGAATTCTGTGGAGGGCACAGAATTTTTCAGTTTTGTCCTGAAAACGGAAAGAGCATGGGTGGGACTGTCAAGATGATTACCTTCTCTTTTTGGGCTCCTAGTTCCTATTTGCCATCAAATATTTCTACCTTTTTGATAGATATTTAGCGTCCTTCAAAAACACAATGAAATCTTAAGCTTTTTCTAAGATATTTTCTAAAAAGAAGACATTTTCATCAGTCTTCACTACTATTCTCATTCCAGATTAGGATTTTGGTCATGGTGTACTCATGCACATCAGGCATTTCAGTTTGATCAGGAGCACAATAAACTTTCAGGGGAGCTAGAAATTGCACGTTCCTAAAAGTTGCTCTGTCACTCAATGTTAAATATTTTGTCTCTATCAAAGCTTTGTCATTTTTTTTTAATTCAGGTTTTCCTATATTTTTATTTTCAAACAAAATCTTTATTTGAGTGGTAAGAAGATTTTCAAGAAGGAAAATCTCTAAGAAGATACAATGAAGCTAATTTTAGCTTCTTGATTTTGACAAAAAAGCCCTCAAGTTCATAGCATTGATTTGATTTGTTATTGGTTATGCATATTCTGTATCTTGCTGAGCATTATAGAGAATATCCTTTTTAGATGTTTATTCAGATAAATATTAGATTAGTAAAGTTCTGCTTTTACTGATACTCTTCGTAGTTACAAGATAAGAGCAAGGCCAACACAAAAATCTTTCAAATATTGAAGTTTATTTCAAATTCAGTACATCATAGTACTAATTCATAGAACTAATAGAGCTAAATAGAACTAATTCAATCTTTGTTAGTTATTAGAAGGAAGAATCACATTCAGGTACTCATCGCTGCTCACTGAAGTTTATAAATGATCTAGCACGTGTTTGAACTCTGGACCTGTAGTGAGTCTCGCTTTTAATGCAGGAAGAGGCTAAATCATTAGAAGTCTGGTAGAAAAATGTAAATTTCTTTCTTGAATATAACTCTAATAAAGGGGAAAAGAACTTATCTGAGTTAGCTAGCAATTTATTCCTAATTTTATTAGCACCATTAGATAATTATCTAGAAAGCAAATAAAAAGCAGTGACGCCAAATTAGGAAATCATAGAATCACAGAATGCCTAAGGTTGGAAGGGGCCTCTAGAGGTCATCTAGTCCAACCCCCCTGCACACACAGGGCCACCTAGAGCACGTGGCACATGACTGCATCCAAGCGGGTCTTGAAGATCTCCAGAGAAGGAGACTCCACAACCTCTCTGGGCAGCCTGTTCCAGGGCTCTGTCACCCTCACTGTCAAAAAAATTTTCCTTAAGTTCCTGTGGAACTTTTGGAGTTTCAGTTTGTGGCCATTTCCTCTAGTTCTGTTGGTGGTCACCAGTGAAAAGAGGCCAGCCCCATCCTCCTCACTGCCTCCCTTGAGGTACTTACAGACACTGATGAGGTCCCCTCTCAGCCTTCTCTTCTCCAGACTGAACAGGCCCAGCTCTTTCAGTCTTTCAAAAAGCAAAACCAAAGCAAGCAAACAAAAACCCACTCACCTCCATCAGAAGACAATTTGTCCTTTAAAGGTGAAAGGAAGAATTTTTTTTTTTCAGTTTTATTATTCATGACCATGGAAAGGAAAGTATATAGAATAGTTATTGTATCTAGTAAAGGTAACTTGGTTTTGACACCAGTATTTCTACCATTCTCACAGGGAGAAAGAAAAGATACCTGTTTTTTTGCATCATTCAGCTTCAGAGGGGAATAATATTAGAGGCTGTGCTGTGCAGTAGGAATCTGCAAGCATACACATGAAACTAGTTTCACGAGCTAGCAACATCATCTCTGCATTTTCCTGTTGAATGCTTTACAGGATTCCTATCTTTCGCATGTTCCAAAGAACTGTAGAGCTTAGCTCTGAACAACTGTATTTTTGGGATGCCTGTTAAATCAATGAAGGCTTGTTTCCAGCAATGTGCCTTTTCTCTTTCTTCAGCAGAAAGAATTGCTTCATGGAGTGAACATGTTTTTTTTCCTTGTAACTATTTTCATTTTATATTGTTTGTCCAAGAGTAACCCAGTCTGACATGACAGCCTTTCTCTAGCTTTTGGGAAAAAAGCTTTATGTAGTTAAAGCAGCAACTTGGTGAGGAAAGAAATGAACAGGGATTTTTTTTTTTCATTTGTTGTCAATTAGAATGAAGCAGACTCTGAGGTGGGGACAAAGTATTTTAACCTCGAGCTATTGGATTCCATTTCCAAATAGCACTCTAGTTTAATCCCAAGAACCAGTCACTTGCTGCAGCAACCATGTTTCAGATGAGTTTTCTGCTGTGTTCGAGTTTTCTGCAGGCTTAGCTGGGGGGGTGAAGGGGAGCGTGTTACTATTATAGCATAAATTGCTTCCCAAACCCTTGGAATCACTTTAGTACATTTTGAAGCACTATAAGATTTTAAATGTGAAATTATAAATATTTCACTATTGTTGAGAAACTGTCTTACTTGCTCCTTTCTGTAGCATATTCTACAAATTAATTACTTGGCAGGTCTGAAATACCTGTTTTTATTAGGTATTCAAAGACAGAATATCACATTTTATTCTTTTGAAGTAAATCAGAGAGTACTACTCTAAGTATCATACTGCTCATTCCTCCCTTACTGTCCCCATTTGTTCATAAACTATTTCATCCCTTTTTGATTTGTCTCTGCTACATGTGTATGGCCATGAGTTCCAAATGCATCCCCAGGAGTGGAAATAGGTCAGTTGCTTGTGTGGATTTTGGAAAAAAAAATTCTTAAAAACTCAGGTTTAAAATCTGGATCAGCCAAAACTGAGAGTATTGCTTTAAGGTTGGGACCCAAACTTTTCTCTTGATATTATGTTTTAAAAGCATTTGGGATGGTGAACAGATAAAGCTCCTTCTCTTGCATTTACATATATTTGCATGTACTCAACATTCTTATTTGTGGGACTTCTGAGCTTATGCAGGTACTAGGAAAGAGGATTTAGAGGATGGCAGTGGAGGTGCTGATCCTAAATTTTCTCAAGGCAGGATTGCCCACCCCAAAATGGTTGGTGACACAGCAAAACTTGGGGATTGGGAGGCTCCACAAAGTGATAGCTGTCCTTAAAATCATATAGGGGGTCCTGACATTTCTTGGGAAAGGAAAACTCAGAGACTGCTATCTGTGCCACATTGCAGTCAGAGGATTTGTGCCCCAGAATAACTGCTGGTTATTCTGAGAACAGGATTGAGTCCCGTCCCTATGGGGGAAGTGCGTGGAGCAGACAGCAACCTAACACCACCACAGCTTCTTCTCTCCCAGGGTATCCCCCAGGTAATCCTTGTTAACATCTAATGGTTGGCCTCAGAAAATCCTTTAATCCATCAAGTAATCAGACCAAGTAGTCAGATCATTACTTTCATCCCTGGCCTAACCTTTCCTCCTGTCCCTCTATATGTTCCCAGGACCTCTAGCCAAGCAGTGACAAAGCAGTGCCAGTGGTGTGGGCTCCAAGTGGAGGCCATTTTGCCTATATTCTTCCCCAAAGAAAAGCAGGACCTTGAGGAATGACATTTGTTCGTTTATGAAAGTGTCTTTTCAGCATAGCTGCAATGTCTTTGGAAATTTCTGCTTCTCTACTGTGATGTTTTGCAGTGTGCACTGTCCAACTTTTGAGTGAAAAGGTGTTTTGGGGAGCAGGAAGCCTGCTGTTTCTCAAAAATAGAATAATTGGGGGCAGCAAACATGCTTTTACATAAACAGCCTTATGAAGAGAATGGTGACAGTGGTGGTGTACTGAGAAAAGCAATGGTGTGTTAATGCCATATGCCTAAAACAGAAGAGTAGGGTAGCCCCTATAGGGGCTTGCAGTTACGATGTTGAATCTGAAAGATTCAGTTGGCTGCATCCTCTAAATGTGCATTCCCTTTATTTTAATATCCTACAGGGATATTTTGTTAGAAAGAAAATTGTACATTAAGGAATACACTGAGGGAAAGAAGATGATGTGGTGGTATTTAAGAAATAGGGATTATTTTTACCTACATGTTGCTGCTTCTTTGAAAGTTAGAAGCTCTCTTTTTACACCTATCATCTGAGGGATCTGATGGAAATGGGATGGAGTGGGTAGAGACCTTTCAGAGATGATTGACTGAAGGGATGAGTTCGTCGTTTCCAGCTGCTTAACTGAACTCTGAGGCCATGAGAACAAGAAGACTTATATTTAAAGTAATCCAGTATTTCCTAAAATACACGGATTTCTTTCCCTCTCAGCAGGCCTGCACTAGGCCCCAGATTTACTTTCAGAATTATTGCAGGAAATATTCTTTAATGTACCATGCATGTTATGACAGACAAACAACTGGGAAAAAATCCTGGCATCTCTGAAGTCAGTTGGAATTTTATTTCAAAGGAGTCATAGTTCACCAGGCTTGCCATCTGCAAATCTGCAGATAAGCGGAAGGTGGATTTAGATGTTCCTCTCACTTTATAGCAATTTTTAAAGAATTTCTCAGAATTTGATAGATGAGAAATCACAGTGGTTGTAAAAGGTGCTGCTCATCATCCAGAAATCCAGAAGTGTTTTTCTTTTGGCATAAATAACTTCAAACACAGTGGCAGTGAAACATTTTTCTCCATATTGCTTCTTATAGTAGCTCAGATTCTCACAGTGCTGCCAGACCTGTTTGGAAATAGTCAAAACTATTTAATGATTGACTTTTTGGGTTTAAAATAATAGATTTGAATTCTTTTCATCTGCATTTTTTTTTCTTTCGCTTGGCACATAATGTTAATTTCTAAGTTTTTCTTTATAAACATAGAAGAAATGTATGAAAAGAAAATAAACAGAATTTAAATGTACTTACTACAGCTTTAAAAAATCCACAGCTTTAGAGAGAGGTCACAAATGTTGCAGTATTCTAGTGCAATTTTAAGGGTATATCATCCTTACTTTATCTATGGATTTGACCTAAATATTTCTTGTGAAAGCAATTCTGCCACTTTTTCCTTTTTCTTTTCCTCCAGGAAAACCTCTAGAAAGCCATAGCAAAAAGGTACTATATTAGCACAAACAGTTCAAGTATTAAACAAGATACATATTATTAGGCTATTAGGCTTGTCTTGACAAACTTGGGGTTGTCAGTACAGAAGAACTTTATTGAAATCTTAGTGAACGCAACTTCCCTTGTATTCAAAAAAGAAATAACCACCTTCTTCCTCTGAACATCCCCAAAATTCATAATTCTTTGGAGATCTTCAAATAAAGTTAGATCTATGGTTTTCTGTTGATCTTAAAAGGTGTATGCTTACCATCTGTTGAAAAAGAATTAGTACTTAGGAATCTCTTAATTGCACAGAAGACTGAATGTATACACAGTAAATGTGACTTTTATTCTGCCTCAAAGTGAAAGTTTTGATAATGACCAGCAGAACCGGCCAAGGATAACTAGAAATATTGATACCTTTTTTTACTGAGGATCAGGTATACTTCATGACCCAGGACTATCTAAAATAGTCTTTTAAAAGTATTTGTGATTTAGGAATGACTGTATGAAATGCTTGAAGATATAATGAAAAAACAAAATGGTGAGGTAACAATACTTTTTTATTGACTGTTCACCTTATTTTTTTGTATAAATTATGTGAAGAATGGATATATAAAAAGTATTTTTAATGTGAATCTACTGTAGCTTTTGTACAAATACCTGTCTATTTTGTGGAAATTGGCTTAACCACTGATGATTTGATATCTTTATGTAGTAATTGTCTTTCCAAGTCTGCAGGCTATTTTTGCTAATATGCATATTTGTACACATTTTCTAAATGTATGTAAAAATATCTGCTTCCTTAGAGCTGTGTAATATCTTCTTATCAGACCACTTTTATGCTGGACCTTTGAAGGTTTTCTGTGGTATGTGAGAGTACTTTGCATAACCCATTAAAGAATGCAGGAGACAAACAAATAGAAGGGATGTTTCTTCCTAGTAGTACTCACCTTGATCATTATTAAGACTTTCAAAGTGTGGAAATCAGATTTCACATGGGCTATACACAATCCTATTAGTGCAGCTGAGTCCATTACAAATTGGAGGAGAAAAAATGTAGTTTGATGGGGCTTTCCCTTCCTCGGCTAATAATGTTTTCTTATCATTCTGCTGGCTCAAGGCTATTCTCTGTATTTTTATTTCCATTATGCCAAAATTGAATGAACAGTGATTTGCCTGTAGATATATGTATCACCATCAAGGGACTGCTCCATTTTACTGCTGATTATGAATTTGTTTTGCTTTCTAAAAATGAAATATTACCACTTTTTCTGCTACAAGAAGTGCAGTTGAAACTAAATTCAAGTGAATGAAGGCTAAGCAATCTGGGATAAAGCAATATCCCTTTTGTTTTTCTGAAAAATATTACATAATGTAATACGGTAGAGCTCACACCATTGTGTAAAAATCTTGAATTCCTATATTTCATAAATGTATTTAGTCTTGTATTAAGGAAAACTATTATTTATCTAAGAGTTCTTTGTAACTCAAACTATGTAAGTTGAGGAGTTATAAAACAAAATACTCCTGAAATTCTATTTGTATTCTAGTAAGGCAAAATGTATCTCTGACACATTTTCTTGTTGCATCTTTGTTTTATATAAAAGAGCAACACTACCAATGAAGTGAATGCTGTGAAATTTTATCCCTTACAAATGAAAACATCCCCCAAACTTGTTGAATTTTGCTACTAATTTGAAAAATCTAAGTTCAAAGATTAATTTCTTATGGAAATTTACATTCTATAGTGTGGTCAACAGTTGTGTGGCCTAAAATCACTTCAAAAATCTGTGCTAAAATATACAGAACAACACAAAACAAAAAACAAACAAACAAACAAAGGAATGCAAATAAATCTGGTCTGATAACTGGGGAGCAAAAATATGTTTAAATAATTTTTCCATACTTAAAAGTTTTGTGATTGTTGTTTTTTTAATACAAAGCATTATGACGTTAGCAACTAATTACTAACAGGACAGAGTTCTGTATTGAAAGGTTTATATGGAACCCTTTTATTTATTTATTTATTTATTTATTGCATGAAAAGGAGCTATTATGTCAGCGTTACAAACTTAGCATTTCTTTTTCAATGACATTTGCAATTAGAGATTCATAAATAGCATAGAGAATGATGTTCATTTTGCAGCTGGCTCAGCTCAGAGGACAGAATTTCTAGGATATGTGCATGCCTTCAGTGGAAGAAATCAGCATTTGGAAAGATTGGTATATATATGTTCTCTAGGATCTTTTCCTGAGAATGTGAGAAGCCCCAAAGTATTTGGTGTACAGTACTTGTACAGCCAGCTGTAGAAATAACTGTAGAACCTGAGAAAATAGTTCTGTTGTTTGCTGTTGATATCCATTGCTTACTTCCCATCTGCTATATCCAAGGCACTAAGTGAAGAATGTGCTGCATGGTGCTTTGCTTTTACCTCTAAAGAAAGAAACAGGAGGACTGCTAGTGTCAGTGGTGTGCTTCGTGCATCGAGTATATGATTGAACAAACAGAAAAATTTCTGAACTTCTGGTACAGTTTTATGCAGAGCAATCAGTTTATGTATACAAATCCTTATAGTTTTATCTTTGAAAATCAGTCATCTACAAATCTATTACTTTAGCATCACCCATGTCATTTCTTTCTCTTCCTTTAACATGAGTAGGTAAGACAGGCAGTGAAATTGGCTGTGATAATTAGTTGATATCTTTTCTTTGTCATCTAGAGGATAAGGTGATGGAATTGAAGTGCAATACATTACAGTATGTGGGTTTTATTCACCGCTGAGCAGACAGTAACAACATTGTCAGGTCTCATGGAAAATTCCGAAACTACTTTAAACAAGATTTTTAGAAACTTTTATCAGCAGTCCAAACTTTTCTGACTTTTTCAAGTCAAGAAAGAATATACAAGATTGTTGAGAACTAAAATTAAAGTGGAATATGATTGCCTTTTTTTAATTTTTTTTTATCTTTTTTTTTATTTCTTTCACTGTGTCACCTGAAATACCTGTATTTATATTAAAGGCAAATCACTTGCTATTGAGAAGTAGTTACAGTCTGCCTCTGCTATGATTAGAAATAATCTAATTATTAGCAATAATCTAAATAGCCTGCCCATTTACATTTTCAAAATTATTTTGGCTATCCATCACTAATGATTTTGAGGAGAAAAGACAAAGTGGTCACTTTTCTTCACAGCCTCTTAAAAACAGGCATGTTCTGCCAATTTATTAGAATATGCTTTCATATGATGTAACCATTGCTCTCTGTCCCTACACTGCTGGTTCAGAGCTGTCTGTCTGTCTAGATTATGTAACACTATGTCCTTTCATCAGGTGTTACCACCTCCCATCCCCTTAATAATCAGAAATTCTACAGATTTAACTGTAATACTTTTAGGCTGCAAAATACTGGACATATACTAATATTTACCTTGCATATATGGTTTGGATTTTGATCTCAATCTTTTCCTCTAAAGGATCTCTGAACATAGTGGCAGCATACATAGAGTAGACATAGAGTTTCTTTATTATGATAAGAGGAGCAAGCATTTATAGGGTTTCAAGCGAATCCATCATGCCTTTATTTTTTTCTAAATTCTTCTGACATTCTTGAGACAAAAGCTTACAAGGTCAGCCCAGTGGTCCATCTTGCACAGTGTTTCATTAAGGAAGCTGGAATTAGGAAGTGTTATTTCAGGAAAGCACGAATAACGATTCTCAAATTCTGGAATGCTGGAAAAAGCCTTATCTTGAGTTTTGCTATATCCATCCTTTATTTTCTCCGTACATCATCTTTCTTCACAGCAATGAAACTACCAAATCCCTACAGTAAATGTTTCATTAATCCTAGATAGAACTTTATTTTTAAATGGATTTGAAATGGATGAATTTTGACCATAATTTCTTTCGTCCAAAATGTCAAAAATGTTTCTTATGTGCAATTTTTAATTAAGAAGCATGTTATAGGTTTAACATTACGGGCATGATAAAGATTTCATTATAGTATAATGTAATGTCACTTTATACATGCAAGTACAAGTTTCCCTTGCAAAGAACTAGCAAGAAACTAGTTCCCTTCAAGGACACTGACCATCTAGCCTTTCGGGTTTTTTTTTTTTTTTTTTTTTTTTTTTTTTTGTCTGAGCAAGACAAGAAACACTTAATTGACCTTCTGGAAATTCTTGGACTTCTGGAAGTAATCAAAATTTTAAAAAATGAGTGCTCAAGCAAAGTGGCTGCTTGGGTGTTCTGCAGTTTCACAGATGATTCATTGATATTAGCCACATTCAATGCAATGAGATTAGTCATTACGGTTGTTAAATACCAGAACGAGCAAATTCTCCTAGAAATGTTTTGGTGGTATTCATCTTACCTAACTGTGGCAAAAGATAGGAGTCTCTGTAGTATGATTCAGCTTTCCTGCGTTACGTACTTAAGAGGTCTTTCACGTGCAGCATAATTTAATTCAATCGATACAGCTTAATCCCAAAAATCTAACTTTAAATAGATAAAACTGTCTATTTGTGTTCTTCCTTGAAGGTTAACCTTTCAAAAGTTATACAAAATAAACAATGAAAATTTTAAAACTTTGTCCACTTAAATGACTGACCATCTTGAGACAGGATATTTTAATTAGAATTCCTTGGACAAATTTCATTTCAAAGGTATACACCATTCAATGATAATTATGCTACAGCTGAGAAATATAAAATATATTTATATTTCTCTCTTGCACATTTGAGTAGGTCACTTCTGTGTTATTATTTCAGTTGCACGTCTGTTTTCAAGTGTTGGAAAGTGCCTGTGTCTTAAACATTCTTCTGCAAGGCAAATGTAATATATATATATAATAATCAAGTAGCATTCAGGGCTGATGGAATGTTAAATAGTGTAAGATACAACATATTTGATTATGTGTTTCTGATTTCAAGATTCCAAAAAGAATCTTCTGGATATGAGAGAGACCCCAAATCTTCTTAATAGTTAACTGAGGAAAGCAAAACAGAATAGACTTTGTCTCAGAAAGCAATGGACTCAGCAAGTGAAATTCTCTCAGAGATGGAGATGGTTTGGATATGGCAAGAGACTGAGATCTTGCAGCAGAGAGATCTGGTTTACTGCTGTGCTTACCAAGGAAATGGACTGCAGGGGATAGATTACACCAGCTGTGTGTCCTATCAGTTTGTCTAGATTTACATTATTTATATTGCTCTCTTGACTGCCTGGTTTCTGGGTCCCCACAGAGCACAAGCCTGACAAGGTGAACAGTAAAGTCAGACTGTTAACAAGGTTGGAGACCTTGGAGGAAACGTCTCACTGGGAAGAATGAGGAGTGCAACAGGGCTGAGTAACATGTGTTCATTAATGAACAGGAGGGTATAATGTATTGCAAATTAGCACAGCAAATTTTGCTCTTGAAGATCTTGAAGGATCTTAGGATATTAGACAAAGTCTTCTGTCACTTGTAGTATTTTATTGACAGGAATATAACTGCTATTTTAGTGTATATTATTTTCAAGAACAAGATACTGATTTGAGTTGCACACTTCTGATTTATATTTTCAGAAAATATATAACTTTAATGAATCAAAATTTCCTTTCCTTACCAAATTACAAAAAAATCAGAGCTCATGTGAAGGTCAGAGAAAATAAATGTAACAATTTTGCTTTATTAGAAATCTAGTGTTTTGAATAATTGTCTTTGTAATTCACAAAAACATTACTTATATTTGACTTTCATTTCTCTCTGTCTGATGATGATGTTCATGGAAAGCCTTGAAGCACAAATCGTTATTTAGAAAAACACTAAGGCTAATGGCAAGTTAAAGGTCATTTATAACTGTCTTCTTTAAATTCTAAGTGAACATGCTTTAAAATTTAATGAAACTCAAGGCATCATTTTTCAAGAATATGTTTTGTATCTCTTAAGCTCATCTCACTGTGTATCAGCTGCATTCAGTGTTCAGAGGAAGACCTTCACTGTAACTGCCATACATATCTTCCAAATGTGTAATTATAATGGTGGTAGACAGAGGTTTCCCAAGCATACAGGAAGGTTCTGCTTCCCACCTAAGTTTCTTGAGGTTACTAAAGGTAATATTAAAAATGCTGCAGTTGTTCTGCTAGCCTGATTGCAACGGTGAAGGAGACAAAATTGATTCCAGCTTATGGCACTATGTTTCAGTGTTACCCAGCCACACCTGTTGGCTGACAGCTGTTAAGGATTTTTAGAGGGTTTTTTTTAGTCACGGACAGGAAAGCAACAACAATAAATCATATTTATTCTGGCTAGTGGGTTTCCGTTTAAAAGTTTTACATCTTTTATGGTTGAATAATTTTTAATGTCAAAGAAGGTAAAGTATCAATATACCAAGGGCCTAAGCTGTCTTGGTCAATATACATATACAGTCTTTATACATACACCAAAATCTGTAAAGTTTCTTTCCTGGGCTTTATCACCTGGGATGACGAATAATCAGAATTCACCAAGACCAACGAACAGAAAAAATATTTCTTTTTGACCTTTAAATTTCCAGCCCAGGTATTACTTTGTGTAATTCCTTACCATATGTAGGCTTCAAATATATATGGATTCTATTTAATCAAATACTTTCTATATCAGAGTTGCTGTTTGTGATGAAATTTCGGAGATTTGCAGAAAGTTGGAATGTAATTAAGGACCATATATATTTCCTCTGTCTTCAATATGAGTTTCAGTGCTAGAAGGTCACAAACTAAGTCAAAACTTTCATGGTTCAGTTGTAGTCCTTGTATATTTATTGGAAAAGAGAAAGAAATGTTGTTTATTGGAAGCTGGTTATGCTTTGTTTAAATGAAACAAAATCAAACCCCTTTGCTTGGAGAAAACCTCCAAAGACCTATCTAATGCTATGCTCTTTGGAGAGGTTAGTAATAAAATATCTATAAAATGGACAAAAAATGCATCTCAGGGCTCAAACTAATATTGTACTATACTTTTTTTGTTTGGCAAGAAGATGGTATTTTGTACTAGTATATGTTCAGAAGTGCCTATTTAGTTTTCTGTGAAATCATGTCTGTTCTTTCTCATTTTACTTCACTCTTGAATAGCTATTGTTCTGCTACTTGCATGTTCGCTAACTCGCCAAGCTTACAAATCCTGAGGCATGAAATGTCTTTTTCTGAAGAATAACTTTAACTATATTCATCATTTTGATGACAAACTACTCGCTAAACTTCTGTTACTTCACCCTTGCCACTTGCCTGCAGGAATGGATTTTTTTGAAAGCACCTCAGATGAGGAAAGTAATCACTGATTTTTTTTGTGTTTCAGTTGCCTTTCCATTCCCACGCCCCTGTTGCGTGTCTCCAAAGTAATATTACTTTTTTACTCTCAAGACTTAATAAGCCTTCATGTGATTTGTCTTCATCTGGCAGCTAATCTAAACGTAAAAGAGCAAAAGTTCTTTTGTGCTAAGGTCCATTCCACCATTCAGTCACTTAAAGCATTTTGTTTTACCACTTTTGTGCCTTCAAGCAAGGACAAAATTTCACTGGGAACCAGAATAATGCCCTTCAGGTCCAGTTTTAGCTGAATTGCTATTTAGGTGGCTGGGTTTTTTCAAAATAATTAGAGAACTGAAGAAGTTGGATATGGATGCAGACAGGTAGAGTGGTTATAAAGTAGCCTGTGGGTTCTATAGCCAACACACTCATTCTGTTTGGAACAAACACCTCCATGTCAAACTGAAGCTGAAACTTTAAGCCTGATCTTTGCTTCCCTAGTATTTTCTTGAATCCTTTTAGTGTAAATTCTGTTAGCTGTGGTCCCAGCAGGGAGATGCATGAAAGAAAACCCACATTATTTAGGGGTAGGGTCAGCCACTCACCTAAGATAAATGAACTGTCATTCCTACTGACAGAAATGTTCACCTGTAAACTCTAAGGCTTACGATCAGATTGTGGAAAAAGTATTCTTAAATACAGATGAGTCTGAGCCAGGACTAATCTGTGGATAGGAAGTTGAAGTTGAACTGTGGTTCTGGTGGAACTGCAATTTTCCAAACTTTGGGGCTTAAACTATCTAGAGGTCTAGTGATTTCATTCGTTGGAAGTATGGTGAGTGACCAAAAGTTGGTCTGTGACCATATGTATTCACAACATAAGAAAGTTCAAGAAATAAATGGATTAGGAAAGATATAATTACTCTTAGTGTGTGATTTCACAGTGAGGTGCTACAAAATGGGCAGATCCTTTCCATTCCCCTGGCCTTTCCACGCATATTCTTCTCCATTCTTTTTCATGTGACTGTTACAGATAATGTGGTCATATGGCAAGCTAGGTCATTCTGCTAATCTTTCTGAAAATGGACACTCTTCTTTCTTAGATGCATATGTAACTCAGGCTCACCATGCAGCCGAATGATTTCCACAGTTGAGAAAAAGGTATGGCTAAAGTGTTTGGATATAGGCAAAAGGGGAATCTGGTGTTTTCAATGGCAGGATGTACTCAAGATTCATTTAAGACAGCTAGGAAACTCACTTCTCAAACAAATAAAAAAAGAGGAATCCAGTTAACGTATAAGCTGGATAAAACGGATATAACTTGGTATTTTTATTTTATGCAACAAAGCATTTCTTTCATGCCATATTTGTAAAAATAAGCAGTTAAAATACAGACTAACGATATAAATTAAAAAATTTTGCATGAATCTAGAAGGATTTGTTCTAGAAGCATTTGTGTATTTTCTCTCCCAATTGTTAATTAATTTATTTATTGCTCTGTGAGACTGTGCGTGCACCCTTCAGGTGAAGCATTCAATTTGGAAGGAGTTCACTTTTGATTCAGTTGAGGATTTTAATGCCGGAACAGAGACTGGTCTCACACTGGTTTTCCTTGTTCACTTTTCTAACAAGTTCATTATTAGTGCAGATTAAGTAGTACTTCTCTATTACTGTAATGTTTTCATACTATTTTTGATTTCAGTGATCATTAATATATGGATAAATGGCTTTTTTTAGTAAGTGTATGCACAACTCCAAAAGTGGAATGAAATAAATACCACAGAGACTAATACACAATCATTTTAGGGTAGATTTGATTCTGAAGTATTTACAATGTACACTAGCCTGTGCTGTTATTAACAATGCTGCTTTTAAATTATAACGTCATTTTTCTTCCTGGTGTTTATCTGCATAATTTAATGTATTTTATCAGTTACATTTCATGCTCCATTTATTTCTAACTTCATATTGAGTTGCAGTCCGAGGTAAACGTGTAAACGTGTGCATTTTTTTATTATTATTATTGGATTGTCTTGTTCTGATAAGTTTTATTTTATTTTATTTTATTTTATTTTATTTTATTTTATTTTATTTTATTTTATTTTTTGCTTCCACTCCATCAGTAGGAGCTTCCCTTGTTTGATACGAGTGCTCTCCATCTGTCATCCCTGCATCATCTATGACTGGACAAATCTAATTTAAGACTCTTGCAGATTCAGTGTGTAGCAACAGCTTTTCCACTCAAAGAAAATAACAGTAGAATGATACTTTCTATGAAATCATCAATAATAATAAAAAAAGGAAATCTTTATAAAAATCAGATGCACAACGACTGAATGTCATTGCAGAAGCTTGGCTTTAGTAAGGGAACATCATTTCATTACAAAGGCATGAGTTGCAGTAATATGTCTCTTTCAATGACTGGTGTTAGGAAAATCCACAAAATAAGAAGATTAAATTAGTAAATTGCACCAACTTTACTTCTGATACAATATCCAAACAAAAAACATATTGTGATAGTTCCCTTTGTGACCCAGAAATAGAATCAAAAGTGGGCTTACTGGTGCCTTTGAAAATGCTAAGGAAGAAATCATTTTACCAAGTAATAACTGAAAGTTTAGTACATATTAGTGTGGCTAGGAGACTGGGTTGGAGAGGGAGACTGAAAAATAGTGTTTTGCTGGTGACAGAAAATGTTTCTTCTCACTTTCATACAGACTTGTATGGGATGGATGAGCTGAGCAGTGATACCTGCACAGTTTCCACCCACCAGCTTTGGCCTTCACTATCAGAAATTCTGAGATCCATTCCTACTCCCTTTTTTTCTGTCAAATGTTGCTCTTTCATGAAGTGTAGTTTAATGATTTACTCTTTCAGGCTGAGTCTAGGTTTTATCCTTCTTCCAGTCACAAGCTTTACATCCTACACTTTTCCTAATCTTCTCTGCATGTTAAACTATGATGACTGTCGTAATATGTGAACATATAGCACAAAATGCTATCATTTTTTGTTTTTAAATTCTGTGTGGTCTGTGATATAGTCAATTTAAATCTAGTTGTAGCTAGTATCTAGAGACCCTGGCAAGATGGTATTGTGCTAGCTCATTAAAAGAGACAGTGAAATAATCCAGAGGGGCAAAAACCACAGAGCTCTAGCTAGTTGATTCTATTCATCAGCACAAGATCTTTGTGAAGAAAACATCCACCATAACTGCTATAGGGGTTGGCTGATCAATTAGCAAACAGCAACTAGCAATTAGTGCAGATAAATGGAGTACACCGCTTGTTCCAGTAAAATGCTATAGTGTTTCTTCACTCTGAACGTACAGGGGGCTCTCAATCCCTGCAGAGTTGACAACAAGGAGTTGACAACTGCTAGCATATTTCCTCTCTCTGAATGTGCATGGGACTGTAAACCTTAAGGAGTTCCCTCAGCCCAGTGTCCCAAGTAAGGGGAGTGGAGGGATCCTCACAGCCCAGCCAGAGGAGTTGGTCAGGTGCTGTTCCAGATCCCTGATCAACTCATCCATATCAGACACTGTCCTTTATACCCGTAGGGGAGATGTATGTGACTGCTGTGGTCACCCTCATGAGGTGATCCTTCTAGGACCTTCAGGCGTGATCCATAAGAGTATCTTTAGCCTGTCAGAGAGGCGAGCTATGCAAAGGCAGCAGTTTTTAGCGAGTAGGGTATTGTTGCCATTTTAGCAAAGTGGGACTGCTCTGTCTTCGTAAGACTTCCCACTTCCCCACCTTGCTGCTGGGGAGAGTTCCCAGAGATTTCCCGTCGCGCTTCTGGTGCAGTTCGGCAATTTCACTGATAACTGTTTACTCGCNCACCCTCATGAGGTGATCCTTCTAGGACCTTCAGGCGTGATCCATAAGAGTATCTTTAGCCTGTCAGAGAGGCGAGCTATGCAAAGGCAGCAGTTTTTAGCGAGTAGGGTATTGTTGCCATTTTAGCAAAGTGGGACTGCTCTGTCTTCGTAAGACTTCCCACTTCCCCACCTTGCTGCTGGGGAGAGTTCCCAGAGATTTCCCGTCGCGCTTCTGCCACATCGGCAGAGTTGGTGCAGTTCGGCGGTTTCACTGATAACTCTTTACTCGCTTATCAGATGGTCATAATTCAAGTAGGTTTCTTAGGCTTAAAAAGACAGAATATGTAAGGATGATTCTCACCTTTGAAGTGCATATGCAGTGGGAGTCAGTTTCAGCCCCATATCTATTTTCCTACTTGCCAGGCTTGCATCTAAATATATTTTTTATCCCTGGAAGGCTAGTTTCAAATTGCACCTATAAATGCTCTACCATATCTCTTCTGTGAAAAGTAACACATCAGTGGACATAACGTAGTAGTAAGCATATGTTGAGGAAGCTTTTGAGACTCTCACTTCAGTGCCTTTCAGTAATTTATAAGCATATATCACTCAAATACATAATGAATACTTTGACATTATTTTGAATTATTTCCAGTCTCTACATGTCCATATACTTGAAAGAAAGCAGGAACAAAGGAGAATGTCTTTCACTTTAAGTAGAAGGTGGTGAGGTTTACCACTTTGCTGGTGAACTGGAAAAAGCTAGTTTCCAGCTGGTTGCTGGAAAAAGCTATCAAGAAGAAAAAAATTTTTTATATAACTTTTTTGCACTAATGCCACAATATACAGAGCCCCATAGACATTATGAGGAGTTGGGAGGAGGAGGAATAAAGAACCCTGGAAGAGCAGTGATGACTTCAGCCAAGGCTGTTACCAGAAGTTTGACTTATTATGCCCTCAGCATGTGTGTGCTAGAGAAGCAGAGAGCTTCTTGCAACAAGAATGAGGATAGCAGTTGGAATTTAAAACAAGCTCCAGTTAAGATGTATCACCTAAGTTCTGACTCATAACTACAATTTAAACATACCTAAAACTTAATGATGAGACTGTATCAAAAGTGAAAAAGCATGAAAGAAGAGAATTATTTTCTCCACATTTTTATTGTAGCTGGATTCTGTTTCCATTGCACATCCAGGATCCTTGAGGATCTATCTATACGTCTACAATTTGAATTCCATGAGGTTCTCGTGCTTAATGTGTTTTGCACAGAGGTGCTTATATACTTTAAGGTAATTCCTTACAGAGATTGTTTCTCTGATGTTTTAGAGATATTAAGAAATGGCCACCATCACCTGCAGATTCTCAATGGAGTTTGGTTAGAGTATAGGATTAAATAAATTTCTCATATACAGTATTGCTACTTAACAGTGGTGAGTAAATTTGGAGTCATCAGTATTTTGCTATGTTGGTCTGTCGGTACTTTGCATCGGTTATCTGATGCTAAAGAATACTAAATTAGTTTTGATTGACTGTATAAGCAATTGAACTTTTCTTAGCACATACAGAGAATAAGTTTTATCTGTGAAAAATATATTATGGATCTATGTAGGTAGATTTAACTTGATTCTCTGCTGAATGGTTAAAAGGGACATTATGTCCCTGGTGCTTACAGAAAAGAGGTGTGAGAGAGAGTCTCTTATTGGTTTGCTTGCTGTCTGAATTACTGAATTTTTAGTCATTTGTTCTGTGCTCAACACTGTGATATTTCAGCAGCTATTAAAAAACTACCTTCTACATTCTCTACGAAGAGAATTCAAGGGAATTGTAAAATGTTTAATACATCAACCTGTAGATCTGAGAATCCTTTTATAAAGGGAACTGGCATCAGTATCATAATTTTGCAGAGATAATGTTGGGAATAGAGAGAGAGGCTTTGTTATGCTTAAAAAGAAAGTGAAAGAACATGTCAGATTTCAGTCATTAAAGCTAAAAGAATGATTCATGAGAGCTGTCAAAGAATGGTCTACCCTGTTTTATTTTTTTTTTTAGGTGTGTATGAGTGTCTGCTTGCTCTCACTTAACCAGATAGGTAGTCTAGGTAGTCTGTTTCTAGTCTAAATAGTGCCTTTTGTCTTCCCTGCATTTTCATCTGTCAAATAGGACATAGATATAATTTTCTCTATTATAAGAATCCTAAGAGAATTTTTAGATATTGCCACATTAGGAAAAAAAAAAGCACTATATAAATTTATATATATATTTATTTTCACTCCAAATTTTTTTCTTACAACATCATTTCTCTATTTTTTATAAAGTAGGCGGATAGCATTTCCCTTTTACAGATGTGGAGAAAGAGGTTTAATGTGGGGTCTTACAACAAGACAGTGATGGAGTTGGAAGCAGAATTTTGATGTCTTGCAAACATTAATGTGATGATTCATATGTGGATACTTACTCTGGCAGAAACAAACAAACAAACAAACAAGTTATTTCCATTACTTTTAACTTTAACCTCACAAAAGAGCCAGAAACCAAGGGGAGAAAATCCCAATATTTATACAATACCACATGAAAGACAATCATGGTGTTTGCTTTGTTTTTCTTTATGAGGAATTTGCTGTATTGGAAAAAAAGATGTTGTGCTGTTAAAAGCAAGCTTTAGAGAAAAAAATAGAACAAAAAAAAAGAAATTATATAACAGAAATATATATATTTTTTATAATTATGTAGCCAGAGCCTTATGCCATCTACAAAACATAACTGTGAGTACCTCAAATTAAACCAACAGAACTGTTAACTTGCATAAAATGAGCCTTGCAGGTTGTTGGTTTTATGTCACTTTATAATTATGTATTACACAATCACAGGTACCTCAGATATATTTCCTAATATATATTGAAACACCAAAATGCTAGAATATTTTACATCCATTTGATAAAAAAATAAGTTCTACCATTTTTCTGTGATGAAAAGTGTATCTCTTATGGCTTTTCTAGAAATGGCTGTTTCTCCGCTAAAAATGATCAAGGTTGTAAATATTCAAGACTTGTGGAATTTCTAAACATTTCATTTCACAATATGATTTGTTAGATTGCAGAAGAATCACAGGCATGCTTCCCCTGTTTTCGTAAATTGTTTTGTTTTATAAACACTTCCCTTTCTTCATTTAAGTAAGGGTGTTCCTTTTATCCAGTAAATTTATTTTAGACTCGTTATTTCAGTGTCTTGTCCATGGGAGCACATTTTTGTCATGAAAATCTGCCCATGTTTGGAACCAAGAAGACTGAGAGCCTAATGCTTTGTGGCATAAAAAGGAAAACAATAATGAATTCTCACTGTTGAAAAAAAAACCCAAACTTTAATGTTGTCTGTTAAAAACCGAACAAAATGTTACTGAAATGATTCTGGATACTGACCTTACAGAAGAAAATATTCTTAAAACAATCTTTTCTAGTTTTACTTTCCAGGATGTTACAGAAGGTTCTGTGGCTAGAAGGACTGGCAGCTTTGGGGAATGGGGGAAAAAGTAGTTCTGCAGGCAGAACCTGGGCCTCCTGTATGCTGGTGGGTGGGTTGCCTAACTTCTTTCATTTTATATAGAAGCCCAATAAGTGTCATCTCAGGAAAAAATGAATAAATAAAAAAAAAAAGGAAAATAGTCCATAATTCATATTTGATTAAAAGTCCATAAACAGTATTTTTTTTCTTACTTGTTGCTTATCATCACCCTTTCTCTTCCCACATCCATGGTGAAAATAAAACAAAATGGAGTGAAGTAAAATTTAAGGAAACATCCAAAAATGAAAATATAAACAAGTTTTGATTAGATGGCAATTCTTCAACAAATTGAGAGTATTTCATTTGTATGTAAAATATAGTTAACATTTTTGTAAACATTCTATGATTTTTTTTATTATTATTTTTGAAAGCAGTGTTGGCAGGTTATAGAATTGTGCTAAGTTGTTGGCAAAGAAGCTATTTTAGCCTCAGGTAAAACTAGTGGAAATTGGTAAGGGGAATCATCTGCAAACTCAGAAAAGGCAATACACAGATTGGTAGATAGGAGTGATGAGATACATAAAAGATAATGTTAGATGTTTTTCTACCTGCAGAAAATGGCTGTCTGGCAAAACAAAGTATGAGGGCAAAAATCTATTTTAAGGAAAAAACAAAAGGTGTATAAACGGCCAAACATCCAAATGCCAAACTTATTTTTGTGATTTGTTGTTGAAATTCTGTTTTGTTGAAAGGTTGTAAGTTTTAAAAGAAAAAAAAAATACTCAAGTCTCCTGCTCATATTCTATGAGTACTGCACACAGCAGATTCTCATTTCTGCACTTCAGTATCTTCCTTTCTTAGTCCACTATTAAATTTCAGCAGCCTCTCATGTCCAGTGTCTTTTGTGAGCCACAGTTTCCTGGTGCTCTACAGGCCATCAGAAAAAGAAAAACATTATGAAAGTTATATGGTGACCTTTCAGTTTACAAAGGTAGAAATGGTAAAAGTATTAAGAGAAATATACTGGAAAAACACCACTTGAAGAACATCCAGCTAATTTAAAATAGTACATGGAGGCACAAGAAGGAAGAGAAAATGTACTTATAGTTTAAAAATAAAGTTATATCAAAACACGCATTAAAAGAGCAGCACAGAATGTAGGCACAGTCAGTGGGAGATTGCAGTGCTTGTGATTTTACAACATGCTGCTGGGAACTAGTACAGCTGCTGACATCTTCTGTAACATCACTATAGACTTTATTTTATCCATGTCTTCATCATCTTACCAATCATCTTAAATCTGAGCCTTTAAGATAAATTGTGAGTGTATATACTGTGTAATGGCAATATCATAACACAAGACTTATTTACCTGACTTTTATGTTCTCCCTGTGTACTCCAAGGAGTGTTAATAGGATCAATTTAAGTACACTTGCTGTGCCACTTTCTTAAAAGCAAGGCATCCTACATCTGAGAATAATTGCTCTAAATAGCAAAAAGCTAATTTTATATGAAGCTGTTCTCTGCTTATCTCTGCTTTGACTGCAGAATTTTTCACCTGGGAGCGACTACAAGGTGGCTCAGGTGTAGGGAGCTCAGGAGCTTGGGAGATACACAGATCAGAGACACAAGCAGCATGTGCCTTTAACCTCCAAGACAGCATGAGTCTTCACATAATCACAGAATGCTTAAGGTTGGAAAGGACCTCTAGAGATCATCTAGTCCAACCCCCTTGCTCCAGCAGGGACACCCAGAGCACGTGGCACAAGGTGGCATCCAGGTGGGTTTGGAAGATCTCCAGAGAAGGAGACTCCACAGCCTCTCTGGGCAGCCTGTGCCAGGGCTCTATCACCCTCACAGGAAAGAAGTTCTTCCTCACATGGAGGTGGAAATTCCTCTGTTTCAACTTGTACCCATTACCCCTCATCCTGTCACTGGCCACCACGGAGAAGAGTTTGGCCCCATCCTCCCTACAATCACCCCTTAGGTACTTGAACATGTTGATCAAATCTCTCAGCCTTCTCTTCTCCAGACTAAGCAGGCCCAGCTCGCTTAGTCTTTCCTCATATGACAAATGCTCCAGTCCCTTAATCATCCTCATGGCTCTTCGCTAGACCCTCTCTAGAAGCTCCATGTGCCCCTTGTCCTGGGGAGCCCGGACCTGCACCCAGTACTCCAGCTGCGGCCTCACCATTGCTGAGCAGAGGGGCAGGATCCCCTCCCTCGATCTGCTGGCAACGCTCCTCCTCATGCAGCCAGGATCCCATTGGCCTTCTTGGCCACGAGGGCACACATGGTTAACTTGCTGTCAACCAGGACTCCCAAATCCCTCTCTGCAGAGCTGCTTTCCAGCAGGTGTCAACCCCTAGTCTGTACTGGTGCCTGGGGTTATTCCTCCTCACACGCAGGACCCTGCACTTGTCCTTGTTGAACCTCATAAGGTTCCTCTCTGCCCCACTCTACATCCTGTCTAGGTCTCTCTGAATGGCAGCACAGCCCTCTGGAGTGTTGGCCACTCCTCCCAGTTTGGTATCATCTGCAAACTTGCTGAGGGTGCACTCTGTGCCCTCGTCCAAGTCATTGATAAACAAGTTGAAGAGCACCAGGCCCAGTAATGACCCCTGCAGGACACCACTGGCCACAGGCCTACAACCAGACTCGGCCCCATTTATCACCACCTTCTGGGCTCTGCCATTTAGCCAGTCCTCAATCCACTTCACTGTGCACTCATCCAGTCCACACTTCCTAAGTTTCCCTATGAGGATGTTATGGGAGACTGTGTCGAAAGCCTTGTTGAAGTCACAGGTAGATAACATCCATGGCTCTCCCATTGTCTATCCAGCTGATCACCTCATCATAGAAGGCTATCAGGTTCGTCAGACACAACTTCCCCTTGGTGAATCACCTTTCCAGGGACGGAGGTGAGGCTGACTGGCCTGTAGTTTCCTGAGTCCTCCCTCTTGCCTTTTTTGAAGACTGGAGTGACACTGGCTTTTTTTCCAGTCCTCAGGCACCTCCTCCGCTCTCCGTGAACTCTCAAAGAGGATGGAGAGCAGCTGGGCAATGACCCCTGCCAGTTCCCTCAGCATTCTTGGGTGCATCCCATCCGGGCCCAAAATTTATGGGTGACTAGTTTGCCTAAATAACCCAATCCTCCTCGACCAGCAGAAAGTCCTCCTCTCTCCTGGTTTTCTCTCTTGTCTCTGGGCTCAGTAGACGGGGACTGGCCTTAGTAGTAAAGACTGAGGCAAAGACGATATTTAGTAACTCTGTCTCCTCAGCATCCTCCATCAGCAAGGCACCCTCCCTATTCAGCAATGGACTAATGTTTTCCCTAGTCTTCCTCTTGCTGCTGATGTATTTCTAAAAGTCCTTCCTGTTGCCCCTGACATCTCTCGTTAACTCTAATTCCAAATGAGCCTTGGCCTTCCTTGTTACATCCCTGCATTCTCTGACAATGTTTCTATGTTCTTCCCATGTGCCCTGGCCCTTCTTCCACATTATGTACCTGCTCTTTTTCTCATTAAGTTTACCCAACAGCTCCTTGCCCATTCACACAGGTCTCCTGCCCACCTTGCTCAACTTCTTTCTTAAAGGAATGCACCAATCCTGAGCCTGGAGAAAGTGGTGCTTTCCCAAGGGATTCCTCCAAGGAGCTCCCTGAAGAGGTCAAAGTTAGTTCTCTTGAAATCCAGGGTTGCGATTCTACTTCTTGTCTAGCTTCCTCCTCACAGGATTGTAAATTCCATCATCTCATGGTCACTGCAGCCAAGACTGCCCCCAACCTTCACATTGCCTCATCACCTCTTGCCTGAACCAATCTGTCCTGAATATACCCGCTGTCTGCAGTGTCCAAAACTCTCCTTAAAATTGATGCTGCCAGTGAACAAAATAACACTGCTTGCATTTGAGAAGGAACTTCTCTGCTGGAACCTCTTGTCTCTTCAACCCTACTTTTCTAAAAAGGATGGAAGCATTCACCAAACCTGAGCAGATTCTTTGGAGTACAGAGTATATAATCTAGAAGAGCATGTAATAAAAGTTCTGGTCTTTTGAAAAGAAAGATAAATTATATTTCATAGAATAATTACAACATACATTACTTCTCTTGTGATTAAAAGAAAATGTTTTTGAATATTTAACTCTCCTTTGCCCTCCTACCAAAAACATATAAGGTATCAATCAAAATCCAGGCATTTTGATCCTGGCATAGTTGATCATGACTTGTGATCAACTAGTTCTGGGTCAAGTGTACTTTTTTTTTTCACAAAAAATCACAGCAAATGGCAATCTGATGTTTAGAAGCAAAACTAGCTAGAATCAAGATGGGAATGAGAAAGAGACTAGTGCTAAGCCTTTAAATATTCTAAATAAAAACTGATAGAAATGACTGAGGAGATGGCGCCATGCTTTTAGCTTTGTGTTTTTAATATGAAGGCGCCCTGAAATGAGAGGTTCTGGTTCTTGTACGACTACTGGTTTCTTTCCAATGAGGCTATGATAACCTTTATGAAGATTAAAATCCCATGTGCCGCAGCAAAAAGGGTTTCTCTCTTTCTCTGTCTCTCTCTCTGCCTTTCTCTCCCCATTCTATTTGCTTGAGATCCGCAGTGTGATACAAATATTGTCAGTAGAATCCAATTAAAATAGGGAGGAAGGGTTAAAACATAGATAGATTAAAAGAAAAGAGAGTATGTGGTTCTAACATGATGAAATACTAATATATTACATGTTTTAGTCAAGCCTTGGAGCAAGATGGATCAAGTAAGAGCACCCCACAAAAATCAAGAGAAAATGAAATACTGCTACATGACAGCAGGGGTACTTTTCTTTGATCTCAGCTATATTGACAGTACAATTGAACCATTATTTAAGAAAGGATAAAGCCCGGCAAAATCATTTTGCAGAGAGAAAAGAATGCCACGGAAAAGCCATCTACCAACCCATGTACACTATGTCATTGAAATATTGAATTTATGATAGGTAGGCAGGCTTGTGAGCAGAAATCTGTGAGGAATATTTTTGAGTAGTTCTAATTTGAGTTGAGTGCTTGGCTGAAGATGACCTAAGGGATTCTTTTATAATAAGAAAAATTAATTGAATTGTGTATTTCTATTATCTTTCCAATAACTGGATAACTTCTCTGTTTCTAATAAAAGAATTTCCTCTGTTACAGGATATTAAACTGATCTCTACAGTTTTACAAATTTGCTCATTGCCCGGCATATTAGTTTTATTTTTATTTTCAACAAATGGATTGAAAATGCATAAGTAATGGCACATTTGGTTTGGACTACAAGATGTAGAGGGTGGAACTATACAACTACTACTACTGCTGTGACACGGAATCCCCATAGCTTCTTCTGATATGCTGATAATGACCTAAGAAGTGGAGTAAATTTTAGGTGGCATTAGGTCCAGCTAACACATTCCAGACACATGCCAAAGAAACTTTTCACAGAGATGGGGTAAAAAAAACAGTAATATTCTATCCTAGTTACACTATGAGGCATAATTGTTTGTTGTCCCCAAGGAATCAGCTTCTGGTGATATGAAAAAGATACATGGCAGGTGTAAAAGTCTGTGTTCAAGTCAACAGTTCGGATAAAAATGACAGTAAAATAGTTACTTCATATCTAACTTTTAATATATTTCTTATCTATAATGTAACATGGAGAAATCATTTGTGGATTTGTATTAAAATAAATATATTTTTGTCATATCCTCTGAAGTAACAACACCTTACGATAGTAGAGGTTTGAAATAGAGAAATATCAGAAATAGTGAGAAATCCTATGTTGAAATGATTTTCAAACATGAGTCTTTCACAGGGAATTAATTTGTGGAATTTTCCTTTAATTCCTTTGTGCAACACCTCAAAGAAAAAAACTGTAATTAATTATGTTTATTGCTGGATTGCATGATGGTTCAAGTACACTTTTCATAAGAACCTGCATTAGTAGGATATCATATAAGAAAGAAGCTTGACTCTTCCTGCTGACATTTTTAGAAATTAATCTCAGTTTGGGAGTTCCTCATATTCAGAACTAGGCACTGTAATTTAAAGAGGGAATGCACTGTATTCTTGCATAACAAAATCTGAAGCATGCTTGGAGCCCAGCTCCTCACTTTACTTTCAAAATGATAGCTATGAGGAAACTGATTAGGGAAATAACTAGAATAGGATGCATGTTTCTTTCTCTAGTAAAGTTAAAAAAATAATTGAAAACTTGCAAGTGAAGAGATGTGTATTCAGGCTTTTTGTTCATTGTTGATTCTATTGTGGCTGTTGCACAGCTGGAAGTATTTTCTACAGAAAATTGCTGTGATGACAATTCTTGGTCTGTTCCTCTGTCCCTGTAGAAATTGCAGCAGTTCTACCTTGCAATTTTGTTTTTGACTTAAGGGTGATGACTTCTGTTGTCCTTCATGGACAGAGACATACTTTTGTTCCGTGTATAAGCAGAAGATTACAAACTTTACAGTCGTCATTATCCAAGCTTATTAGATCCGACTCTCTCCTCTTCTTTCCTTGCTTTGGGAGCATCCTTTGTCTCCTTTCCTAGGGTATTGTTTGTCACTCACCTTTTTGTCTCTTACTGCCAAATGCATTTAATAGCTTTTAAGTCTGTTTTCAGTTTCTGATCCCTCTGTGCTCTACTACCACCACTTCACCCATGGCCGTTCTTCACCTGTGCTTTTAGGCAAGGGATGAGACTCCAATCTTCTCTACACTTGGATCGCTTTGTGTTCCCCTCTCTATCCTGCTGCTCCACGTCAGGGATTCTTGATCTCACAGGTACAAGGACCACCTAGATTGCGGTCTTCTCTTCATTACCCCTTCCCATGAATACAGGGTTCACCGAACTGTGTGAGATATGTTTGCTGCATGTTCTATTATACTTTTCCTTTATTGAAGGATCTCTCTTCTTATCTTTCCTACAGAGACTTTCTGTTCTCACCCTTTCTCTCTTGACAAAAGCTGTGTCTGTTCCCTTGCTGTCTTCTTCACGCTCAATAGGAATTCCTCCGGTTCCATTCTCATGCATCAAAATCCTCAAAATTCTCCTTGAAAGAGTGCTGCATTTCATTTCTGCCTATCTGAATAATTCCCTGTTTTCTGTCAGTATTAGGTCTCAGTATCTGTTCTTACTTTTTCTCCTTTGCATATTTCACCGATCAAGATATCTTTCTCTTCAACTCTAGGTTGTATCTTAGAACTCAGTTCCACTGAATGGATAATCAAGGGTATTATTGTTACCTGAAAAGCATTAATAGGTGCCTTTATCAGCCAGCTCTGTTCAGTGTGGGTATATAGACAGTTACAGGCAGTTAAACCTATCATTTTTGTAACACACTTGGTTCTGATTTTTATGTCCTTGTTTCCCTTTGTCTTTCCTAGGCCAATGAGTGATTCATAGAACACCTAAGTTTTATAATTAGCTTTAAATGCTACAGCCAGTTATCACAGTATGTACAGATATGCCATGAATGGTATCAACTTGATAAGTCTACAAAGGACTTACTTACACACCAAATATTTTTGTATGGCTGCCAATCAGCCATGTCTTGTCAATGCTGCTGATAAGAGTCTCATTGTGTAATGTGGAACTGCTTGCTTCAGTGGACAGTTTGTGTAGAGTAAAAAAAAAAGGAGAAATTAAGGCCTCCAAGAACTGAGCAGTTTGTCAGCTAGAATGACTGAGCTGAGAGCAACTTCTGTTAAACAGAAAAAAAAAGCTGCTTAAAAAGGTGTTGCATGAACAAAGTGTGTGGAACCTAAAAAGCTTTTTTGGGGCATTTCGCAATCTTTCCAGCCAGTGAGGCCATCCAAACGAAAACTTAGGAGATATATATTTGCTTCAGAGTTCTGAAAAACAAAACATTTGTTCTCTGGATGAGAGTCCACTGCTAAAAGAAATCATGCTAAAAAAATCCACTGCTAAAAAAATCATGGAAATAAATGTCATACTAGTGACAGTAGTACCACTGAAACTAGTTAAAATCCTACTGGCAAAACTGAAGGATCCATTTCCTTGATGTGTCATCCCATGCATTTTTAAAGTAGTATGCAGAAATTCATCTGTATGCAGTTCTGAGTAATTTAATGGAATGTAAAGATATGTGACATCTGTGTCTGTCTCGAGTCCAGTTTTATAAAGAAGAAAAAAGAGGGTTTGCATTAATACAGATAGGCACAGCTTTACCAGGGATGTATTAAGAGATATTGATATAATTTAATTTTCAGTAGTGATAAAGTAAATATATATCAGGATATTCAAGCTGGCTTATATTCTAAGCCAGATGTCTTTGGCAGTTACAAGCAGAAACTGTATACCAAGTTGCACATTTTGTCACTAATTCCAAACTGTAGTTATGTTGTCACTGGTTTGCCGAGAGCCATCTGCTCAGACCTCATTTGATCTTCTCATTCAGCTGCAGTTCAAGTTAGGGGACAGAATGTGTGGAAATGAGAGAAATTATTAGAGTACTATTTTTTTCCCATGGAACATTATGTCTTTTCAATATACTTACAAAATATTTATTAAAAAGATGCATAAATAATGTCGATATTCTATATTCATGTAGAATTTTAGACCCTCTGCAGCTATAAATGTAGGAGCAATGGCTAGTTATTTATCATCTCTTCATCTCTCTATGAAAAATTTATAAACATATAAATATACTATCAGGTCATTTGTTAGTATATGTAATACCTGTTTCCCTTTTGTAGAAAGTCTATGCCAAACAAATGCATGTAACAGCAACTAGTTGGACACAAAAGTCTATAGTAAATCTGACACAATGTTTAAAATATTCATTTATGGTTTAATCTGCAACTGAAGAGAATCAAAGTATAGGAAGCAGAAATCTCTTACTGTACAGGCCATTTAATATGCAGTTTGATTTTGCAGTTTACTAAGCATTTTTGCATCATTTCTCAGTTAGCAAGCTGATCGGTGAAGAGGAATAATGGCTGCCTAGAAATGAAATAGAGGCAACCAGTTCTATGGACAGTTAGGAGACTGTGTTTGGTTAGGGAAGAATTTAAGTTTTACTGGCCGTGATCTTGTAAATTATACTATATATACGTCGGAGCAGAACAGATCAAAGTTTTAAGACCTTACTGTACCACTCAAGGAGAGTAACCCTTTCATTCCTGAGGTTAAAATGAGTGTTATCTATCTAGTTCAGTTTTAAGTTTGAGTTTTAAGTACACTTAAATATGAGATGGTAAGTGTAACTAATATAGCTAAGTTTAAGAACGTATAGTTTAAGAACTTTAGAAGGTCTTTGCAAAGAAATTGCTGGAAGAACTGTCAAATGCTCTTTTTAGTTGGTGTTCTCACATTTTACCACTATATAAATAAAACTATGTGTATGTAAAGCATAATATCAGAATAGGGAGAAGTTTCAGGAATAAATCCATTCAAGCAATGAATCCTGAATTTAATATTTATTCAAGCTCCTCAACTGAGGGAAACTTAAACTTTTTTCACCTGTACCCTTTGGAGTAAAAGATACTATAAGGAATGTCTTACACATAGTGAGATTGGATTTGCCATTTGCACATTGCTTTATGATGTAAAACTCAGTTTGATTTTTTTGTTTTAGATGATGAAAAGAAGATGTGTGATTTTTGTTAGCGTCCATAGAATGCATCTTGAGCCACAACACCACAGGCCACAGCAAACTTTCCAGCCTTTTTGTTTCAGTTGTTGGTGTTGGAAACTTGAGGCCACAATAACACAAAAACTGATTCTGTAATGTGGCTTCAATGGACATTCATTTGAAGTTATTACAAAAAGTAATAATATGTCAGATATTCAGTATCTACGTGTGTAGCCTTGTATAAGACAATAGCTTTGTCAAGGCAGAGGTTGGAATTAAATTGTATCTGGAAGATCCAGTTTTTCATAGCTCATATTTGACTTTTTTTTTTTTTTAATTTTTATTCAGTGTCATACTCCTTTTTTTTTTCCATCAGTGGGGTGGAACTGGGATAGAGGAACATGCAAGTCTCTCTCTCTCTCTTAGCTCTCTTAGTCCCTGGGGAAAATATATATATATGTGAAGGAAACCAAATGCATTGCCTGAAAAATTACCAAATGTGGCAAAATACCTGGGAACTGTACAAAAATAGAAGGTATCATGCAGCTTGGGGAAGTTGTAAGCCAATGTGGGCTTTGTAAGCACAGAAGACACATGATTTTAGAGACATGTGATTCTTGTGGTGCACCCTTTGCCATAGATCAGTGATGCATCTCAGAGGTCCTCTTAATTTTTCTTGTTAGGCCTGGCTGGCTGGCCAGGACTATATTACTGTGTCCTGTGGGTTTTAATAAAGGCCATGTGGCTAATTAGTACAAGTGAATAACTATGAAGAGTGGGGCTACCACACTCCTGCAGATAAAGTATTTATATGTTCTGGATTTTGCATTTTTCAGTTTCTGCCACAATACAAAGGTATATTTGAAAATCAGTGGAACTGTGTTCCTTTTATACAAAGCTCATGCTATTTAACAGGCCATTAACACTTAGCTTTCCAAACGTACATATGCGGTTTGTGTTCATTATATTAAGTCTCAGAATAAAACTGAGTAGGTGCTTTAGTTGAACTATAAATCCCACTGATAAATCTATTCTGTTGTGCTAAGGTTTTGTTAATGGCAAAAAAACATGAGGGAAGTTTGACTTTCCACATATTTTAAATTTTAGTCTTGGTGCCTGACACAGATTGGTCGTGTGAATACATTTGAAAATGAGATTTCTCTTAAATCTTTCTGCTTTGGAATCATTGGGAATTCTGCCATGTCTGCCAGAGATGAGATTTCATTTGTACTTGTGTTTCTCCTGTTCTGTTTTGCAAAGCAGTTTTCTGTGGCAACTCTAAGAAAAAGGAATCTATTACATAGCTAAGAAGATGCTTGCCTATTGTAAAGTACAGTATTGGGATAAACCAGTATTAGGTTTTCACTCATTTTCCAATCTGTAAAATTGACTATATTTTGCCATTAAAATCAGCAACATCCCTAGAGATCTTTGAATGCTGAAAGTTGCAAGGTAATATTACTAGATAAGCAGTTTATCCTTTTTTTAGATGCCTCTATTGTTTTGTAAGGATTATAGGAGACTTTGTTATCAAACTTTTTTGTAGAATTTTATACTATGTCTCTTACCTTGAAGTTAAATGCTTGTGAGTGTGTGTGCAATGTTCCTCAGTATGAAGAAAGAGATTTACTCAAAAATAAAAGAAAATCACCCAACACCTACAAATACAACCCCATTTCCTTTTGAAGGAAAAAGGAAGACTATGCAATATTACTATTTGTGCAATGGCTTAGAGCAATAGACATAAATGGGGACTGAAGCATTTACTTTTCAATTTTGCTTTCCTTTGGACAAATGGGCATAGTGTCAATTTTTCCAGTCTGTGAGCTCTGTTGTGTCTGCATAGCTATTTCTTCAAATTGGACTTATTTTCTACTTGTATAAAACTCTTCATCTACATTGTGGATAGAGTGCATTAAGTTACTCCCTGTGGTGCACAGCTGGAAACTATTCTTCACTGCAACGTTTTGTTTTGTCCCAGTTTTTTCTCCCCACTGTGTTCCCGCACAGTGAGTGCAGCTTAGTACTACAGCAGGCAAGCATCTCTTTAGCTGGTGACACTTCTTAGAACATCTAAAATTGACATGTTCACTTTTGTCTTTTTAACACAAACTCAGTGGCAAACAGCTCTGCTTGATTGCATGAACATTTCAAAGTACTCTATAGACTAGGACAATTGGCTTGAAAAGTTAGACATTTTTAGGCAGGCTGTTTTATTTGCTCCTTTGAAGAGACTAGGGATATTTTGAGAAGACTGAAGGAAATACACTGTGCCAAATATTGGTCTCTTCAGAACAGAGAATAGAATACTGGTTTTAAAAGAGCTTTCTTTGAAGGAGAAAAATATTTTCTCAGTCTTAATATTTTAATAGGGCAAAAGGAAATCCTAAAGCTGATAAAACAAAACACATCTATCTTGGAAGCATTTTAAGAATACTATTAAAAAAGCAATAATGATTTTTTTTAAGTTAACATCTTGCATATGTGTACAGGGACTGCTGTTATTTATATTAATGTTACTCTCTTTAAAATGGGACAGTGATCTTATCACTGTTTCATTGTAATCACAATCTAGATATTAAATAAAACTGAATGCAAAATTTCTTATGCCAGCCATTATCTGTCAAGGGGCAATGGTATAGAACATTCTTCCAGCATCTAATTGCCATGGTCTTTCTCCTTGCATATTCTTCTTTCCTTCCCAGTCTGCCCCACACATTTAGACAGCACCTTCATTTCTCCTCATGCAGAGATTAATGCTAATATCTTCCATCTCCTGTTTCTGACTAATATTTTCTTCTTTTTCACTCAAGGTGACTGCTACTTCTTGCACCCAGTAACAGTAGTCTGCCAGAGGTTATGATCTTGGTTTGGTTTTTCCCCTGTGATGTTGGCTTCCGTTCTGGCACTGGATTCTCTTTTCTAGCATCATGTAGCCCACCAGTTGGTCTGGAGATGTAGGATGATGATGATGCAAACCGTATTTGCAATACTATCAGAATATTGCAATGTTTTGCATTCAATCTCCGTGTAACGATTATGTAAAGGGAGAAAAAGAAAAATGTAAGACTCAACTCTGGTAATTGCTAAGAAGACTCACATGAAAAATATTCATTTTGTTTAGATTCAAATCTACTCTCGGTACCCCTCCTTTCTGTAGCTGCTCCTTGACACAATTTAGAAGTAGCTTAGCCCAGTGGCTATCCCCACTTCATAATGAACCTGTAATCACCGTTCAGCAGATGGTTAATATCTCTGATTTCCCACTAGAATCCTTCCATCCTCTCTCAGCTAGGGAAATCAGTTAGGTCTTGCAGCATGGTCTGAAGGTCAGTCAAATAGGACTATTTGCAGGGAGAGATGGAGAATGGGAGTGAATTCATCAGCTGACAGGCTCTATGAAAATGTCTTATACAAGATACTCGAGTAGCTCATGTGCTTCTGCTGACCTCAACAATCGCAATAAAGCATGTGGGAAATCGGTCAGGTTGGCAGAGAAGTAGGTAATAGAGCATGACTAAGTAGGGCAGGATGCCAGGTATCACTTTGGTAGTATTTATTCCACTGATACTCATTGAGCTTTTTATGAGCTGGAGGTTTGTGAGGAAATCTGAGAAGTACATAAAAGAAAACATTTGAAACGAGGTTGTTATGTTCCCTTATGCAGTGAGTTGCAGGAAAACATAAAAAGAAAATGAATTAGGTAATTCTGCTTTGCAGAAAACTGCAAGGAAATCACAAATCTTGGAGACTGCTCTGAGGATCTATAGGGTCAGTAGCCTTTAATGAGACCTCTGTGGATGTAAGGTAATGGTGTGAAGTAGTATAGAGGATAATGGCCAGTTGGGAAAAAAAAGAATATTGGCAAAAATATTACAGTTACAATAGCAACCCCCCACAAAACCAAGGTTCCAGTTTGGGTAGACTGTAATGTTGGGCTGGAGATGCTATAAGTCCTACTAAGAAATAACTACAGGCTTATATAAGAATGGATCTTGAGTCTATCCAGTCTTAGATCCTTGAAAGGTTTAGGAATAGTTCCTTGGGAAAGGTAGAAGGGTATGAGTACATACCTCTCTGGATAAAATCCTGCAACAACCTGGGATATAGGCGTATTCTGAGATGAAAATGGAGCACTGGACCTTTCATGTTTAATAGTCCCTGATGAACCCCTGTTCTCTGCATTGGTCTGATAGCTTTTTAACCCATTCTGACTTTATGGAATTAAAAAACATTTTATAGCGATATGTCTAAAATTTATTTTCTATTTTATTAAAAAGCACTTCCATTTACAAACAAACAACCCACCCCCTAACAATGAAGAAAACAACTTCTCTGTAATGTTTTGAAACAGAACTCCATATCTGTTGTAACAGACTGTCTAAACTTAGCTTGTTTACTTCCAGATATTTATTTGGTAAACTCATGTCTAATTTTATATACATCTATATAATTATATACACCTTCTTGCCTTTTCCTAGTAAAAACCTCATATTAATCTCAGTGACAATGTAAAGACTCATTATTAATCTCTACATTGAGAAGCTGATATCTTTTTTAGTCCTACTGTGTCCTTTTGGAGAAGAGAGATGGAGAATTTCCTACAGTATTTGAGTTGTCATTGTGCATATTTATGCACTAGTGTAATGATATTCTCTTAGCCTAATATTTTCATTGAAATATCTATAATAACTCTTTCAAGGGTGGTAATAGCTAGTGTAGAGTCTATTGTGTTTTCTCCATGTATATTAATTTGCGTTCCTCAATACCATATTTAATCTGTCTTTTTATTGCCCAGACATTCCACATAGTGGTATGTCTTTATAGTCTGTCTTAATTTTCATTATCCTGAATAATTTCCACCATCAATAAACTGTCACCTTACTTTTTATCCTCTTTTCTAAGTAACTCTTGTAACTCTTGAACAGATCAGGATTCAGCAGAGATCACCATTTTTTTTCCAATTTTATTTCCCATTTTTCTTTTTTTATTGTTGTAATTATCTTATAAGCGGTTCTTCTCTCATATGTCCTGATAGTGTAGCTTCTTTCAAAGCCTCTGAGGAATCTTGCCAATATTTGTTTGTTAATCCAGATATGTTGAGGGGATCTGTATCTGTATCTGAATGCTTGCCAGCTTATACAAAGATCTCTGGTATTGATAAGCTGTGACTCTCATGAGGCCTCTGTAAGAAGCAGCTTGATTCAGTATTTCATACTGACCCAAGTATCCACCATTTTTGTATTTAAAATATTCAGATCTTGACGTAGCCTTCTTAAAAATTGGTATTTGCCACTTTGGTACCAAGGCCCATTGAAGTAAGACAGTGGTAGTGGAAAACCTCAGCAAGTTTCTTTGGTCAATAACATCACTGATAATCCTGACTTCATTCTGAGCGGTGTGGCAGGAGTTTCCACTCTCCGTCACAAATGACAAGAGACAAGATTTTTGATTTAGCAGAATGATAGAACAATGAACAGAGATCATATTACAAGTGTTAGTTACACTTAGCAAAGTATAGCAATTGCAATAGCATTGAATGACAACACAAATGTGATCTGATTACCAATCTCTATGAACTGCTCACTGTCACAACACTGGGCATCCCCAGTCACAAGGGGAATCTAGGCAGGAAGACATGGATTGAAACCTACTCAAGGCCATTATCAAAGAATTTCTCTTTGAAATTCTTTGTTAGTTGTTCAGTTTTTATGCTCTATGTTAGCCTGAGCCACATATATACTCTGCCCATGCAGGTTTGGCTAATGCATGGAGGCGTTCACCCTCTTTTGATGAGCTGAGGGAGAACCATTTATACCACTGGTGGATCATTCAACTGTGATACAGCCAGTTAAACCACTCAGCCTGCATAGTTTTTTGTCTAAAACCAAGGCCAGCCTTCAGTCTCCTGTGTGTTGATATAAATTTAACTTTCCTTGAAAACAGCTGTAGTCACTGACTGCATGTGTTCCTCCCTGGGTTTCATGGGTGCATGGCTCTTACGCATCTTCCTTGGGCCTTCTTCCATGGTGGGGCTTTACTGTTTGGTCACGACCTCTGGTCCTGGTTGTATGCCTGTGTTTGTGCTGATTATGTGCAAGGATGTGTGGTCAACTTTTACCCAAGATGCACTGTATGTAAGAAGGTTATCAGAGAGTGAATTTATGGTCTAACTGATGTACTCTTAAGTTATGCAGGTGTCTTAAATTTAAAACTTGATCTAAAACTTGGTATTTTATATATTTTATACATATAGATATTTAATGGTTATATGTATACTATATTTGTGAATCATGAATCCGCAGTTTTTCCGTTCTCTTTTTCACCTGTTCCACTGGCTTTTTTTTTTTTTTTTTTGAAAGATTTATTTTCCTTTTGCAGAGTACTGTAATTCATTTCATGAAGGATCATTTTGTCCTCTTTACACCAGGCTCCTCTTGAAGAAGGGAGCTGCTCCACTCTAAACCAAATGCCAGACTCTGCTTAGGACTAAATGATTACTAGCTTTTATACTATTAATTTTACAGCCTAAAAGGAGAAGAATGAGGCTATAAATCATCAAAGGAAGCTGCATAGCTATTAACAATTCATCTGTGCTGCTAATGCTTACCCAGGTTTTACTGTGTGCTCCTGTAGTAGAAAGCAGTAAATATCACTGGATGGTTTGAATAAAACTACAGCAAGAATAATCACAGATTTTAAAATGCAATGAAAATAAACTGTAATCAATAAAGGAGAAGCAAGCTACAAAATCAATAAAATCTCAACTATTGACTGACTATACAAATTGGACAGGTTAGTAGCTAATTGGTTGCCTTGCACAAGCAGTATGTTTAACATGGCTTTAAAGTGAGCGTGAGAGTCACTAACTTCAAATGTCAGAGGACAGCAGTGCCATGACCACCAAGCTTGGTAATTAAATGTCATACTGGTTAATTGCAGCAACAATCAGGAGATGGAGTTAAAAGGATCAAAAGGAATGTGTTGAATAGTTTTGTATTGCTCTATCTATGCAGGAGAAAAGGAAAATGATTATCAAGAAAGCTCTATAAATGTACAATAATTGCAAAATCAGTTTTGGTTAAAGCCTTATTTTAGGGTTAGACAAATACAATGGGTTTATAAGCTGTTTGAATTGTAGGAAGGTGGGTTTGGGGCCAGTGGAAATTGTCATGAAATAAATCTGAAGGTGATTCCAATCCATACCCATGTTTGTGTTGTTGTTCTTTTGGTAGCCATGTTGTTCTTTTGGTAGCCTTAATCAGTAGCCATGACAAACTACATTTTTGAAGATGCAGAACTGATTGTTTTCCAGTGTGAAAGGATAATGTATAGATTCAGCTCATCACAGTGATTTGTCTCTATGGATAAATCTTATCATGGCGTGGAAGGAGAGTAGACCTAACTTAATGATTGCCCTTCCTGTGGTTTATAATCTTTATAGCCTACTGCTACAGAGAACTCAGTTCAGCCAAGCATTTAGAAACATGCTTAAGTGCTCTGCTGAATGAGGACCACAGTATATCAAGTAGCATGTGCACCTGAAAAAACAATAACAGTCTTGCTATAAAAGATGTCATCCTGTATTATATTATCCACTTCTTGATGAAAAAGTGGTAGGGTGCCATGCATGTTGCTGCAGAGTTGCTCTGCTATTCTGATGAGAAGGGGGACTATGAAGTCCTAAGTGGAAGAGTAATATAGGGTGTGCAATAGTAATATAGGTGATGCAAAAAAGCTCTTCCTTGAAGATGTAAACAGAAAAGAGGTGTCAAAGCTAAATTCATACAGTGATTCAGTGTCCAGTTAGTAGGAACACAAGATAAATAGTTTAATTATAGAAAAAGAAACATATATATATATATATATATACACAATGCTGAAATGTTTTGAAAGTTTGCATACCTTTCTTTCTTTCCTGGAATTCTGCTGTTTTTTCAGATACAGACAGAGCATAACAATTTAAATTTTAGAGGGGAATGAGACGGAAATTATGTGTATGAATGGTTCTATTCTGATTTATAAATTCTAGAGTCAAAACAAAGTTCTTGGTACTTCTCTGTTCATTGGTTCCATAATTGCTGAAATCTAAGCCTTTTGCTTTAATGCCATATGGGTGTTCAAAATTTTTGATTGTGCTACTAAATTCATCTTGCTCTCCCTTCTGTTGTTTCTGTTTATGATTTTCTTTTTTTTTAATTTTGTTTGCAGGCTTGTTTCCTGCAGTGCTGAACCTGGCTACTAATGCTCTCATCACAGCCAATGCTACCTGTGGAGAAAAGGGCCGAGAAATGTACTGCAAACTTGTTGAACATGTTCCTGGACAGCCTGCAAGGAATCCTCAGTGCCGTATTTGTGATCAAAGGAGTAGGGTTCCACACCGTACGTGTGCATTTTCTATTTTGTTCGTATTTTTTTTTTTCTAAGTTTATTATTCAGGGATTTTAAGACCAACTGACTGGTTGTGGAAGAGAGATTAAAAAACAAAAATATGGATCTTATGAAACACCTGTCTTGTTCTTTTTAAATTAGGTTACATTTTTCAAAGTCTCTTAACTGTTGAGTATATGCCTTAAACTGAAGCTTCTAATCTGGAAACTTTAGGTGGAGCAACTAAATTCAAATTTAGGAGAGCTAGGTACCTACAGCTGTTCAATTATCTTCGTATATGATCACCATGACTCAAAAGCAGTTTACTTTTACTTTCATATCTATGTGGGGAACTTGAACATTTTAACAAGTCTAATTAACATCTGAAATTTCAGTTTAGAGCTAACGGCAGTTTTACTTTACTACACTACTAAAGTACTTACTTTACTACAGTTTTATTCCAGTCCTGTTCTGGACTATTTTTATTAGTTTGACGTTAATTCAGTTTCACTGAATCAGCAAAAATAGATAAAATAATGAAACACCACATGGTTGAATTACTTATTCTATATTTGTTAAAACTGGTCTTTGCTAATAGTTCCTAGTAGACTCATGACAAGCAAAATCAGTTTTCATGTGTGAGTTTGTCACCTTCTGTTAAGATCATAACAAGTGAGGATATTATCCTCAGTTAAGAATAGTAAGAAAGATTAGAATTAAGAAATGATTGTACATGTATGACCTTTCAGTGAAAGAGGTAAATAGCATTAACTTTCCCATTTTTGGGGTGTGGGGAGGTACATTAGCATTGTAAATGGTAGAGTAATGAAGAGACATTTGATACAGATTTTAACTGAAGATATACAGGATTGGAAAAAGCTTAGACTCTGAGTCATAAAGACAATTTCTTTTTTTTTGTTCATTTCCCTGTGAAATCTATCTCAGATCTATTTATGCTTCACTACTGCACATGCTTACAGCCACAAAAGAGCAGAGGACATCTAATCTATCCACTAGCTCCACAGAGGATGAACACAGAGTTTGAACACAGAGAATGATAAAGCTATGGCTGTATCCTTTCAGACAGAATTTTGTTTAGCCTCTCCTTAGAAATTTCCTTTCTAGGCCATCTGTCCTACAGTTATTCTTCTTACAAAGATTTTTTTTTTACCCCTAGTAATAGTTAATCTGTGTCTTCCTCGCTGAAATTCAATTATGTTATCTTGTACACTGACCCCAGTCAATACAAGGAGTAAATTAATCCAATTCTCTTCACAAAGGTCGTTTATTTAGTTAGGAGTTGTTAGTGAGGCTCTGTCTGCTTTCTACTCTAAGTTACCCCTATTCTTTCATTCTTCTCACAGGTTGTGTGTTCTAGAACTCTTAAGTATGCAAATGTCATTTCTATGAATTCTCTGTAGAGATTTTAATCATTATTAAAGTTCACCTGAGTGCCTAACAGCACTGAATGGAGATGAAGGTTTGCTTCAGAATGGACAGATTATATTCCTGTTTATACATCCTACTTAGATATTTCCCTTTCCTAATGATGTGACACTATTTAAAGATGTTTAGCCAGTGTTCCATTATAATCCCCAGATGCTTTTGTGCCAAATGACTACTTTTTCAGTTATTCCCAATCCTGAATTTGGACAGCTAATTATAATTGTCTGAGTATAGACTACTTCAATTTATGAACTTAGTTGAAACCTGTTTTTTCCCAAGACAGTTTTCCAGATTTTGAGTTCTTCTTTAATTATAATAACCACTATCTTCTGATGAAAGGTCATATGATTTTTTTAAAGATAGGAGCATTCAAATATATGTTACATTATAGTACTAGATGTCATTTGGAGAAGCTTTCAGGGCTTTTCTGAAACATTTAGACTGGTAGAAACACTGTACAATAGATTCTATATTTATAGATGGATTTTTAGAGCAGAATACAAGTTTTCTCTCTCTCTCTCTCTCTTTTTTTTTCTATCAAGCTTATTTAATTCACAAAGCAAATCTGAAATGGAGCTGGATTATTTTGTCCCAATGTCCTCCCTATGATACCAGATAGAACAGACTCACTTATACATATATATGTGTATGTGCGCATATATAGAGATATATATATATACACACTCATATAGGAATGACTTGAATACTTTCTCTCTGTGCTTTACTCCACTCATACAAGATTTAATCTGCCTGGCTACAGAATGGCTGGTCTTTCATTGCCAGCCACTTCTCGTTTTAACGTTTTGAAACGTTCATTTGGCAGAAGGAAGTGCTTTATTCTAATAGAGATGGCTCATTAATAAGAAAGAGAGCCATGTAATGTAACCAGACTTTAAATGATCCCCCTGGAACATGTGAGTCTGCTGTTCCTCCCCTTAATTACTGTAGTAGGAAATGAACACAAATTCCCTGGTTAATCACATGTGAGCCCAAATTAAAGAGTACAATTTGATGGTCTCACTCTGTAAGTTCTCCCGCTTATCATCCATCAGTGAGACTGGTCCATGAACTGCATTTGCAATCCAGTTCTTCTTGCAAATATTATATCATTTTCTTTTCCTTTTTGAGTATGGAAAATATACCAGCAATTAATCAGTGTTTTCAAATTAATTGTGATTACTTTCATAATGGTGATTACAGTTAATTCATCTCCCAGCCCACTTTCTCATGACATGTATTTATATCGATTACACCTGAAACGATTATCTCAAAATTTCCGATTAGCTTTGGTCACAATCACGCAATAGCTCTGAGTTGGATTTGCAGGTGATTTTTGCTAGTACTCATTAAAAGTCAAGATTTGTAAAAAAGATTAGAGCTGTGAGAACTGACAAAATGTAAAGTGTAGGTGTTTTGTTTGTTTTTCTCTTTAGTATAAAGATGCTGCTAATAGCACCACTTACATCACCAGTATTCTATCTTGCAAATATGGGTGCCTAGTAATGCCTAATAATGAATCTGATATTTAAAAAATTTGGGGTATTTTCAATTCTGAGAGCTGATTTCTTTCCTCACTCCCACAAAGCACTTTAATTGTATCTTTAAATATGTTCAGACATTCTGGCTTTCTTAATGAGCTAGGACTCCTGTCCTCCACAGGCGGCTGATGTAGTAACAGAGACACAAAGAATATCAATCTGATTAGTTAATTTAAATAATAGAATAACAAGTAAATTAATCAGTTCATGAATTCTTTGGAATTGTAGGACTAGCTAATAATAAAAGGTATTTCAGTTTCATATAAAGAAATCTTGTCTTTTTGGTTTCTCCTGCCTTTTTATATTCTCTTCCAAACAGAACCTGGGTCAAAAAGCTTACTATTTTTGAAGTAATTTTCAGTTATTTTCCCCATAACGTGCAGTCTTGCTCTAGGCAATTACAGACTTTAAAATATGTAAGACTAGAACCTTTGTATCCTTTAAAATTGAGGTTATGGTATCCTCCAGTTTACACAGAAGAAAAGCAAGAGTTGGCCAAAAAAAAAAAAAAGATCTGGAGATTGGACTAAATGCAGCCTAAATAACATAAAAAATACAGCATTTCACTGCAATATAAGTGGTATTTTCATGTTGAAATCTGTGAAAAGTTTCATGCTATAGATAAATTTATATTCCTATTACTCTGAATTTGTTAGGAGCACTGACACAGAGTAAACACAGACATGAAAAATAATGCATCTTGGACTTTGATCTGATGGTCTGTTCCCAAGGGAACTGTCTTTGTATGCACTTACATGAATCAGAATATTTTATTGTTGAGAAGTATACTCTGTAGTAATTTCTGCAATATTATCCTGTCTGCATAGAAAAGGCTTAGAAATTCAAGTACCAGTATGACTATAATTCTGTTTTCCCTGCAAGTCAGATCTCAGGTTCCTGATTTCCTGTGTGCATTGCAACATTTAGTCATCTGATGATTTCATAGTAGTTGAATTTTTTTGCTTGGAAGATCACAGGAAGTGCTCATACCATTTGATTTAGATACCTATATTTTCTACACAATAAGTGTTGGCTCCGAGTGTATTTAATTAGGTGTTCTGAATCACCTTTGGGATGCTAACCAAAATTAGCTAATATTAGATGGGTATCTTAGTAATAGTAAGCACAAGACTGCAACCCCAGAGTAAAAGAAAAATAAATTTCCTGTTTTTTGTGTTACTGTGGTACTCCATTAGTCCCATAATTGTTTTTTAATCTAGTTATTAAAACTAAAATGACTTAGTTCTTCTACCAATACTGTCTTATGTTTATTTTATGTGTTTCTAATGCTCTTAACAGAACGACATCCGATAACAAATGCAATTGATGGCAAGAACACTTGGTGGCAAAGCCCTAGTATCCAGAATGGGATCGAATATCATTATGTGACCATTACACTGGACCTTAAACAGGTAGGCTTCTTGTGTCTGTTTTCTTCTGCAAATGCTTTCTTTGTTACACAATAGTTCATTTGCATTATTTTCCTTTACACTCTCTGTTGCTGTTATATCATGAAGTCACTGTCAACTTCTTCTATAGCTTTTGGCTGTTCATATAGTGGATGTTCATGGATAGTGATGACTGTGATCTATTCATTGTAATATAAGGTACTGAATTAAAAATAGTTCATATACACCTTTATGAAGAAAAAAAAATATTTAAAATATAACATATTTAGGATTTTTTTAACCATTTCTAATTTTGTTCTTTGAAACCAAATAAAAGATGGAATAACTCCATGTATCAGTACTGGCTGAGGGTTGACCTGCTGGAGAGCAGTTTTGCAGAGAAGGACTTGGGAATCCCAGTGGACAAGCTGACCATGAGCCAGCAATGTTCCCTTGTGGCCAAGAAGGCCAATGATTGGAATCCTGGGTTGCCTTGGGAAGAGCACTGCCAGCAGGTTAAAGGAGCTGATCCTCCTCGTCTACTCAGCCTTGGTGAGCATGCACCCGGAGTACTGTGTGCAGTTCTGGGCCCCCTGGTACAAGTGAGACAGAGCTACTGGAGTGAGTCCAGCAAAGGGCTGCTAAGATGATTGAGAGGCTGAAGTATCTGGCGTATGAGGAAAGGCTGAGAGAGCTGGACCTGTTCAGCCTGGAGAAGAGAAGACTGAAAAGGGAACTTATCAGTGTGTATGAGTATCTGATGGGAGAGTATAACGGAGATGAAACCAGACTCTTTTCCATTTTTTAGTGGTGCCCAACAATAGGACAAGAGGAAACAGGCACAAACTGAAACATAGGATGTTCTGTCTGAACATGAAGAAAAGCTTTTTAACTGTAAGGACTGAGTAGTGAAGCATGTTGCTTAGAGAGCTTGTGAATTCTCTATGCCTCAAGATACTCTAAAGCCATCTTGGCCCAGTGCTGGGCAACATGCTGTATGTGACCCTGCTTGAGCAGGGTGAGTGGATTAGATGATCTCCAGCGGTCCTTTCCCACTGCAGCCATTCTGTTATACTTTTTTTTTCACTGTATTATCATTGATTTAACACCTCTTGATGCTGGAGTACTTGTAGGGTGCTAGACATGGTCTCTTATTCCTTTATACCTGGAAGAAAGTCTGAATCCTAGAAGTATCTTTCACGTTCTGACTTTGGAGCCCACATTGTCATGATTCATGAGAGCCATAAATCTGGATACATGACCTCACATCTGCAGCGGTGTTCCAGGTCTGATTCTCTTGTAGTTCGTGAGAATAAACCTTTTTAAGGAGATTTGTGTTAAAATGTGTTAAGGTGTAGGACGTTAATTTAAAATGTTTCCTTGAACTTTTAGAATTATTAGTTAGTTTGCCAGTACAACGAGGGACTGTCTGTGTTGTTGACTATGGCTTATTAAAATGTAAATAGCTTTCATGCGTTAGAACGAAATTAGCATTCTTGTTTTTCATTGCCCCAGAGATTTCCATGTGCAGTTTAGGCCAGGTCTGCTAAACTAGAACAATACAATTTTTTTTCCTATGATGTCAGTATCTAGATTGTTTTAATAAATAACCAAATGTGTGTACTTCCAGAAGCCTTTTTTTTTGATATCCTAAAAGCTAGCAACTAGAGAGTTTGTATGTACATTAAAGAATAAGTCCAGATTGTTCAAATCTATTTAAAACATTTCTTTGTGTACCAACTGATAGCAAATTTATAGTACAGCACTATGTCTTATGTGGGTTTGTTTCATTTTGGTTTTCGGTTTCTGTTTTTTTAAGGGAGATGGTGCTCAGGTTCTTTCCCATTTTGTCCTGCTTACTGTTCAAATAAAGATTGGTAGTCCTTTCCATATGCTGATATGGTGTCCTCGTAATACGTATGTTGCAACTTTCTTGGCTTCTGGAATGCCTCGCTAGTAAGAAACAGAGTTTGGATTTTGAAGAGTATTAGAAAATGTTTGTTTGCATGTTATTTTGTATGTACAGCACTGAGCTTTCTTCTCTGGCTAGAAGTACCTAGTAGTGAGTGGAGGAGGTCAAAAAAACTCTTTGAGACCTTTGTGAAAAAAAATACTGTTCTTTACAGTATATGAGATTCAGTAATTGCTGTGTTTGTGTTGATATAGTCTTGCTTTAGTACAAAAATGCTTGACTTCTTTTTGTAGATGGAAATAACAAATGACAAATCTACAAGTAATGGACTGTAAATTGCAGGAATGCATTAGTTTGTGTGTTATTACTGATAATTATGACAGTACATGGAATGCTTTTAGCATATTCTAATTTCATGAAAAAAAATGAGAAAAATAATTGTAAGTCCTTCATTTAATAATGCTTGACCTTTGGGACAGATACATATTTTTACTTTACTGTACAATATACCCATAAAAATGTTGTACAGTAGTTACAGATGATAACTATTAAAACTGTTTGAAGAAGTGAAATCCCTTCAACTTTAGAAGGAACCAACAGGTCAGGTAGGAAAAACACAGAAATTTCCTTCACACACACATTTGAGATGTCATGTAATATTTTTAAAGAACTTGTATTTGTGATGGAGACTAGGTTCCTAATTCACTAAGGTGTCTTTGAAATTTGTACCCCTTGAAAAAGTTACATGTTAAAAACTGTGACTATTGAGCTCTGAGCATGTTTGCTATTTTATACTTGGCTCTTAAGCCTTCAATTTTTAAGAGTTTAGCCATTTCTAAATGTATTGTGTCTTATGTATTTCACAAGAGTGTTTTGACCTGCCACTCATAGCTATACATCTGAAACTAGTTTTTACAATGCTTTTCATCCAATAAGTGCATAGGAGGTCAAAATATGAATGCAGATTTATTTGGTAGAAGATCCTTTGTAATGTGCATGGACTGCTCAGAAAAATTTATATGAAGCTGAGCTGCCCTGGTTCCTAAAAGTGGAACTAAGGATCTGATTTCACCAGGGTAGGTCTCTCTGTTCTAGATCATTGCGTCTATGAAGTGTTCACAAATTATAAAAAAGATGAGTCTGCTGTTTTCCATCTTTTGCTCCTGCTAGTTGTGCAAGGACTGTGGCTTTGGCCTTAAAGTGATGGGGTAGTTCAAGTGCAACAGAAGTAACTCAGGTCCAGCAAGTGCAATTTTTAGGAAGATAAGCTCCTTCTCTTCAAAGAGTCATACTCTTTTGTTATAAGTGCAGAGAAAAGACTTAGCAAAACAGAAAGGCAGGAGCTTCCAGAGAAAACATATCCTCTCTGAGGTGAGGTGGTCAGCCCATCTGCTCCTGATTTCTGCACACATCAGGACACTTTTATTAATGAATTCCCTACTGTTGTAGGAATCGAAGACATTAGTAGTGTCTTTGGTACAGCAAAGATATTTATGTCAAGAGCATGTTTGTGTGGTTAGGTGCTTTATTTTTAAAGGCTGCTGGAACATTTTATTGTAGTGTTCACCCCGAAGAGAGAATTTAAAAAAGGATTCTGAAAAAATAGGGTCTAGATGGAAATCATTGTAGTCCCGCTTCCTCCTGAAGTGCATTCCAATACTTTTTAAAATACAAACTTTTAGAATCATGGAATTTACTATTGAGAGGCACATGTAATACTATTGGGAAGTGGCATTTCCGGTACTGTGCAGAGAACTGAGTAAGTGGAAGAAGGATGAGAATGTTTACCTTTCACAGAACTGTTTTGAAAAGCATTTATGAAAAGCAGAGAGCAATACTATGCTTATGTTAATTCATTATTTGTATTTCTATGTTGACCAGGTATAATTCAGGTGGAGAATTTTTTAGCTGTTTTTTATTATTATTGTTCACTACTTGATACACTTGAATGACCATGAGCAGAAACATAAACACATACATTTCATTTTTTTCATAGCTCTTCTTATTAATAGTACTGCTGGGAAGATTAAAAGAATTGCAAAACTGAATGTTGTGCATTTCTTTTTGCTTTATCTACACAAGATTGCAGAACCAGGAGACTCTGGCAAAAGACAGACATGATAGAACTAGGCAACTGTGACAAGCTGAGTGAAGAAATTCAGTCTGAGACACAAAAGTAACAGGATAGGACTTAGACTAGTATTATAAGAGCTCAGTGTGTCAGTCTGTGGGAAAAAAAACCTCTCCTACTAATGAAAGAAAACAAAGAATTTGAGTGTGTGTGTGTGTGTATGTACGCACACATTCACCTTCAAATTCAAAAAAGTTCATAAAGGAAGAAGTGTTCCATGCAAAATAAATACTTCTTTACTTCCTTGCTGCTGTGGGTACGCAACTGCAAACATCAAAAATATTTGCATTTTATATTGCAAAAATGTAGTACACTGTTGAAAGTAGTACATCACAGCTGGGTTATGTATACCACATTCCAAAAAACATGTCATCATTTTGGTCCCATATTTTATACTACTTGATTAAAACAAAAAAGCCTGAATTTTGGGTTGCATGTTTATATAAAACTAACTGATACACATAATGTGAAATATGACCACTATTGAACACTTGGGTAAAAGTTGAAGCAATTGAGGAAAACATGTGAATATTGATACTTGGTTGTGTTTGCCATAGCAAAGAATATGAGCCCAATGGCAGAAGACTTCTGCTTATTGATGCTGAGTACTCGGTCTCCTCACTGTCCACTTCTCAGGAGATTTACTTTGAACTATGTTCTGCACTGTGAAGTGAATGTCCATTAGTAGTTCAAATGAATCAACTTTGCTTCCGAGCATATTCTCCTGGTTTTGGTACATCTGAAAGCAGTGCAGTCTGCTAGCTTCAAGGTCTATCCATGATGTGAACCAAGACATGGTAAATTGGAGTGGTCAGGAGATACACTTCAAAAGCATGTACTTTGTGTGAACAAGAAAAGTTAATGTGGATGTGCCCATGCAAGCTTTGCCTTTGAAGTCCAGTTTTTGCATCAAGACTATCAAAGGCAGAGTACACAAAAATGGTGCTGCTTCCCGTAACTCAGGCAATATTCCTGACTTGTGTTTGGAGAGAAGAAGCCTCCTATGAAGAGAACTTGCTTCTCATTTGCTCTATGGTTTGCCAGTAAGACTGCTGTGTTGATAGGCTGCAGCTATTTGCAGCTGTCAGATCACAACACTATCCATATCTCCTGCGGGAGCACAGCTCTTTCTTAGGGTTCATCACTATCACACAGCAGCAGAGACCACATGTTTGTTTGTCAAGGACAGCATGAGGCCAGCATGCCTAATACAGTCATACAGACCCATGCTGAAGATGTTGTCCATATGTGTGGCCAGAATGAGATAGGTTACTTGTCCCAGATACATCTACCTTGAGGAATGACTGTATTTAATGAAAGATTGTACGAGGAGTTAAATTCTTATTTTTGTCACCAGTTTGCTGCCCTGTCTTGCATTCTTTCCCCTCCTTTTTAAGATTTGATTGTGAGGGTTACAAAAAGATTACTGTAGGATAGATTGGGTTGGAATAGTTATGTAATCTCAGAGATAAATTTGTCTTTCCTCACTGACCATTTCTTTGTGCTTCTAGCAAGTGAGATGATTGTTTCTGTTTCACTGTCCCTATCCAAAGCTAGACTGAAAACACACATTCTAGGAACCATGTCATATTGCAAAATAAGGGACAATGAATATGCTGAGTCTGCATCCCTATCCAATTTATATTCTCCTTAAGGGAGAAAGAGACACTTATTTGAGTCTTGATGGCTTAGAAGTCATGGGATGGATTTATATTCTGGAGGCATATCCCTGTTGCCTGGTTTCAAAAACTAATGTAACTCATTGGGCAGACTGGTGTCCACCCAGCAAAACCATGCAATTAGGTCTATTTAGGCTAATGCTTAAGGATTGACTTGAATTTCTCTTACAGAAAAAGTGAAATATAGTATAGATGGGATGGTAGGATACTTCAGAACAAAACTGCTTCTTTGAATATAGGTTTATATTTACTATTTTAACTGATAATAGTTAAACCAAAGAAAACCCATGGAATCAGAACCAATTGTGCCACCCAGCCATACTGAAAGAGTATTTACACACTAGCCACATAGTAGTACAAAAGATACTCATATATATTTGTAGGGAATCTTTGATTTTCATGTTAGATTTTCTTTTTTTTCTGGAGAATAAAAAAATATTTTCTGTTGGCAAAAATACAGATAGATTGCCATGAAAAAAGTCTGACATCAAATATCAGACCAACTAAAGGAACAAACAGAAAGTTCATGGCACTGTTTAGTCTTGTGTTACAACAACCAAATTAGTAAAATTAAATGCCAGTTGGTCTTCACATACTAAACTTGTAAAATGTGTCCAAACATTTTACATAGCTAGTATTTTCTGTTTTCTTTTTACTGACTGTTTTGTGGTTGAGTTTCTGTAAAGGTATAAATCCAGTGGCTTTTCTTTGTCTCCAAACCAGAAAGTAACCTCACAGAAATTAAAGTGAATGCAATCTGTGAAACATCTCAGCAGCAAGTATCAATCTGTTTCATCCATTTGCTCAAGTGCATAAGGAAAGAAATATGAACAGAAGCAAATATGCAGTTTCATGATTACTTTAACCTGCTCTGCATGTCCCCAGCTTGGCTAAACTTTCTTATTCCCTTGATCTGGCACTCACTTGATGCAACCATGCAGTGAATCAGATCCATTCCTTGAGCTGGCTGAAAACTAGTCTTGTCTTGTTTATTTTTTGGAAGGATAGGTTTCTGCCAGATCAATTTTCTAATTTGGCTTAATGTGTGAGTTTTAATGTAAGTGTGAGGGAGGGTCCAGGAGCATATTTCTGGAGGTAGTAGGGAAATCAGTTCCACCCCTCTTAGGAGCAGCTGGCATGCTATGCTGGCTTCAACTGATTGTAAAATTTAAACCTAAAATACTAATCTGTGAGTTTTGAAAGCTGTGAGATACAGTGCCTGCCTGCAACTTAGAGTTGTCGTGCTGCATATTTTAGTATTTCTTGCACATAGATCATTCTGATTCAAAATAATGTAAATGTTCGAGAACAAAAAGCATTTAATTTTCTCAAAAAAAAAAATCCTAAGACCAGTTCTCAGGCTCAGTTACACCTAAGTGCCGATGGACTGTTAAAGCGAAAGCCCTAAAAAAGATGCAAATAAACGGAGAAAATGAGACCATCAAACTAATGAAAAAAGAATGATGTTCTGTTGAAGTTCCCAGCCAATTTTTGCACTCAGTAACTGAATGCTAGTTATAAAACCAATTTATTTATTTGGTTGTTTTTACAGACTTGAATCTGAACATTTCAATAATTCTCTTCCATTTCTTCAGGAGAATATGGTCGAATAGAATGTATGTATGTTGGTGCCAGATATTATCCAGAGTTCCTTTTTTTTTCCTCAGAATTAAATTTCCCATTTTCATGTCATTCAGACAAAAGCCTAAAGAAAAATGAATGATCTTTGTCCTTACGCAAGGGTCAAGAGTGCACAACTCTGCCAGCTGTAACTCCAGTAGAGCCTCATGCATTAAGCTGCTAGGTAATCTAATAAATGTTAGTAATGTTACTCAAGTTAACTGTTTTGCAGCACTAAGAAAGGAATGCTTTTCTTGGGTGGAGTAGTAATGCAACCTACAATGCTAGGAATCCATTATAGTACTGAAAAATCAGTTGTAATATCTAACATATACAGTGCTGCTATCCAGGTTAAGTGGTTGTATTATCCATAAATCTCCGTAGGATTATTTTGCCCAGTCTTTACAGACTCTAACTTTATTGCTCTGTACTTTATCAGAAAGAATATATAAAAGTAAACTATTCCTTTCAGCTTTGTATCCTAATACACACCTGTAAAGATTAAAANCTAGAGGACCCACATTCCCCCTGATCTTCCTTTTACTGTTAATATATTTATAAAAGTTTTTCTTGTTATTTTTAACATCCCTTGCCAGGCTGCGTTCCAGCTGCGCCTTAGCTTTCCTAGTTGCACCTCTGCATCAAAAAGTTATCGTTTATCAGAAAGAATATATAAAAGTGAACTATTCCTTTCAGCTTTGTATCCTAATACACACCTGTAAAGATTAAAAGAAGTTCAAGAATTTATAGTTTTTTCTTTCTGGGGTCATTTGCCTTAAATTGTGCCTAGATGTCTACAACAGATCTATGTACTGTTTTCCCCTCTCTCTTAGCTCTTACTAGAGTTGCTATTCTCCTTTCTGTCCTTGGGCAAATAGTTTCAATCAGAGGTCCTAAATACCATGTTATAGCTTCAGAATCTAGCACGTGCTGGGACCTTTTCACATGACTATGAGGCTTTCTTCTGATTTTGTATTATTGGCAGTTCTGGTAGTGAAGAAAGAGAGCCACAGAGTCTGGAAGACTCGTGGCATGACAGGTATTGGGATCAGTGGAGGCTGGGGCTTGAACAGATTTTTCTTGCTGAGAAAATGTCATGAGTGACATGAGTAGTTTATAGTGAATCAAAAACTAACTTCAAAAAAATCACTTGCAACTGATGCTGGTGATCATGAAATAGAATAGTGCTACTGTGGAGATAACAGTTTATCACCAAATTGTTTTTAAAATGTAAGTTGTAAGAATTCACTGGGCAACAAGAGTCAGTGGTAGGCAAGATAACTATAAAAGATAGTGGTAGTAAAAAAACAGAAGAAAATATATTAACAGATTGATTATTCATTGACCAAGTTGCTTTTTGGTAATGATGTTATCTCTGTGAGTTAAGATTTAGTGGAGTAGAATTTGTAATAGCAACTTTGCCATATGAATGATGTGTAGCACTTTGCAGGATTGTACCGATACTGATACAGTGACTTGATGAAATATGATTGAGGTTGTCTTTAATTTTCTTCTCTTTAAGCTGATAACAAGATCTAAAAGCTTTGGGCCAAATATCAGTATAGGCTAGAGGGTAAAATACTGCTATTCCTAGTAACATGTGCAGTAGACCAAAAAGCACTGAATTTGATAATCAACATTTTTTCCTCATCCCTGCATTGGTCTAAATTTGTTAACAGATCTTAAACTGTTCTAATAAAAAGTAATAAATGTAGCAAAGTAAAAGTTTAAACAGAACTTGGGCAGTGTAAAGTCAGCCATGTTCACTGAACTATGAGGAATGTATATATATATATAGATATTTCTCTTTCACTGTAATAAAAAAGTATCAATGACAAAATTATTCTGTCTGCTCTTTGAAGTCCATGTGCAGCAGGACATATGCTCTGTGGAAGCACTTAATACCTTCCCAGTGACATGGTTTAAATCATCAATAAAAACACTCATTAATGATTTTTTCGTTTTTTGTTTATTTTGGACACATGGTGTAAGTGCCTAAACATACTTGGAGAAGGGTATGGATTGAATCCTTCCAGCTATAAAATGTGACAAAACAGAGCCTCGGTCTATTCTTACACAGAACATACTTTGTGTTGAAGAATTATGTTTGCTAATTATTCATAAGAAAATTCTATTTGTAAAAAGGGGAACATGAGATGAAAGCATATAAAAAAATCCATCTCAGAACTCCCTTTGTACATTTCATATATCCCCTACTGTGCCATACAGCAACATATCCATGGCTAAAGAAGTCCTGAGGATAATTCAAGAAATATTAAGAATCAAAAACTCAAATGTTTGCCGGAACATGCATACACTGCTTTGATCTGGAAACAAGATTGAGAATCTCATTTCTTTTCCAATTTCTTCTTTCTTTGTGTATGCTTTTGAAATTTCTAAAGTTTACTGACATGGGACAGGTTAGAAACTTTGCCGCAGTGTTCTTTCAATATTGTAAGTCATTTCGATGTTCAGCTAAAGAAATGGAGCAAGGTATGTGGAAGCAAATGCAAAAAGCTTAAAATACTTCTGAGAAGTCTTTTTTCAGAAATACTTTCGAGTATCAGTTGGCTATGATTTTGGTAGGAAAATATGGAAGTTTTAGCTTATTATAATGTAGATTTTGCTCTATGCTAGTAGTACTGCAGTTTCAAATCTGCTTATATCCCTCTCTCCAAAGTGAGTAACAGAGGCATCCGTTAGTCACCTCAGACTAAAATAAGTATTTATATATATGTCATATAGTATTTAGCATTGTGTTGAAAAGTACAGAAACCATAACCTTGAAAATGGTCTTTAAACTTCAAATTTCTAAAATCATTTAGTGAGAATACTGCCTTTGCACTGAGCACTCACTGCTGGACTGGACCCAAACTGAATATCAGTTTTTGAATCAAGGAAAAAAATGTATTTAGAAATGTCGGTGTTTTAGCACCAAAATAGAAGAATCTTTTTGTTCTCCTCTCCTGTGGTCTGTTGTTTGAAGAAGAAAAGTTTGAATATCGGCGTTCTCATCAGTTTTACTTTCCTGTCCATATTCTCTCTCCACGGAAAGAAGCAATTACTCTTTGGAAAAAAAAAATTGCTTTCTCCCATTGTTTAAAAGTGTGATGAAAGGGATGGCTGACTTTAACCCTCAATTCTGGTCTACACTAGACCAATGATGAGCAGCAAATATTGTCAAGAGAAAAAAGCTATTCCCTTTCAGACCCCCACAAACAACTGAACAGTGGGTGATGGAGAAAACCAACAGAGAAAATTGCAAAGAACAGCACTGGCATTGCCAGGAACTTTACAGGTACTGTCTCCCTCCATTTAGGCTAATGTACCTTAGGTATTTCAACAGCTGGAGAACTTGAGAGTTTTGCAGTTACTTGACAGTTTATAAAGTGCAGTTTTAGTAAACTTTGCTTTTGAATATTAAAAAATTAATATGTTATAATCATCTTTTACTTAGAACATGAGGGAAAAGTGAGCCATATCAATAAAAAAATTGGTTTTTCTCAAGAAGAAGGAAATGTTTGTAAAGGAACCGTTGGTTACATATAGCCTACATATAGCCTACGGAGAAAGTTGAGATGATTGCTGTTTTTCATGAAGGCATTTTTAAACTGTTGCTTAAAGCGCATATTGAAGATTACAGTTTTGTTGGTGTTAACAGAACTGAACTTTGCACATGAGTGAACTTTTCATCTTATTAGAAGAGATGTAAAATTTCTAATTGAAATTTGGTTTGATTTAGAGACACCCATCATACAGAGCTTTTCAATTTGTACTATGGTTAAGTCTTCCTTTTTTTTTTTCCCTCACAAACTTGCTGGGGCAGATAATGAATGCTCTGCTAACTAGTAACCAAAATTGCTTGTAACAGTATAGGAAAACAAAAAACTGTATTGGAATCAAGTATGTGCAGCTTTCAGCCCAGATTCCCCATCTGGTAGCAGCATTTCATTTGGAAACAGCTCAGATGAACAGGAGAGATGCTGTCATTAGAAGGCAAACTGCACCATGGTAGGAGCTGTTCAGCTCTCTAAATTGATATTAGTTGATTCCCGCTAAGCATCTTTTTTTCCCCATGCCAATATTTTCAATTACAGAGTTTTTAACTGTGAGCTGAACAAATACTGCTGTCTCTCGGGACAGTGATAGGAAGAGATTTATGGTAGATCATGGTTTGAAGAATTTTCAGGGCCACTCCATTCCTAAATTAGTCTTTTATTCACTCTGAGTTACATATTAAAGTTTTAAAACTGTAGAATATTCTTATATTCTGCAAGGTGTTTTTAAATAGCCTCTTTTTTGTAATTCTTATATCAAAGCTATCTACTCTCTGTTATAAATAACAGATGCAGGTAATAACTCAAAACAACAAAAGAACTGAAGTATGATGGACTACATAAAATTGTAAGAAATTGCCTTTGAAAACAAGAAGAGCGGCCTCACACACTCAAGAAAACTCGCCTTTAGCTCATTAGCAGAAGTAGTTGGACTTGGTCTCTGTTTCAAGATCATAAGCCTGTAGAAAGTGAGGCTATTCCAAAATAAAAAAATACTGTGAAGGTAATACTCCATTTGAGAGAGATGTGTGGCATTCTGCATATGAAGAAATCCGTCTGTGTTGTAACAGTGATTTCCATATGTGGATGTAAAGATAGAAATTATTGATAGATAAATTAACAATGGTTAGATACATGGTTGAGGGTGATGCTCAGTATTAGAAGTCAGTGAACCTGGTAGCCTGACGGATGCAAACCTGGGGCAGCTTTGTCTCTCCAGGTTCAGCCAGGAGCAAGGCAGAGCCCATATTCCTGAGGGAGCAAGGGACATCCACAGCTGCCCACACAGCCGGGCATAAGTAGTCTATAGTGCCTTATGAGCACCCACATAAGCACACAGCACTTGCATGAATCGACACAGCTGCACCGTCTTGTTCCTCCTCTGCTGCTGGTCAGGACTAAAGTCTGCTAGTGGCATGTGCATCCATATATGCATGGTACAGATCACTCCAGTAGCTGGCCTTAGTCTCTCCGTTAGCTGCCCTGAGATCCCCCTGGTCTTCTCAGCTGCTGGTACTTGCACATACCACCCAGCGGCTTTGCTGCCTTGCTCCAGTAGCCGCCTCTCAGGCTTCGTTACTCAGCGGCCAGTCTAGCTGGAAGGAGGTTCACCAGCCTTTGTGCACAGTCACTCGCAACAGAGTGCACATCCGCACAGAAGATAATTAGAGACAGGATTTAATGACAGAATAGGGCAGGCTGCGTGATGGAGCTCAGGCAAGCGTATGGACCAGCTCGCTGTTTTACACTCGACTGGTCCATTTTATCCCTTTTCCCCTCTGCTACCCTGCACTTATTCTTCCCTCTCCCCTCCCTTAAACATTCCATAATAAGCTTCACCCATTCACACAATCCCCTTCAAACATCCTGTAATAAGTCACACACAGTCCAAAAATGCTCTTTTGGCTGCATGTTGCAGTGAGCCCTGGGAACCAGTCACCCCGTTAATCTGCAGGTCGTTCCGCGACAGCCTCTTTGGTTGACTCATCTGGATGGGTTTTGCACTGGGACGGTGGGTGTCTGCAGCGCTGAGCTGTCTCGCACAGAACCTTTAAATGACTAGTTAAATAAGTCTGTGGGAGTCAAGAGATGTTTCTGGCCACAGGGTTTAATAACATTTATTCCAATCTGCAAGGAAGCAAATTTTTGTCCAATTTCTGCTCTCTTCTCAAGAAGGAACACCGTGTTTACTTGACCACTGAACTGGAATAGCAATCAACAAGACAATATAATTAAACTAAGCAAGTAGCTACACAGTTTACACCAGATTGCTAATGTAAACCTCCATTAGAGATATTACACTCCTCTGATGGGAAAATTAAATGGAAATACTGAAAATCTTTTACAGGATTGTGTGGTGCAGTATTTTTTTCTATGATGATATTCTGACTTGCATGAACAGTTCCTAACTGAAGGATTTATTTTTCAAATAGAGGAGCAGGTGGGAGTCAGGCACAATGAAATTTCCTGCTTCACTAGCTAACCCTATGTAGATTAATGATTCACTTCAGCTCTATCTGAATAATATTAGTGTAACAAATTATCCTGTTTAGTAGGATGCACTTTTCTATGTCTTATGAGGCATTCGTAGGATACAGTGTGGTAACTTATGGAAGTGTTCCTCAAAATGTGTGTTTTGCACACAGTTTTGCAGACTTCACTGCTGACACAGTTGCCAGTGAAAACAAGACCCAAGACTCATTTTGCTTCTCATCTTGAGCTTCATATTGTCTACAGTTTGGGAAAGACTCAAATTACTGTTTAGCCTGTTTCCCTCCTACTCCCTTATTTACACACCTGAGCAAAGTAAGGGGAAAAAGCACCAGCTGTACTGTGGCAGCTATGCTAAGAGATTGTCACACCACTAGGCAGTTTGCTGCATATTCCCATTCATATCAGTAACCTTTGATTTTCCAGGTTACATTATATTGAACTTGAACAAGAGGGCTCATAGAACTGTATAGCTATTCCATCATTTGATGTAAGTCAGCTTACTGATGTTATTTAAAAGGCAAAGCAGGCATCCATGCATCACATTGTGAGAATATGAGCTCTGTATTACACCTTGTTAGGAAACTTGGCTCCAGAAAGCAAAACAGGTTCACTTTTGATTTTGGTTTGAAATAAACACTGTAACAGTAGAATTTAAGTGCAGCAGAACTCAGGGATGCCCCCAGCTTTATGGTATTAGGATCCTCATGCAAGTAAGCTATAGCTGGTTGTAGTACAGTAACCATTGGCTAAGCAAATTCATAGTAAAGGAAGTAGTCTTATCCCTGGAGAAGGTGGGTCTTCAATCAGGCATAAAAGGGAGAAGTCAGCTTTGCTTTTGTAACATAGACTGACTCTGGAAACTATAAATCAGCTGTCGTAAATTGTAGCGTCTTTTCTTCTGTGCCGGTTGTTGCCCTTAGCTTGTTCAGAAAGCTTGTTAAGCAGTGAACGCGCTGTGTTTCTTGTGTGTGTTGTGGCACTATAATGAGGGGGTCATAAAGGGTAGCTCGCGACTTCTTTAAGCTGAGACAACTGTTTTTCTTAAAATCCATAGTAAAGCAGTGTAAAACACTGTAGAACTCTACAAGTCCTACATATCCTGCAAAGAAAAGGTATTTCTAAAAAAAAATGCATTAGATGCCTACCTGAGCCCAGTCCGAGTGAGCAAGATAACAATAATATCAAGCAGGGCATGGATTCCAAGTCTCTGCTTGTTCCTCTTCCCTTGGCTACAGTAGGCATTAACAGTGTACCAACATCTAAAAATCCCGTCTCCCATTCCAGTTCCCTATCTCCATCCATAGAAGAGTGTCTTTATACCAGACAACCTCTCAGCTGCACCGATGAACAGAGACGTGAAGGAAAAGATGGGATGTTTTGCAGCTCAGTGGGCTCGGCACCGCTGCAGAAACCCCTTGGCAGCTCTCCAATGAGAGGCTGGGAAGGCAGCAGTCTTCTGGATCAGGCTGATAACCACTGACTAGCAGCCGAAAAGAACCACTTACATCTGCTATTTTATTTAACAAGCTTTTTCCTAGTCAAGTTTAGATTAGGAAGAATAATATCCACCATATTTTGACCTGCAATGTGCTGTTTCCTTTGCACCATTCTTTATATATATATATATATAAACTTTGCTATAGTTTTCTTGTATGAAATATACTAAAATAATTAAAGCCAAAGGTATATAATAAATCACAGTCAAACGATAGTCTATCCCAGAAGGTAAGAACCAGACTTCAAACAAATCTGGAGCAGAATGTGCAGGAAATGTTATTAAAATAGGACTCTAATTTGAAAAGTAATTTTAGAAACTTGCACTCTCCTACTCAGCCTAGTATTTCAAAGCAAGCAGACAAAAAAAGGACTTCCTGTTGTTTATGCCTCTTGGCCACACATCTCAGATGTTTGCAGAACTAAATGTTTTCTGGCTAAAGGCAGTATTTAACATTGAATCTCCTATGAGGTTTTGCAGATTTTGTGGCTTCTACAAAACTGTGGATATACTGTCATCTAGGACCTAAACCAGAGATCTTCCAGTGTGGAAGCCCTAGCAATGAATTTGACCTTTGTTATCCTATTAGCATTTAAGGAATGTTCTTTTAATGAGTGCTTAGAGCAAAACATTAAAAAAAAAAAGTTTTTGGAATAAATACTGCAATCTGTAACAGTCATAAACAGAGTTTATGTGATTTGGCTAGACAATGCAGATATAAATAAAGACTATTTACTGTGCTGGATTGTTTACTCGGGCATATATAAAGTAACTGTATAGAAAAAGGCATAAGTTAGTTGCTTAAAATGTTGCTGTTACTTGTTTTCCTTAGGAAGTAATAGAAGATTACCCACTCTAGCTATTTTACTCTAGTTATTTTGTTTCATTTCAAAAAGCTTAATCATTGAGTGAGGAAGGGTGTGGGTAGTATTTAATGTGTAGGGTGTTTCTTTTGTTTGTTTGTTTTTTCCTGTTTATTGTAAATAACATTTGTTACTGTGGTCAAGTGTAGTAATTGTGGCCACGGAACCTATCTCAAAATGAGACTAGATGAGAGAGAACAATGGAGTGAAACAGGTTATTCCTTGTCCCTGGAGTTTTTCTGTTGTGCTTTTAAAGGATGATGTCGATAATCTGAGATAACTTGCAGAATTAAACACAGATTTTTCATGTTGAAATAAATGCAGCCTCACCAACTCCTTATTCCCACTGAAAGAAACTTGCCTGACTAATGTAAGACAACTTTTTTTACCCGCATTACTAATTACCTAAATATTCATCAGATTTTTCTGTGGACTAAGTTTGAATCATGCAGCTTCTTAACAATGACTATTTATTTTCCAATTTAGAAAATATTAGGCATTAAATCAGTGCTGTCTTCTCCATGATGGCCTCTGGCATCCTCACGTGCAGGACTCACAGCACTGCCTCTCCAGAACAGGAACCTCCTAAGGCCTCTGCTTTTCTAATGGAAATAGAAGTTTCCTTTCCTTAGCTTCGATGTAGCACCTAGATGTTACTCTGTGCAGAAAGGATGCTGCATCAGTAGCCTATGTCACAGCCTCTGTGGCTGTGTAGTACATCTCGTGGCTTCCTTCAAGCAAGCCTGTAAACAGAAAGAAACCCAGATCCATCAATTGAAAACTCAGCTAAAAGAGACCATAATGAGCATTGATTACCTGCTTCCATTCTGTTTGTAGTCATATTTGATGCATCTCTGTCCTACAAAGTTTATTTATGACCACTGTGCAGAGCCATGTGATTTAACACGGAAGTTTTTATAGAATGATATGATTACTTTTCAGCAACTTAAAACTATGTTTTTTTTTTTACTAAGAGCAATAAAGTTATGACAGAGTTTGGCAACTGGTAAGCATTACAAAAAGTATATGTCTCTAAATGTGCATGTAGAAATATAGTCATTTGTACAAATTGGAGATACTTGAAAATAAACATTACAAAATATTTGACTGAAGTCACAGCTTAACAATTATTTAGTAAGTTAAGTGGAATTCAGAGTACTTTTTTATTCTATTTACAAATCTCAGCTATCTCAGTGCAGCTTAGCTTTTGTAGTGCACTGAGTTTATTTCCATAGTTAAAGAATTTAAATGGAATTTGAATCCATATTGCGTTCCTAGGGGAAAAAAAATCAAAGAAGACCTTATCGTATTTAATTTTCTTAGTTTAGTACATAATAAGAAAATGGAATTACTTTATAATCATGTGTTTCCATACATTTTAAAAAATGGTATATTTTACAGATTTTCCAGATAGCATATGTTATTGTGAAAGCAGCTAACTCACCTCGACCTGGGAACTGGATTTTAGAGCGTTCACTTGATGGTGTGGACTATCAGCCGTGGCAGTACTATGCTATCACGGACAGTGAATGCCTGACACGCTACAATATTCATCCCCGTCCAGGAACGCCATCCTATATAAAAGACGATGAAGTTATATGCACTTCTTATTATTCCAAGATCCACCCTCTGGAGAACGGAGAGGTAAGTTCGAATGTTATTCTATACCTAAGAACTCTGAAAATATTAATAATAATAATAATAATATCCTGAATTGACAAACATGTATCCTAAATAAATGGTGACTATATTGTGGTAGTCTTGCAAACTAGGGAGGTAGTCTGGTTGCTGTTGTAGAAGGTAGTCATAGTGCTCCTATTTAAATACATAAGATGTAAAACCAAATAAGCTTATTCTGCGAAGTAAACCAGGATGGAGAAGAAAGGTTATGTGGTGCTACTAAGTACTAGTACTTTTAGATGCTTTAGAAAGTTGAAATATGTTCGAGTATCATGTGCAAGTCACATTTTCAGTCTCTTTGTATCAGTTGATCATTTAAATAGTAATGGTTTTATTCAGTGAGTTTAAGTTATGGCACGTATGTATATTTACTTTTGTAATAGCTTCTGTCTGCCCCGTGCCTCTGTTCATCCTTTCCCTGTTAGAGGCCCCTGCTCCTTCACTGTGAGCCCAGCCACAAGTCCCAGCGCAGTTATTTGGTTTAACGAAAGTACAGGAAAGATGTGGTGGAGGTGAGAATGAGAAACAGCAGCTGACAGAGCTGTGTGTCGACTGTGCTGTAGTGAAGTACAGTCCTTTCAGCCCCTTAAAATGGATAGAGGGTTGTATATGTACAGCAAATCCCAACGAGTGTATATCTGTCCTGTATTTTTTCAGCGCTCACTACCTTGGCAAATAATTTGGTAATTCAAGGAAATAAAGTGATTTGAATGTGGAAAAGATCTGAAATATTTATTTACTTACTTAGAGATTCCTTGATGCCTAGCAATGTTTTGTAAAATTTTAGTTTCAGTACTTACCTTTTTGCTAAATCTTTCCTCTCTGTTTTTTAATTGTAAAGTGATTTATCCTCATGTAAAGAAGAAAAATCTATTCTCTTCACCTAATATGCAAAGTATCAAGCATGTGCAAAATTACTGCTACAATTGATTTTGAGTTCTGGTTATAGAGGTGTGCATGGTGCTCTCATACACAGACAGTTTCAGTGCCAGTTGTAAAACCAGAAAAATGCCTCTTCCAATGTAAATATCCTGCTGGTGTATTAAAAGAAAAGGAAAAGTAAGCTTGGATCTAAAGGATGCTGGAATGGCTTATTGGATATTAAATCAATTGCACTTCTGAAAAAAGCCTCTATTTTCCGTGCACTAGGTGTATAATTTGAATGCGTGTTTGTTATCCTAAAATCTAGTATTCACAGATAAAGTGAAATAGTAAGAAACAGGACATACATAAGTGCTATATGTTTTGAGAATGTCTCCAAGTAGGTGCTTCTTGGGTGCTGAAGGTGTTGAACAGAACATACCAATTAGAAGATTATCACTTAAAAAGGAAATTCTTATCTTGTTTTGAAAGAATATTTCTGTAAAAAAAAATAATGCTAAAGTAATTTTCCAACACCTCATTTAATTTACATCATTCAGTTTCTTTGGTTCTGCGATACTTTTGCAAACAAATATTATTGATTACAATAGTCTACTGTCGTGTTTATTATATACCCTCCTTTTATTGGTAAGCCAGTGCCTCCTTGTATTCTTTGGTTGGTTGTTGTGAGTTAAATAGCAAAGGACCTTGATTCAGCAACGGCTTGTATATCCTTGACTTAAACATCTGCTTACACCATATTGACTTTAATGGAACTTAAGTCTTTCATTATATATGCAATTAAGCATTTTTATCTGGGCCTGACATGCTCTACTTGGTGTTCTTTTCTGAACCTCGTAAATGACAAGCATCTGACATATAGTTTCTTTAAATGGGAAGAAGACTTGGAGGAAGGGAAGAATTCATGTGTTGAATTTCAGTTAGCAGAGCAGAATTTTGGATAAGAGGCATATTCTGTGAAAGATGTATCATTTAAGCCACTATAAACAGCTAGTTATTAATCTGAGAAACAGCTCTCATCATAGAACATTTTTATAAGAAGAGAAGCCTAAATTTTAACATGTATACTCACTGGAAGAGTGTGTTTCCACATAAATGCTTACATTTTTTACAATCTTTTTTTTTGCAGGTAAAACACTAGTGTCATCTGTCTGACTGGTGACAAGCTACATTATAAAATACACAGCAGTCAAGTTAATACCTTTTCATGTTCCATCAAACATGGAACATGAAAAATAATGCAGTTCATACTAATGTCCGATTTACTTGCAGTTGCATCATAGGAGTTATTTGACTTGCTCCTGGTCTTTCTGTGAAACTACCTCCGCATTTGCTTTTGTTCCAGGCAAGAACTTTTGTTTTATGCACCAGACATTACAGGGATTTTTTTTTCTAAGAATGACAGAGTTAAGAAATGTTCCTTAAATATCTTTCCTTTACTTGAAAAATGTTGAGCTATTGAACCTTAATATTCAATTTCAGGAAACCCGATCAAGTGCAGAAGTATAGGTCTTGTAGGCCAGTGCCAAAGCTAAATCTCTGGCTACAGTAGCATTTCAAATTAAAGCTGACATCTTAGAGAGAAAGCAGAATACTTTCTTTGCACTTATGCTTTCAATTAACATTTTATTCAGTGACTTGATTGAGAGGAATATTTTTATAAATTTGTATTTGAGCAAAATAGAGTTTGGAGTTCTAATAATGTTACTATTTGCACCAGAAACAGCTTTTAAAAAATATTCTCCTGGCCAATCACAGGATTAAAAAAATACAAAGAAAACATTGGCCAACACAAGTTCAAGTTCTTCACTATTGAATACAAGTAAATGATCCATAGACCAGGAGTTATTTGTATAAAATGATTCTATTGAATATTTACATGAATTAGAAAGATCATTGAGGCAACTTGTGAAAAAAATGAGTACTTCTATATCTGAAATAAGGAAAATTCTCTCAAAAGTATAGATTTAAATACAGAATGACTGTTAAAATCCCAACTTCCTAACTTCTAAGATCAGTGATTCCTAAAAATTATGAGAAGATCAGGACATCTCTTATAACACACTGCAAAGGCAGACTTTTAGCATATACGTTTCTGATATGCTACAAATAAATGAAAAGGCTAAAATTTCCAAAATATTATTTCAGTATGAAAAGACAAGTTCTATTACTTCAGTGTCCCTAAACCAGGAAGAGAGTATCTCTTTTTATATTTATAATTTTTATATTAATGAAATACTCATTAATTTAACATAATTGATGTTTCTTACTTTAATAGCAATTTATTTGGCACTAACAGAAAAATAGTTATTTATATAAGGCAAAATAAATGGCAAGACATGGCTGCTATTTTGGGGAGAATAAGAAAGACCATTTTGCGACATTTTTGTCTTTACTTGAACACCATGTCTGGATGGCATTTTTTTCTATGTTTCTTCAGATCATCGTTAGTTTGAGAAATAAAAATTAATGTGTTACCATAGTGATTTTGCTTCATCTCCCTGACACAGAAGCTTTGATGCTTACATCTAATTTGTACCTTTTTTATTGAAATCTCTACTGCCGCTAAACTACAATTTGTGTCACAGCTTGTATGGCTTTATGGCCAGGTGGATGTAAGTTTCTGGACATAAATTTTTCATATTTTTTTTTCTGTGAGCTATATGGAGCTTTGGTTAGTCAATGTTAGCCTTTTGAACAGGCGTGTGTAATATATATATTTGGTTGCATGGAATCCTACTTTCTCCTTGTCATAAATGTCAAAGGCGGAGTCTGAAGCCTGAAGTTGCGGCATTTGCTTGCTGTAACATAGTAGGAATGTGTATGTCCTTCTGTAGAAAATGAAATGTTCTATCTATCTAAGCTGTACTTGTTTCAAATTTGGAAGTTAAGGAAGTTTAAACTTAGGAAGAAAGAATTCTTATTCTTCAATCATGTGTTGATCTTTAAGCACTCTGTGTAGTCCAAGAGAAAATATTAAGGCCAAATCATTTATCATTTTTATCATTTATCTTTTTTTTTCCTTATACAAGCAATTCTTTACAGAGGCAGTCATTGAAACTTAAATCCAGTAAAGACAATGGAGACATGTTTAATATTAGCCTGACACAAAAGCACTTGCCCTTATTGGGAAGCTCAGAATAAAAAAAATCTCATCCTCTGGGAAACAGAGAGAAACTTTCTGAAAGTGAAGAAGGATTTGAATTTAATTTTCTCTTTGGTAAATCTTAATTGGAATAGCTACCTGACCACCATTACGTATTAGTGTAATCACATATAGGAATTCTGACAGAAAGGTGCTTTTTGAATTTTAACAACTCTGATGCACAGAAGTTACATAAACTTGCAGAGGAGAAATCTCTCCCTCTTTCAGGATGGTATTTTTCATGGTCTGACATTCATGTGTCTGTATGTTAGCGGTAAACACCAGTCCTTGATAATTGCTGCAATACTAGTTTGATACCTTTAGGAGAAATGCATAAATATATGCCTGCCATAAATTGTAACCAATGAAGAAAGCCATACATTTGTCCTCCACCTAACTAGGCAATGGGGAGGTGAAATTTCAGCATTCAGTAATTATTTTCTTTTACTTAATAAGAGAAACAAAAATTCTAACCCTCCTCTTTCAAACCCTTTTTGTACTTTATTTTCATCTGTTGAGAATGCTTTACCTTGATTTTAAAGATCTGAAAATTGGAAGGCTTTAGCCCTGTAGTCAGGACAGTGATGTGATTACAGAAAGAAAAATGCCCCCTAACTACAGCACGCCAGCTGTATCAGGTTTCCAAAATGGTTGTCTAGACTCCTCAGATCAAACACAGCCCTGAGCATTGCTTGTTGTTTTCAACCATTGGCATTTGGGAAGCAACTGATATAAAGATCAGATAATAAATAATCTATTATTATTAAGCAGATATTTCCATGTCTGCTATTTATAATTTTTTGAATTAGTTTGACCCAAATATATATTTTAAATGACTTATCATTTTTAAAGCCTTGGACCTTTTACTTCAGCAATGTCAATCTACTTTCAGCCTCAATTTTACCATGTAGGCCTAGCCAAATTAAGGTGAGAAAAAAGTTACACCCACAGAGATGACCTGTGTTCGTATAGCATTGACTTTCAGTGACAAAGGCAGTGCGTGAAGAAGGATTTAAAAGTAACTATTAAGATATCAGAGCAGTATTTTATATCCAAACTTTCTTAGCTTGTGGGGTTTCCTCATCCAGATATGTTTTGCCTGTCTAATATTGCTTGATGAATCCACCCTATCCAACCCTATCTCAGATTCATCTAGAGTTCTTGCACTCTCAATACCCTTTGGCAAGAGGTACCACGTGCCTAGTACCCACTGCACAAAGAACTGTCTCCTCTTGTTTCTTGTTAGCCTGGCTCCTGGTGGTTTCATTCGATGGCCCCAAATTCTTATACTGGAAGAGCTGTCATATAGTCACTCTGTAAACACACTATTCATGCCATTTATGATTTTCCAGGCATCTATCATGTATTTACCCAAGTGACCTCTTTCCCAGACTGAAAAGTTCTAACCTATCATGTTTCATTTGGAAGATACTCCATTCTTTTCTTCATCCTGTCATTTCCAAACTTTTCCCAGTATGAATATGTTCATTTTTAGATGTGGGAACAGTATTCAAGATGGGGCTGAACCTTGGGTTCATGTTTTCTACTTAGTGATTTCCTAATAATTTGCATTTGACTCCCCTTTATTGACTTTTCTGGGCATTGTTTCTCACTTTGACCAACCACTTTGATCTGGTATTCTCTGAGATCTTGTTAAGATTTCCACAGTGTAGAACCTTAACCTTGATCTGTCCAGGAATTCAGCCCACAGTTCAGCACATGGTGGTATCTTTTACTATGGGAAAGGTAGTACTACCTGTTCATCTTACCAAATTTCCCAAGTAGGTATTCCAAACAGACTCCAGGGCAGGAGAGACTACAGAAGAGTTGATGCAGTGCAGTTTCCTCAGATCTCTGTTTTTTTTCCATAACTGGTGACAGATGAAAACTACTTGGGGAATGTTGTCTGAAATATATTAGTATTAAAACATTTTACTTAAGAAGAATTTCAGAGATGACTGTCGGCCAGTGAAACCGCATAATGTTGTTTCCATTCACAAAGACAAACCTTAAAGGCTTTGGCAAGAGCTTTGTGTCTGGATGACTCAAGTTTTCAGAGTCTTCATGCTGCCCTTGAAAAACAGGAATGTTCTTCCTCTCTACTCTATGGCATTAGCCAGTACTAAAGCTAAAGTGGGCGACTAATGGAGAGGGCAGCTGTAGCGAGAGTTAGGTTACTTGCTGTTGCCTTCCTTTTCCACACAGGAGTTTTCCTGTCATTATTATTACAGTGGTGGGAACAATGTTGTAATGAAGATGATGCAGCTGTCTTGCCCCTTTAAACTCTTAAGTTCTTGCTTCTCCTGTGATGATAGCAATGCAATGCAAGTGTGAGGTCTAAAAGAAAGTTTACAGTGTCTTTCACAATAAAGGCTAAGCTATCTGAGCACTTTCATCAGCCTTTATTCTCTTAAGTCAAGTAGAAGCTTAACATATGTATGAAACATGCAAAAGAGATGCTTAAATAAATAGAAACAAGTGCATTGGTACTGCTTTTTTATCTATTTTGGTTGATGTTCACTTGGTATCCAACTCAAATGCCTGTGCTTTGCTCCTTTCTAAAGCCTTCCTCCTGCAATAGTCTGAACTCACTTTTTTCCTGCTGTAATTTGCTGCTCCACTGTGCCAGTGTCAGACCAGTGATGTCAGGAGTGTCGAGCTCTGCTACTTCCCAGTGTTTTCCTGTTAGATTTTGCCTCTTCATACATTATTGCTTGTCCTGTTCCCTGTAGTCTAACTTGCAGGGAAGAAAGAGAAGAAAGAGAGACTTACAAATGAACTGTAAATCCAATTTTCTCCACAGCCAGATCTAATCCCATTTCACTAGGAGTCTGAGATTGTCCATGCTAAGAGGACAGAGGGTCAGAATTTTCCAGAGTAATGAAATGTATCCACCTGAACAGCAGACTCAAAATTTTCTGAGGCAACTTTTTTTTTCTACATCACAAGTGACAGAAGCGCTATAGGGTTCCCCAAACACTTTGCATAGGAGTTTATGGATTGCAGTAATCATGCTGTCTTTATCATTCCTATTTTTAATTTGATCCTCTCAGCACCTAACTTGTATTCAGCATCTTGTCCTTGCTGTGAAATCATATTCTAGAATTTGAACTGCCTGCTTTCCTTGAGTTACAGTGCTAGTTTTGGTTTTCAGTAACATGAGATGTAGAAATGGAACCTGCACAGTGAAAAATAATGCCAGCAATATCTCTCTCCATGCACTCAGCTGCCACCTTTCAAGGCATTTCTCATGAGCATGCACATACATTTGATGTGTGCATCTCTACACTTTCTTAGATTATTTGTAATATACAGCACTAGTGTCTTGCACTAGTGTTTTGTTGATATATTGTCATTGTAAAGAAGGGATGATAGAAGAAAAACCTAGGTAGCAATCTATTCTTATGGTATTTTTCATGTCAGAAATGTAACCTGGTTCAGAAATGTAAACTGGTTCTACTTCCCATTTCATAGGTTAGACAAAGGCATTAGATATTGATTAATAATAGTTCGATCTGAGTCAGAAATTCCAAAGAGGAGCTTTGCGAATAACATTTTTTTTTCAGTTCAGTGTCTGAAGAGGGAGAATAGCAATGATTCTAAATTATTCAGATTTTCTTTCAAAACAGTGAGAAATACTGATTTCGATGAACATGAATTATGCCATGAGATACAAAATGAAACCATTTTACTGCTGCTGGATCAGCTTCATTTAAAAGAACGCAAACATAGCGAAAGCTCGTTTAGCAGAACAGAACAAGAAGGACCTACTAACTGTCCTTCTTTTGACTAAACGTTCAGCTGGTACAGGTCCTGTCAGACATAATCCTTACAGCCAAGATCATGCCCTTTTTCCGCAATCCTAAATGTCTGAGTCAGCCTATATGATCAGGTGGCATAGTTTCATTTTGTATTAAGCATGTCCTGGACTGAAATCCAAGTGTCCTATCATCTTCGGCTCTTCCTCATTCTCTCGCTTTTCTGTGATAATGACTGTGATAATTTTTACTAGTTAGTATGGCATTCGTGAGTGTTTAGCAAGTGTGACTTAAAATGTTATTTGTGTCTTCTGGGAATGGATAGAATATAGATTTTCTTCACAAATTTTAGCACTTAAGCTTTCAGGTGGAGTCCAAACTTTATTCAAATTAGACCAATCATGAAAGAAAGAGTCTACAAAGAGAAATGATAGATTTGAGCTTTGGGCAAAGATTGAGGTCTAGACCTTTCTGTTGCTTTTGATATTTTTTTATTTTTTTTAATATGTTTGATGAAAATTAAATTTGGTAGCTTACCTGAGGAGAAAAATCATTTATGAGTGACTGCTAAATTACTAGGGTAATTTTATATATTTCATATACACCGTGGTATATTGGCTCCTTAATATGAAATTACTGACTAATGTTTCATGATTTACAGTTCATATATATGTAAGAGAAAAAAAAGACAAGCAAGTGGCATACATGCTCAATAGCACAGGAAAAATTTTGAAAGCATTTAGTATGTGATTAAGACATCTCTAATGATTCTATTTTACATGATGACAGTAGTCTTTGCAATCATTTTGTTAAAATATTGTACTGATACTGCAACTGATACTGCAATTCAATGATGCGAATTATAGCAAGGTTCATTATTAATGTTTGTAATATTTTAAAATGATTGCTTATATTGAACTTAATTTTCTGACACTTAGTACTGCACAGAGGAAGCAAGTGTTAAAAACTATTTATAAGAAGTCTGCCATTATTGCAAAAACAAGAGGAAAGATATTTGCCGGTGGATCAAGTTAGCATTAAAGAAATTCTTTTCTGTAGTTAGTCAGACAGTTGAATCTTCTGTCTTGGCATGCCTTCTGTCCCTGAGCAGAAACTTCTGTTGTAATTTCCTGTGATTCTGGAAAAAAAAAAAAAAAAAAAAAACAAGAAAATGAGGAAAATGATTAATTATATGAATCATAACATTTAAAAAGTAATAGTTTTAAAGTGACAACATACAAAGCAGGTGTTATACAGAACAGTCTTTCAGTCTGAAGTTGAAGAAGCACATTGATTAGATAATTTATCTTTTTTCTTTAGCATTCATCATTTACTGATTGCAGCTCTTAATGAAAAGAGATCAGAGATACTCAGCTTTGCATAAATGTATACTAGTTTTTCCAAAGAATATGAGGAAGACACGTGCCTGTAAATGTAGCATTACCTTATAATTCAAAACACTTTTTAGACTTGTTAGACTAGAGGCAGCAGATAGACCTAAGTTTTTACCTACCTCTAAGTAAGTAATGATGATTTCTTGATTTTTTTTTTTGATTTGGAACCTGATTTTTGGACAGCAGTAGGTTTCATTCAAACAGAGAAACAAGAACTCGGTGTACTTGTGAAGATTTTGCTCTTCTTGTGCTTGCCTGTGGGAACTAAAGATCCCCAGCAAGAGGAGGGTTTTTTCTGTTTTTTTTTTTTTTTTTGTTTGTTTTTTAAGAAGAGAAGTGTGACTTGAACATTCTACCCCCCACACAACTAAAATATATAACAAAAGATCTTGTTTAAATTAAATATTATGTGTAATGACTTTTCACTAAGAAGACTAAGAAGTAGAATATGGAACATTTATTTACTTTGGCTATTTATTGCATTTTCTGTAACATTGTGTGGTCATGCCCAAGCTGTTCCTGCAAAGAGGAAAATATGAGACATACAACACAACTTTCTGAGTTCTTTGTTTGATTTTAATTACTAACAGTCATGAATGACTAGTGGGAGGAAGAATAACTCAATTCTTTTTGTATGTGTGGAGTGGCCTCCTAGGGACAGAAGGACTTGCAAACTTGGCAAGGAGGATAAGCAGCTGAGAGATGCAGAGAAAAAAGGAGTAAAGTTTATAAGGTAATTTAAAACTGAGAACTGTGTGAATGCTGTGAGCACTTGTATTTCAAGGTGAATCATTTTTTATTAGTCAATGTATAGTAAAGAAATGAAGAGTTTTTTACATCAAGATAGGAAAAAATGAGGAGTAAATTTGTCCAATAAAATCCCACTGATGGGGGAACATAGTAAGTCAACCTGAGGCCAAATGTAGATGTGTTTTAAGATGCTAAGGAGTTTATGCAGAACAAAAGCAAAACCAAAGGTATAGATTTTTTTGTTTTAAAAGACAGGAGATATGTTTTCCCAATCAGTAGAGGGGAAATGAATCAGTGAGACTCTCTAGTACCAATATACAATGCAATATCTAGAGATTTACAGTCTAGGCCACTCCAGTGGGAGACAGAGGTAGGATACAAACTGGTGTCAGTAAGCAACGCTTTGTCCAGGAGAACTGGTATTTCATGCCTATATAGGAGCTAACAAGTTAGGGCTGCACTACTGAGTAACCAAGATGGTAAAACTAACTAGGGAAGCTGTAAAGACAAAAAAGAATACAAAAATAAGCACTGCGGTGAAACACTAAACTGCATTAGTGTCCTATAGACTAGCAACCAGTCCCAGTGGAGTAGGCACTGAGTTTTAGGTCTTTCAAGACAGTCTAACCAGAGAATTTACAGTTACGGAGAATCTCAAGTTAGGCTAGTTCAAAATGGTGTTATTCAAAGACTGTCTGTAAAGCAACTATAATTTTCTCAACATTTGACATTCTTCTAAAAAAACTTGAGTGAACAGTCAAAACCATAAAATGGTATCTAAAGAGAGAAATATGTTTTAATTTTTTTTCTTAAACAATTGGGAGCTTATCACAGCATGCTACTTACTCAGAAAAACTTAGATGGTCTAAAAAGGGACAACTAACATTGTATAAAATAGTCATTAGAAATCAAAAGACATCATATAAAAAGTGTAAGTCTTGTTGCTGCAAGGAAAATAGGAGAAAATATAGCCTCTTGCAGATAAATGCCCCAAAAAGCGGGAAGGAGGAAAAGAGAGCAAAAAGAAGAGAAACAAACACTGACCCACCAAGGAAAGGACTCTGCTGAAGCCCTATAAACTGTATGAGAAGCTTGCTGAAGCACATCATCATATGAAAGCTTGCCAATCTATAAGACTGTTAAGACAGTTGAGTAAGTTCACACTTGGTGGTCTTTGTATCTGAGCTCCACACAGAGGACTACAAGTAGATAGCTACAATAGAGTTTTCCTTTGTTTTAAAATTATTGGAGAAACTCTATGGAATAAGAAAAAGTTGTAAAATAAGTACTAAAGTCAGCAATACCTAATCACCAAGTCTAGGCAGTGTTTGCTCAAAGCTACTCAAGGCATTCAATGAATTAATAAATTATTATTGTGCTTTAGCTCCATAGCAGAGATATGGGAAGTGTCTTCTTAAGGGTTCCAGAGAGAAAATGGAAAGCTACAGAATTATAAATCTGATTTCTTTGCCAGATAAGCTATAAGAAACATAATACAAAAGAAAACACATAAGAGAAATAACTCACAAATTTATTGAAGTTCTTGATGAATCTACAGGTCCATAGATAAGAATGAACCTATCAATATAGTCTAACTAGATTTCCAAAATCCCAGATTAGCGATGAGTCCAGTGACCCTTGACAAGATCATTTTTCAAAACTGAAAAAAAACCCCAAGATATCCAGAGATGGGGGGAGTAAACTCTTACTGCTTGTTAATCACTTAAAAGATGGGAAATAAAAGGATAGGAATGGATGTTCTCTTCTAGAAGGTAACCACTGGCATTAGTCTATTCATAAATAATCTGAAAGTGATTAATCAGGTGACAGTGGCTTCTGATACATCATTATCAGAATTTTTAGTTAACTGGAGAGAGTTCAGGATCCATATGATTCTGTGAGGAATATGAAAAAAAATACAATGCTGATAAATGCAAAGTGTTGTGTATATAAGAAAAAAATAACTCTGCTTGCATGTGCACTGCCAGGGGTGCCAACCTGCCAGTTTAGAAATATCCTCTGAAAATCAATTCAATGCTCAGTTGCTTTCATAAGCCAAAATGGAACCTTGTATATATCTATATATGAGAAGTATAGGTGGATACACATATGGAAAGATACCTGTACAAAATCAAAAATCTTGCTACAGAGTTATACATCCTATTCTGTCTGTGCCCATTTTATGGATACTTTAGGTGGTTACTTTCTCCCTACACTCAAAAAGGTTCTAATAAAACAAAAAGGAGTATAGGAAAATAATTATGAAAGACACGAAACAGGTTTTTGTGTGAGGTTTTTCTGTGATTCTGTGATTCTGAACAGGTTTTTCTGTGATTCTGTGAGTAGTTATTAAATCAGCAATAGAATTTCAGACAAAAACAACACTTCAGACAGACATTTTCAAGTCAAAAAAAATCTTTTTTTTTTCTTTTAAATATACACAGAATAAACTAAACCATTGAATCCTATGAATACCAAAAATATAAATGAGAATGAAATGCATTAAGCAGTCTTAAAAATTCAGTTGCAAACTCCAGTTCAGAAGGCATTGAGATTGTAGACTGTCAGAATATGAGAAAGGTGTACTAGAAGGAGCAGTCTTAAACTGGAACAGCTGCCATCAGAGACGGGAGTTTGCATTAGGTGTACATTTTCTGTAACACATTCTGGCTACTTTAGTGCTTTAGAGCTGGTGGTGGTTGGTAATGAGCGAGTAAGTGGGGAAAGGAACAGTAAAAAAACAGTATGAGAAGAAAAAGCTTAGCCTACTGTAGATCTCATGTTATTTTCAACAAGTAAAATCAGAAAAAAAATCAAGTAGTTGATAGTTTGACAGAGGCCTGACAAATTTCTTTTTTGTGGCCAGCACTATCATGTTTGTAACTTCACAACAATTAGCAAAAGAAGCAAAGAACAAAAGCTGTTTTCATGCACATAATTATTTAATCTCTCATATTTTACATGTTTGATTAAGCAGATTTATGATATTATTCCTGACCGTTCCTGTTCATTCTGTACTGTTTAGATTTTTTCTGGTTGTTCTCATAATAGCTTCTATAAAATATCTCCAAGTTTGAAAAGATCTGGTTCAGAGTGGGAGAGGGACCAAAGTTGCCTGTATTCCACAGCTGAATGTTTCATTTCTTCTTTATTTTAAAACATTATAAATGGTTTTAAAGACATTGAATGCTTACCACTCAAAGTGATCCCATCTGTTTTTCAAAAGTATTTTCAGTGCATGTTCCAAATGATATGACACAGCTTTTGCTAGGACTTAAACTCCTGCATTGTGCAGTAATTGTAATAATTCTAATGGACTTTTTCTTGTAGGGTACTGCAATGCAAAAAAAAAAGCCAACGACAACAAAAGAACAGAAACAGCAAAACATATATATATATATAATTTTCTGAGTCTTCAGAATTGTGATCCAAAACAAGACTGTTGGAATAATGTAACGAATATTACTGCAGTTACTTAACTGTAACATTGAGGAGCAGATGTACTTGTTTACTGTTTTTAACAGTCTTATTTGTGTATCTTGAAATCCTTGCCCTTCATTCAGGAACAATTTAAATCCTCACATTCCCCCTCTTTTACATCAGCCCTTATGTTTGGCACCCCTCGCAGCTGCTTACAGCTGGACAATTTGCTGTGGATTTTCTCCCACTGTTCACAGTTCTATTCTGGCTGTGATTTTTCTGTAATTGCACAATGTCCACCACAGTAAATCTGAGCAAAAAAAATATGATAAGAACCTGTTATACATTTTTAGGACAACCATGTAATAATGAATAAGGGCCATTGTTGTATCTTGGTAGGAAAGGGGATTTTGCTATTCTGTCTTGCTTTGTTTTGGCACAGTGAGAAGACCTTTATTTAAATTCATGGAGAGGTATGCTTCTTATACTAATCTGCAAAGAAACCAAGCTTTCTTGTTTGGTCATTCTTTTGAAATTACTTGTCCCATGGATGCTCACTGACCAAAAATAAACGCTTTTAAAAAGTAGAATTATTTAATTTATATCTTTTGTGTTGTCTTTTTTTGTTACTTGTGAAGGATGCGAGTTTGACAGACTGCTATATTTTATCCTTTAAGCAGATAGGTGATAGCATGAAACTATCTACGATGATAAATGTGTTTCAGCTCTGGTTAATCAACAGACCAGCATAATTTTCAGAATTCGTAAATTTCACAAACTGTTTTGCAGCTAGAGCCATTCAACCATTCATTTGATATCGCTTCGTTTCTCCTTCCATTTGAATCTGCCTGTTTGTAAGGGCCACTAGGTAATGTACCAGCTATGCAACACCAAATGTAAAATAGGGTAACACTGGTCATACACATTTTTGCGTATCAGAGGTCAGGACCTTGTTGTGTACGGTAAAATTTGAAACAGATATCACTGATGATTTAGAATCATAAACCAGCTTGATAACAGGTGTTAAAGAGCCTACAACCCATTGCCCAACTCTCTTGTCACAGATAACTCTTAAAAATAGAGGTTCAGTGTTGTTCGTCTTTGAGAATGGGCCAACTCTTAGCTTTTTCCCCAGCAATGGTGTTATTTATTAGTAGGCAGAAAATACCTCTTGAGTTTATGAAGAGGTGGAGTCTCACATACAAGAACACTTTGAAAAGACAGTAGAAGATGAACAGGAGGTGCTGCATTAGTGTTCCAGGCCTCATATTGAGTTGGCCGAGTCCCTTACGAACTGCAGGATACATAGCTGAAAGTGCAACCTGCTGTAGCATTTTCACTTAATTAAGAGAATAACCAAAAGCAAAACTTGAAATGACAAATACAGTTTCAAAGTAATCAAATTCCTCATTATTCTGTGATTTTTTAATAGCTATTGTTCTGACAATGAGCAGTCTGTTTAAAAGTATCCAAAATGATGGCTTTGACAAATTGTTTTTTGTCCAAAAATGACAAGCGTGAGAATTACAGAACTGTAGGAAAGCAGTGGCTAGAGAAAGCAATTTAAGTTTCAGGTGAAAATGGAAACTGGGAAGTGACAAAAGCGAGTTAATCAGAACTGAAGAGAGGGAGCTCTGTTCAGCTTAAGCTGTAGGGTATAGTTGTCAATGACACAATAGTATTTGCTAAACAGTTCGTTAAGCTGACATTTGCCTGTATTCTTTGGGGGAATGAGTTAGCTGAGATAGTTTGACATGCACAGCCCTTGACATTTTAATGCAAGTCTAAGCACTGCATTTCAAGCAGCTCCTGTACTCATTAGCAAAGCACAGAATAATTTGTGCTTTCTCGTAATAAACGATTAATTTATAAAGATAGTCAGATATTGATTAGAAATACAACAAACCTTGCCAAACACCAAACTTTCTTATCTATTTCACATATATGACTTTCATAGTATGAATGTGTATATTTGAGTGTGTAGGTACACACACAGTGAAGAATCAGGTGCTGAGTACTGGCATATACTTCCAATCTAGTTTACTGCTTTTGAAACCAACTCTAACAATAACTGAAAGTGAGAAAAGCTCTACCACTAAGAAAACCTACAGAACTTTTGTCTTTAGGGATTATATACAAGATGCCAAGAGATTCATTAATCAACAGTAATTTTAGGCCTACTGCAAATGAGCTATTTGCAACAGATAATTAAAATAGGCATTAGGTAGGTGAATTATGAGAGCTACTGAATCACCTGTGAAAAATTAATACTCTCTATTGTCCATCTTCATATTAATGTGCTTGCATAATTTGAGGATGTAAATCATGGAGTGCCCTTCTCTTAAATAATTTTATGAGTGGTCTATCTGTCTTCTCCACTGCTCAACATCAAATAGCAAGTCTTCTACTTCAGGAGAGAAACCTTTCCTCCTTTGTGCTGCTAACTAAGCTATATGAGTGAGAATCTGACCTTTCAGAGAAGTAGTTCAGGTTCTGACCACTGTCTTACACAAACCATCAGTCTTGAAGCATGTAGTCCTGATGTGACATCAAAAATAACCCACTGCCTACTTTAACAAATGAGTTCTTCACTGATTCTAGCCAAAAATTACTAGAGTACTCCATCTCTCACTCTCTGTGACAAGAATTATGAAAGAATTATAGCTTTAAGTTTATCTAACTTTAATTAAATAGATATGCACCAGTGGAAAGCATAGCAGTTAGTGAAGTAGTTTATTTGACGAGAAAGTGAGCATAACAATTCCATGCCACCTAGCCAAACGGCTGCTTTTTTGCTCCTAGAAACAGCTTGAGTCTGACTGAACTCAGATTTCTTGCCAAAGTAAGTAATTTCAAATACCGAAGTTCTGAGCAGAAAGATATACCACTTGTATTCATACATGGATATTTTAAGTTTGATTTAAATTGGAATAAGTAAAGAAGATGGCGTCAAACTGTTCTTAGTGGTGTCCAGTGATAGGACAGGAAGCACTGGGCACAAGTTGCAGTATAGATAATTCCATTTAAACTTTAAAAAAGTGTTTACTATGAAAATGGCCTGAATCAAGATGCCTAGAGAGTCTGTGAAGTCTCCATTCCTGGAGATATTCAAAATTCAACTGGAAACAGCCCTGAGCAACCTGTCATAGCTGACCCTAGAGCAAGGTGGTTGGACCAGACAATCACCAAATACCCTTCCAACTGTAAACCACTCTATCATTCCATAACAAAAAATTCCTTTGAGGCTGCACATAGCAGGAAGCTCTGACCCTCTCCAATAAAGCTTATCTCTGCTCTAAAGACCGATTAGATGTATAGACTAAGTAGATCTGTATTCATTAATGTAAGGGATGCAATGCTTTTAATCCCAAAATACAGATTATATGGACATCTTGAAAGCTCCTTAGGCTACATCTGTCACTTCTGAGTAACAGAAACCTGAAGAAGTGTATTCTAAAATCCTGATCACCTCGTCATCTGGCTGGACTGCAGTAAAACTCCTCCTCTCTTTTCGTCAAAAGCAAAGAATGGCTGCATCCAAATACGCTCCAATAAAAGCAATCTGCAAAAGAAACCATGCCCAGCAGCTGCGAATAGTTACTTGCTCTGCTAATTGATACTTTAATACCGTGTTGTAAAGTGGTGCTATCCCTAGTGCTGAAAGAAAGGAGTAGGACAGAGATTCTAAAGGTGAAACCCGCTCAAGAGCTCTCAGCATTGTGTTAAAGGCTACACAGCTAGGCAATCTGAGAGGGTTTTGATACAGAAAAAGTATAGGAAGAAGTTTCAAAGTATAGACTGGTGTATTACAAAGTCTGTTTTTAGCTGAAAATACTAACACAATAGCCACGCCAGTTGCAACAACAAGGTCTGTAGGCATGACTGTTTTGTGGAGGAGGAGCATTATAGATTAAAGAAAAATATTATATAAATTAAGGAAGTCAAGAGTAGTAAAATAGTGCGTGAGTTGTCTATGAAATTATATCCTCAATCAGGACATCATGGTCTAAAACTGCATAAGCAACTGCCTGGTCAGAAGTGTGGAATTAGGGTTTGCGAAACAAAGGCTGAAAATAGTAATATCAGCTTTCTGTTAACCATTGGCTGTCAGAATAGATGTCATGCAAAGAGGAATTTTTAGACCCTTGACCATTCTTGGTGCAGCTAATAAGGTGCCCAGATCCTGGTTAGATGTATAATTGTGTGTATCTATGTAAAAATTGTCGTGAAAGAATCAAAACACAACATCTCTTGGGAAGAAAATCTGCCTAAGTACAATTTTAAAATGAAAAAGTTGGATGAACAGCTAAAATTTTTCAGGTAATCTGGAATTTGTTTCAAGTTAGCATCACACACACTTGGAACGCATGTAAGAATGGTTCCAAAAATGTTACTGCATGCTTAGATGGTAGGTTAAGGAAACATATTAGATATTAGAAGTAAATTCACATCATAATGAATGAAGTCTTATGTTTTCTTCAAATGAGGAAAACAGATAAAAATAAACTCCAGCAAATGAAATGTTAAACTACAATAAAGGTGCCAAAAAGATTCTGAGTGACTTGCTAAGGGTATGAAGTTGAAATAAACCTTTTTCAAACACATCAGATTAAAGAAGTCTGCCAGAGAAGTGGTGGGCTGCGAGATGATCAAAGAGCATTCAAGAAAGATAAGGTCATTGCAGAAAAGCTAAATTAATTATTTGAATCACTTTTTTGCTGGAGAGCCTGTCAGGAAGTTTTTTGCAGCAGAAATATTATTTACAGCAGAGGAGTGTGAGGAACAGTCACAAACTAGATTGTTAGCGACAGAAGTAACTGATAAATTGAATAGTAAAAAGAAACCCAAGGATGGACTAGCTGATTTACGACAGTAGGATATAACCCCTCACTTAAAAGTGAATTTCTAGTAACTGAGGATTGTGCGATGTCGAATGAATACCAGTTTCCAGAAACAAACAAACACAAAATCTTAAAATTCCTTGGGAGTTTGAGGGAACTACATATCTGGAAACCTGATATCTGTACAAGCAGGTTAGGAGAAAATATAACAAGGAATAGAGCTAGTGGAAAGATAAATATACCTGTTTAAGTATGTTTAAGAAATACGAGGTGTAAATCACCGTATCAATTTAGTAGGATATAAGTTTAAAACAAGCAAAACGAAAATATTTTCACCTATAACATGCAAGTAAATAGAGTAGTTCTCTATTACATGGTAGCACTGTGTTCTAAAAGGTGACCTGGATTTAAAGTAAGATTGAATAAATCCTTGTAAATCCATTGGAAGTCCCTAAGGAAGTATTGTGTGTGGTTGTCTTTGTCTTATGCACAGACATGCTTTTTTGTCTATTGTATGAGCCAGGGTATTGTGCTAGATAGATCTTTTTCTTTGAGCATGGTACAGCCATGCTCACTCATAACGTAGTGAGAAGTCCTTTGAAGATCTGTACTAGTGTATCCCAATAATTGTGTTGGGAGCTTATAGAAACAGATGAAAAATACTAGATGAAAAGTACTAAATGAATGAATTGAAAAGAAATACTAAATGAAAATTGATAAAGGCAAAATAATATATCTTAGAAAAAAAAGGAATTGCACATGAATGCTGATGGGCTAAATCAGGTCTAAATTCTCTTCTGGTTGAAGAACTTGTAGTCATTTTTAACAGCTTTCTGAAAAAGTTGAGCTAATATCTTAGCAACATGCAGAAGTTCAAAAATGAAAAGGCGTGCTCACTCACTATTTCCTCAAACCAAAAACCAGAATACTTTTCCTGGAATGATCTATGAGTAGGTTTAAAACAAACAAATGAAACAAATTTTCTCCCATCGTGCATAATTAAACTGTGAAACTTGTGACAGGTGTCTGTAGTGATGAAAAACAGAATATCTTGAAAAGGGATTAGGCTAATACTGGAAAAAAAGGGCAACTGGTATGTTAAACACTGGATCAGATTCAGCCAGTAGCTTATGAAATACTCAAACTGTTCAGTCAAGATGATATTCTAGGGGAGAGATTGTTTTCTAAATACTCCATTTTTTATATTTCTTCCTAACTTGAATATATGATCTATGCCATCTAATGTAAAAGGCCATTCTATCTTTTTGCTGAATACCTCTTACTAATAAACTTTTTGACTAATGGGGTACAATTCAAAATGATCTGACAAAATAAGGAATTGGTCTTCTGTTGTGGTAATGTTTAGGTGCTTTGGAAGGGAATGTTCATTTTCCCTAAATATCCCATCTAATTGATAGAATTTAATCTAGGAAGAATTCCTTGTTTGGGAAGAATTTTCTAGAGTTGAAATCTATGTGGCTTTGATTTAGAATCCAAAATTTTGAAAGTCATATTGAAGTAATAAGAGTCATATTGAAATAATATTTTAAATCAGATTTCTACTCAAACTCCAAAAAAAAAAAAAAAAGTTGCATAAAATTCTGATCCTGACCGTTTATTCCTGAATAATGACAGATGTTTCCAAAGTACTCTGAGTTCCTTCCTTAGTTCCTTTTTCAAGGAGTAGGAACAACTTAGCTGGACACTTTTAAATTGTTTTTAAATGTTTCTAGGAGAAATTAATGATTTCATCACAGCTGTTTATAGGAGGAGAAGTAATTTAGAGCAATTAATTCTGCCTGTCTAAAATTTTCCCGTCAAATTTGGTTTTGATAAAACTACCACCCAACTTTGGTGAGCATGTTTTTAACAGGTGCCTCATTTCACCCAGGACTTAGGACATAACTGCTTTTCAGAACTTATGAGAAATTATTTGTTTGTGGTTTTGAATTGAAATTGTGAAACACTTAGACACAGATATGCAGGACATAATATAAATTACTGTCACCATCTCTGCTCATTTAGCCTTGCCAAATGGATGTGCTGCTGGTAGATAAATCCATGGAACCTTTTAAAAAGGGAGTTTATTCTAAAAAGGCTTCTTTTATTAATTTGTGATTTAGTTCTGTAAAGCTATCATTTTTATTCCTCCCCACCCCAGCCTCTGAAGACTTAACTTATCTATTTTTCAGATATAAATTAAAAATTTGAATGCTCTTTGTCAGCTATGTCATTTGGGGTCAACTTGTGTCTATGGTTTGGTTCTCTGTAGGCATTTGCTTATTCTCACGCATGAATTTCTACTATCCACCCTCCACTCCAAAAGCTGACTTCTCTCTCTCTCTCTTCAGCACAGTGCTGTTGCTTTAGAAGTGATCTGGGGAATATTTTCAACTCTACTTTGGGTGTATTTCTTCTTTCTGTCTGGAATATCATACTTCAGTCTTTAGTCAGTGTTCTACCGCTTTACATCCTAAGCTTGCTAGCTATGTTTGATGTCTGTAAGAAACATATTTCGCGGATCCTGTTGAAATAAGTGACACTGCAAAAAAAAAAAACAAAAGAACACCCACATGTGCCCAAGGGTTAATGCAGAGAAAAGCAGGAACAGTCTGTAGATATCTGTTCTTACTAAAATTTTACCTTCTTTTGGAAAGATCTGTTTATGTCCACTATTGCCACAATTACTGTGCTTCTTTAAAGTATATTCTCCACATGGTCACTTTTTTTTTTTTGTCTTTTGACTAGAGACTTGAGCAGTTTGCTCTTGCGTGTGCTTCTATGCTGGTTGGAGCCAAACATTGCTCAGGCAGGAGCTCCTTGCTTCCTCTGGGTTTTTGTGGTATTATCTTTTGTTTGTAACCTTTCCATTTATTTATTTATTTATTAATTGCATTCTATTCATTACCAGCTAGCTCTGTCATTTAATTATCTGTAATCAGGAGCAAAATTGAGTCAGAGCTCAATGTGGGAATGTTGTGATCTCAAGAGCAGGTAGCAATACCACCTATTCCCAGAGATAACTAAAGATGCTGATTCTTATTTAGACAAGATCCAATTGACCAGTTGCTGCTGGCAGAGCTGCTCACAGCAATCTTTGAGTAGCTGTGGGTGCAGTGGAGCAGGAGGGTGGCATGATGAGGCTCAGGGTTTCCCTGTTGGCAGTGAAAATGAGAAGAGTAGATTGTTGGTATTGCACAAACAGTACAAGACAGCAGTTGTTCACCGTGAAGCTGCCTATGCAGCACCTGCAGAAACTCTAGGAAAGGAAGAGCTTTGCCAGCAGCAATAGATTTGCTCTCTCGTTCGCCTGTGCACAGCAGCCATGGCTGATGGGTGCCAGCTGGCATAATGAATGCAGCCCTTGGCCTAAAACAGGGAGGACATGGTCATGCTCACTGATAGAAAATAGCTGTATGGCTTGAGCTTCACTCAGAGCCCTGAGATAAGGCGCACAGAGTAATCGTTGCAAACACTAAATAATTCTCCCATCCATCCTAGCGTTCTGCATGTTTGGCTCAACATCTGAGCGTTCTTTCAGTCTGGCAACCTGTAATAGAAATGCCTCAATTAAAATTTAACACTTCAGAATACAGGAAAATTAATAGTTTCTTTCCTTCCTCCCCCCCACAGGTGCTCGTTAACAATATTTTGCTATACCTGACATTTTTCTTCTTGGGAGCCTTTTCCAAGAACACTTTTGTAATGGCCCATCTGTTTTATTTTGTTGATTCACAGCAAATGTATGTCATGATCGACTAAAAAGGGTTTGTCTTGGCAGCAGGGGAAGAAGATTGCATATTTCTGTTTGCCTTGTGCTAGCTGCTACAATCGGGGTCAGAGTCTCTTTGTGAAGGAGAGGAGACTGTGTTTTCCCCAAGAGCCACTGAATGCACTGCTCTAAACATTTCCTAGAGTTTAGGATAGGACAGGCAGAGAAAGGGGGAAACTTTGCAGAAACCACAGTGCAAGCAGATAGCGGTAGAGTCTTCAGCAAACCAGGTAGTGAGCAGACAGTTCTCAGAGGTGACAAGAGACTCTTTAGGGACCAGATGAAAACTGCTGTGACACAGAAAATCACTTTCATTTGCTGAGAACGAGATTCAAAGCAAATTATATATGCTGTGGGAAGGGCAGATATTTATAAATGAGTATTTTGTCTCGTCTAGCTCTTGTAATTTTGGGCATTTCAGAAGTGACCTTATTGTACTTTGTGTTCTAATAGCACTTGGAATTAGAAAACTTCTAGTTTAACAGTCCTTTGTTGTTGTTTGCTCTAAGAGGTGTAGGCTGGTCCCATTCTCCCTGGTGAACTCAGAGTCGCATCCCAAGTAACTGTTCCCCTAACTTTTTTTTTTGTGCTACTTCAGTTATTCAATGACTTGAAAATGTCTATTTCTTTGTGTTAGACTAGAGCAGGAGAAATGACTTGCCTGAGGCATGGATGCTTACAGGGCCTTGCATTGTGTATGCCTTGTGCTAGAACCTTTCTGTAGCTGATGACTCTGCCCAAGGAGTTTTCACTGTAAATCTTCTGCGTGATTGGGATAAGTGGATGTGCGGAATATTTTTGTAGGGTTGTCATCTGCTTTCTTAAAGAAGAAGGTGTTGTATCTAGAATGCATTCACACAGCAATGATGATATCTGTTGGTATCATCAGGACTGCATTAATATCATCTAACTGTATAATAATTCTGTCTTCAGATTCATACCTCTCTCATTAATGGACGGCCCAGTGCTGATGATCCTTCACGCATGTTGCTAGAGTTCACATCCGCTCGCTTTATTCGCTTGAGATTTCAGAGGATACGGACGCTAAATGCTGATTTAATGATGTTTGCCCACAAAGACCCCACGGAAATCGATCCCATTGTTACAAGGAGGGTAAGTTCTGGCAACACTAAGGAAGTGTATGGATGCAAGTTCTACGATGCTCATAAATGTTGTACCTGCCCTTTGATTGCCATATAAGATCTTGGAAGATTATTACTAGTAGCTGTTATCTGTCAAAATCCTACTGATAAGCAGAGTTTCTCCTCTCCTCTATGTTCTGTTTTCTGCTCTATAGCAGAAGTAAATGATTTATTTTTTCTGATTACTGGTATTATTAATGTAAAGGATAGGCAGCACAGAGCTTTTTGGTCTATCATTAGTATAATGCTGTTGCATTATTCTTATTTTTGCTAATAAGCAAAAATCTTGCTTTAGTTTAGTAGAATGACTGCAGAATTCATACTTGTACCATACCCCCATCTTCCCCGCTTTTCCTCGTGCATGTGCAGCCTTTTCTCTTTTTCCCTAGTCCTTCCTTTCTTCTTATGTCAGGTTTCCCAGTGTTCTTGCTGTTCAGATGTGGTGTGTTATTCCTTTTTTTCCCTCTGTTTTTTTTTTTTTCTACTAAGCATTCTTAAAAGCTGGAGATATGTATCTTTCCACATTTTTTAACTCTTTTTTGATTCCTTTCTATTTTGTTCTTCTATTTTTGTTTTGAAGAGTTGTTGTTTAAGGTACCAATAATAAATCCTGTTATGAAAGGGGATTATTGTTATTCTTGGCTTTAATGAATGCCATTCATCACTAGTGGATAACTGCAAAGAAAAGTGGCTGCTTCTGTTCCACATTTCTAGTTTCCATTTCTTCTTCCAAATATGTAGGATGCTGGCTATTGAAGTGGAATAGTCTCTGAATGTTTGGAATGGCATTCTGTTTTGCATTACAAACCTAGAGGAACTTTCATTTTTTTTTACAGGCTTAACTAATCATGGAAACAAAACGTGTATGTAAGGATGCACTTTTAATAAACTGTAAATCAAATCGAATTTAGCTAATGTGCTTTTTATAGATGTAAGAATACGTGACCGTGAACATCTTTGCTTCTTTCCTGTAACTGACATTAATCCCTACCAAAGGAAAATAGAAATTGTCACTGGGCAGAGTGACAGGTCAAAAATTCTTTCAGTCTTAGTGACGGAGACTCTTACATAGTCATTCTAAAGGCCAGTGGAGAAAAACAGTGCTTTTTTTTTGCAGTAAATGCTTATGTGATACCCAACTAAGGTGTCCCTTTCTTAGTGTTGTTTGTCCTTTCCCTTCTCCTCACCATGCTTTTTCATTCTCGTGTTATTTGAAGGCAGTCTATAGTATTTGAATGTTTGTATCTGGTGTGCATAAAATCTTGTTTTAAGCTCCTGTTTGGTGTGTGCCGTGTGTTAATGTGCATAGGGCTTGGGACTTCACACCTTATGCCCTTTCTTTCACTAAGCTTGAATCTATAGATTACACTACTGCATTTTTTAGTAGATCAAAGAAGAAATAAAACAGCACCTGACATTTTTGTCATCAGAAATAAATTCTGTAGTTTGACACCTGCATTTTACATTCTACTTTGCAATTCATTTTCTGTTTTGTCTTACAGTATTACTATTCTATAAAAGATATCTCTGTTGGAGGCATGTGCATCTGTTCAGGTCATGCAAAGGCTTGCCCATTGGATCCAGTGACTAATGTAAGTGTTTATTAATTTATTTAATTTAAGGGTCCTGTTCACAGGGTCCATACTGCACAGGGTGGAATATGAGAAAGAATCCTGATAATTCCTCAGAGTGCTGTGCACCTGCTCTTGACCTAGAAGAGCAGTCCAAAGCAGCGCAGACAACGAGGATGATAGATATTCACGTGATGTCAGGGAAGGCTTTTGAATTTATGAATAGGTTTCAGATAATTCAGTCTGTCCTGAAGGTCTCCAGGGAACAACAGAAATTTAGATTATGTGATGTAGTTGTAGAGGTGAGCTCTACTACTTGATGTTTCTGTTTCTTGTTTGGTATTAATCAAGGTGTTTCCTAAATAAATGTCACCAATTTAATGGATACTTGCAAATAAATGATGCCTCTAAAATGGCCCATTTACCATGTGGGTAAATATTAATTGAGTGATCAATCAAGCTAGTCTAGAAAATCATGAAGCTGTTTATAATTCTTCCAAACTTGTAGCTTTCTATTTACACCTTTAATAAACACATAACTAAGTCAGAAACACAATTTCTTATTGACAGTTGAAATCTATACACCCACATGCACATATTATCATTGATACAAAAATTACTTTCTGCTAACCTTGCTGGTATGCTCTTTGTTTATTATTTTTTTAGTGCATAGCACTAGCAAGTGCATAGCAAGTGATGGACCGTTGTTTCAGATAATCTTAGTTGTCAGATGGCAGCATTGTCTCAGTGCCACGTGTTTGAATTGGGCCTACCTCAGAAAACTAGCGCTGTTATTGAAGATTAAAAAGGACTTCAGTTTGGATAGTTTGGCTACTGCATAAAAAAAGGCATTGTAGCAAATGTTGCTGTATAAGAAGAGTATAAAAGATAAAGTAAATGAAGCAACTCAAGCTATAAATATGTGGGGCATTTGGTTGAGCTTTCTAGGCATGAACGTTAGAATGAGCAGTACTGAAATAAATGGGCTTTGTTTGGCTTATAAAGTGTCATGGATCTGGTTGGTAGCAGCAGATATTATGTGTATGTGCATACATGCATACGTATCTATATACATATGCATATGTATATGAGTCCTCACAACAAAATCATCCAGTACAAAGTTAATGCCAAAGCGGGAGAGAAGACTATTTTGATTGAATCAGCCAGCTGAAGTGATTTCAGCCCTGCAGCGCATGAGGTGGAGGGTGGAGGCTGGCTCAGCGCTCTTTGTGCAAGCTTACGTGGTGTGAAGCTGTATCTGAGGGCTAACAGCACTTCGCTGGATTCAGGAACTTTCATTCAGGAACTTTCATTTCTTCAGAGAAGTGGGCTCTCTTAGTTGTGTAATACTCTTAGTACAGGTCAGCTTCCTTTGCACAAAGGTTGCTTTCTTATAATAAAAATATTAAGGTTGAACACATTCTATTGTATCTTACTTTAATGGGTGCAGGATACATAAATTAATAAAGGAATTAATGGAGGAGGAGTTAATTTAATGTTAACATTTTCATAATTTGAGCTTTAATTCTGGGAATGTATACGGACAGATTCCTCAAATCATCACGCTTATTATTTGGTTTTCTTTTAAATTAGAAATCCGTCTGTCAGTGTGAGCATAACACGTGCGGAGAAACATGTGATCATTGTTGTCCTGGTTTCCATCAAAAACCTTGGCATGCTGGAACCTTCCTGGTCAAGCATGAATGTGAACGTAAGTCAAAACCAGTACAGAAGAGGAGGTTTGGTGTAACTGCTGGTGAAAACTGAAATCAAGTCCTAATTGATTCTGGCATTCATTTTATTTCTAAACACACATGTTTAGAAATCGGTTGTTGTTCACTTATTATTTAGACTGACTCAGAGAAGTCAATAGAATAATTATTTGTTGAATTATGGTTTTATTGAATTCAGAATATTGTAGTGTAACGTGTGGATTTTGATGAGATAATATCTAAAAATCATTTTGACTTTTTGTTTAATGTTTATAATCTTTGTGGATTTATTTTGATAAAGTCATAGAAGCCCATTCTGATAAAGTTAAAAATTCTTTTAGAAAATGTTTTTAAAGACTTTTTCAGTATATTAAACTTTAACGGCAGTATGTTTGTATGAATAGCCACTTTTATATATTATAATGTTCAGCCTTGCTGAAACGTGAACAAAATATATTTTTTCTGTTTTCACTGTTTTTTAATGGAAAAAATACATATTTAGTTTTACAAACTTTTGAAAACACACATTGAGATAACATCTTCCCATGCGGTGGGAAATAGATTTTCAGATTTACCGTAGTAATGATAGCAATAATTGAACTTCAATGTCTGGCTTTCAGAGGTCACAAATTATATATATTTTTGAACATAATACCTAGGGCTCTGGCACACATAAGCATTTATTCAGTTCTAAGATTGCAGTTGTGGATTTGCCAGAAATGGTTAAAAATAAATAAATAAAAAGAAACTGATATTTTCATATTAATAAGTGCAATGCATATCTCTGTCTAGTAATGTATTCTTATGGAGATTGTTGTTTGCACAGATTGTCTGCATGGGTTATGCATTCTGGAATCAAATCAGGGTCCATTCATTTTCATGATTAATTTTGGAGGGATCCTTCTTACACCTGATCATCCCTCAATGAAGTGTTCTGCTTTCATGATCCCCTGGGGGCCGATTCCAAACACACAACTGTCAGCGGAATGACTGCCTGCAATGCTGATGAGCCTTATATTCCTATCCTGCATATATTTTATATGCAGATTAAAATGTGGAAGTGGTAATACCAAGAGGAGAGGAGAGTGAAAGTCTCCTCAGTTTCACAGCAACAGATTATTAGATTAGCTCAGACACATGTGCGTTTACAGCACAAGGATTCAAACTTGAACCTGTTGTAAAGATTGAGTCTTCTGTCTCAGTTTTTATGTGTATGCTTTTATGTATGTATGCTTTTAAGATTTCTTTTAACTTTTGTGAATGATTTTAATTTACTCTTACCAGTTTGCTCTATCCATTATAGCTCATGTATCTTATATTTTTTGTTGAACAACTGGTATCTTATATTTTTTGTTGAACAACTGTGTCCTGAGCCATGTGGGTGAGGATTCAGCAGAAGGATATTGGATCATCAATTTAAACAGAAAATAAGAAATTGAGGAAGAGCGTAGTTAGACTATGTCTGCCCACTCCCCTAGTCTCCCCAGACAAAACACTGAGAAAAAATAGAATATACAGACCTCTGAACAGCATTTGTGAGTGGAGTACATTATTTTTAATAGCTAAAGAAGCAATAAATTAATGTTTGACTGTTGTATAAGTTACAGTGCACATAGAACAAATGACAAAATGTGGATTGTTATTAATAAGTAAGTTAATGCTAGTCCCACATCTCCAGGCAGAAAATGCTGTCTGCTACTACAATTCTTTCTCTTTTAGCATGCAACTGCCATGGGAAGACTGAGGAATGTTACTATGATCAGGATATTGCGGACAGAAATCAGAGTTTGAATATCCATGGAGAATACATCGGGGGTGGAGTGTGTGTTAATTGTACCGACCACACCGACGGCATAAACTGTGAGACCTGCGTTGATGGTTACTTCAGGCCAAAAGGGGTAATTGCATCTTCTGCTATCACTTCACCGTAGTACTTGGTGCTCAAGCCACTACTTCAGCATGGGGAGTTAAGTTATTAAATTGAGATGACACAGCTTTGATGGCCATTTTATGAAGGTTACCTTCTAATTCTGACAGTGCTGTACTTGCCTTTCACAGTTGGAAGTCTGTAAAGTTAATGTTCACAGAAATATGAAAGTGAATTTTGTTGATATGAAAGAATGCACTTGAGGTCAGGGCCTCCAGCTAGTATTTCAATTTAAATTAAAGGAGAATATGATCCTGTAAACAGAGCTTTTTCCTCAATAATGAATTTCAGGATATATTATCAAAGATCAAAGATATATCGCTGTATTTGATATTGGAGAGAGTGTAATTTTTATTGTTTAAATGTAATGTAGAAATAATAACCACTGAAATGCTAGTGTCCTATGAATGCCTTTCACTTTTAGTGCAGCGGGAATTAGCTTTTTTGTACTACAGCATATAATGGTGTATTTTTATCAAAGTTGAAGCTGTCAGAAGATGAATTTTATATTAGGTTGCACTGTCAATATGGGCTGTGTCTGTGCTTTAAATAGCTGCACTATTAGCGTGTGCTTAACTTCCTGATATTTCGTCAGGATAGTTTCAGTTGACCAAAGCATGGTGTTTAGTCTTACATCTCACCCCTCAAACATCATCAAATAATAATAATAAAAATCTCTTTGGTATGCTGTTTTTAGCCTTGGAGCTTGTAAAAGGCGTACTGACCTCTTTTCAACAGTGGGGAACCTTGATTTGCTTATCTAAATCATATTATCAGTTAATAGTGATCACATCTATCCATACATATGTAAACATAAACATATACATAAACATAATTTGACTCATGTTGCAGAGAATAACTGAACTATTTGTTAATATTACTTTATACCATATATTTTAGAGAGTGAATGTTTAAAATCTACTTCGTTATATTTATGAAAAGACAATTTTTAGGCACAAGTGTGTTTTTTTTGAAAAGATATCTGTGTCTAATTTACTTATATGCTTTTTATATATCTAAAAGGCAGTGCTAATACCTAGAGTGCGTTGGCTAAAAGTGATGCAGCTGCTTCGTTTTTATTAGAAAGCAAGCCACTTGGTGGTTCTCTCCAATCTGTATTTATAAATTCCCTTATTAATGGTGAGGTTTTGTTTTCTAATTTCTCTGTTTCCTCTTGTAAATAATTAATAATGAGTTACAATTTCTCTTTTTACCTGTTTAGGTATTGCCAGATAGCCCAGATCCATGCCAGCCGTGTTCCTGTGATCCAAATGGGTCTTTGCATGATACTTGTGTCAAAGATGAGAAAAATGCAGAAGAAGGTGAGATCCCTGACAGATAATTATAGTAAAGCTTAAGCTCAGCAGTGATCAAAGAAAAGCTGAATTATGTTTGTCCTTCCTTGTGTTATGACTTTAAAAAAATCATATAACAGGAGATTTTTGAAAATGTGCTCATGTGACCAGTAATCCACCTGCATTCTTGTGGTACTTCTATTTACAAATTCAGGTTTTATATTCCCAGTTGTTTTGAGTCTTTAAGATATGTGGTTTGCCACCATGTGTACATCTGGGGAAGTATTTCATATAGAATATAGTTAAGAATTTTGTCTCTAAAGAGCTTTCTTCAACAACAGTTCTTAAAACTAGTGCAAGCTTAATCTTTTCATCTATCTATTTACATTTGAAACTTAGAAAAAAAACTGTTTGAGAGGTGTCATATTTATATGCTGTCTATATTATTAATGTAAGATTACAAGCTCTTCACTGTAGTCCTGAAGAACTTATCTTCAAACAGAGAATGAACTATCTTTTTGCGCTTTGGAAATAATGGATTGCAATTGAAGGTTTTTTGTTTGTTTGTTTTTTGGTAATAAGCTTCTGAAAATGCAGTGGGAATGCAAGAAAACATTATCAAGGTCAGATTTTTGGGGTCAACTATTGACGAGAGATATTGTAGTGATATCCTTTTTTTAAAAAAAAGAGATCAATGGAATGTAGAAGGGGCACAGCAGAACTGTAAATACAGAACCCAGAGGTGCAAAATCTACTCTAACAGCCACGTACTGATTACATCCATTCCATAAAATGACTAAAATTTCTATATAGAATGACAGAGCTTAATTAATATCATAATGAAAGGAATGGTGTATCACACAGATTAATAGGAAAGACAGTAGAAATAGAAACCGACATGACTCCCAGAGCCAGAGAAAGCAAGACACTGTGATGCCTTTAGCAAGGCTGTGTGTAAGAGTATGTAGGTTACAGCTGAGAGACTTTATAACAAAAACTAATGCTTTTAAAAAGGACTGTTTTTATTCAAGCATTTACCAGTGCTGACTTTTAGATCTTTTGTAAAATATTGAAACTATGGTTTTGGGATGGAAAAATTATTAATTCAGAGAAATACAGTGCCCCACCTGCAATTTAGAAGGACATAAAGGAATCTCTTTATGATTGACCAGGCATTGTTTCAGGAAAGGAGTATTTTTGTATTTTAATCAGCCTTTGATCAGCCTAGTATATTTTGTCCTCATGTTTCACTCATCATTCTCAAATGAAACATTCTTATTCTAGCTTATATATTATATGTTTTTTTGAATCTTCAGTAATGCTTTTTAAGTTTTCTTTTCTTTCATCAATGTTGTATGGTATCTTCATGAGTGCTATAGATAAAAGTCAGATGAGTCCGAAGTTTTTAATGAATCATAGTAGATTCACAAACTTTGGTATCAATAAAGCAAACTCTTATGAAAATGTTTCTACGTTTTGTAGTTGAAAGGTACTAATACACTGAATTTTAAAATTGGACTTATCCACCCATGTTCAACTGCTGCTGATAATAACTTCACTGATAACATCACTGATATTATGATCACTTGCATTGTCCATACAGAAGAGAAGATGGTACCTATACACTCTGAATTGATCTACACTGCAGTAACAGCCATTCTCAGTCAATCGATACTCTTTTTTCTAGCCATAGTGACAGAACTTTGACAAATAGCCATGTAATTTGGGTTTTAAGCATCTTTAAGACCTATGAAGTTTGTAAACTTTCATAACTCACAGGCTGTCATGCAGTCAAGTTTTTCCCCTCTACTATTTCTTTGAGCATAACGTAATTCCAATCTCCAGGCTAGGCACTGCCGTTCTCATGTGGACTTCATAGTACTTTGCTCAGCAAGCAGTCCCACTGACTTCTATAATTTTGGGTAGTTAGTGCACTGCTAAAACAAAGACCATTCTTTGGATGGTCGTATTATTTTTTTCAGATGTTTGAGACATGCTTTTGCATGCAAGCAGTTTTAAAAAATGGGGAGAATGGGAGAACATTCACTGATTAAAGTCCTAGTTCAGGAGGAATCATCCTCTTGAACTTTTCAAGCCTCTGTACACTCCCAGATAGGATGGAAACTGATAATGTTCAGTTAGAAAACAATGAAGAACAACAAATAAAGCCCCACTGAAGCAAGGCCTGTGAAGTAACCAGACCAAAAGCAGAAGATTATGTGCTTTTGGCAAATGTTAGCTCCTTACAGAGAAAAAAAAAAGAAACATATGATATTCATATGTTTCATGATGCATCACAGAAGCTTGGTAAAAGATATTCAATGGGATACTGACAGGAATTTACACATTACATAGGAAAGAGTAGATCTTGCTGATCTGGCAGTGCTGTAAGTTAAAGACATTGAGCACAACAGACATATAGGCCAATCATCTCAACAAGCTTAAAAGGCAGAAGAATAAATGACTGTTAGTAATTCCTACAGTTGCCTCTCAGTTGTAGAATGTGAGGTCTCTTCATAGATGACAGACTTAATCAACTACTGAATACACTCGATAACAAAGGGGATGGCTGGGCTGGTGATAGTGGGTTTTTTGATCCTGGTATCTCTTCCCTGCAGGGAAGGGATAGTGAAGGAAGGAGAAAGTTTCTCATGGGAAACGAAAAGCAGTGGTCTTCCTGGGCAGCAGGAAACTGTACAGAAGCTAGATTCAAATGTGTACTGGGAGTTGTTCTATATTGAGATTTTTGATAGAACTTGTGTTTGCTGAGACTTGATTTGCGAGAACTATGAATGAATACTTGAAACTTTCAAATTAAACCAGTCCACTTCTAAAGAAGCAGACTTGCCTATACCTTTTACTGCTTGAATCTGTTCTATATATGGAGAAACAGGTTTCTCTAATAAGACAAAATTGTTTGACTGGGATATTCTTGCACCCTGATGCAGTTTACAAAAGAACCTGAAGTCTCCCGTGCCTGCAGGGGCTCACCAAAGATTTGGGAAGGAGCCAGGCCACAAGCACCAAGACCCATGAAACATATGCTTTTGTGATAGTAGGTAACACAGAAACTTCTTGTGCTGAATTTCCATTCGTAATTAGGATGGATCAAGAAGGTGACAGTCAATATGCAGTGCTACAGAAGATCAAAGAGATGGCAAAGGTAGAAAAGACAGATTGAATTCATCTCTGTATAGATTAACAGATAATATTTTAACTCCTGTAGGTGACTGCTTCTTCAGAAACCTAATTAGAGAATCCATAAAAAGAGCAGTAAGCCTGGATTTATGCATGAGGAAGGGGTCTAAAATCTTCTTGAAGAGCACTCACATTGAATGTTCTTGTAGGAGCCAGTAGTCGCCCCTAAATACAATTTCATCAGAACAAGGAATATTGTTAAAAGAAGACAAAAATGAGCAATTCAAGGACTGGCAGGAAATGGCAGACATGGTGTTTACAGACCACATATTAGGTGCTGAGGAAAGAGGCATTTTTCTCATCCAAAGACTCAAGCAACATAATTAAGCTGTGAAATAAAATAAAGTATTTTCGAGGGAAAAAAGAAACTCTCTCCAAAAGTGAAGTTATATACAGTCGAGAAAATGGATGTAAATTATGACAGGTTCTGTAAGATTGTATTCTTAATAGCACATCAAAATTATTTAAAGAATAACTTTGTAAATGCTTAATTGCTGCTAAGTATTTCTTCAGATGAATCAGGTTTAAAAACACTGCTAGAGATTCAAATTCTGCAGGATTTAAGTATGATTAAGGTGTAATCAATTAATAACTGGAGGTCTCAAGAATAAAAGGATACAGCAAAATAGCTAGATGGTTCTTCGTATTGGTGAGTAAAAAAAGTCAGGGTATTCCCCACTTGGGAGTCTTTGTTCAGAAGAACTGTGTCAAATAGAAGTGTCAGTTTTAGAACAAGCTGATGAAAGAATAATAAAAATTCATGTGGCCTAGATGAGTTTTATTCATGGCTTTTGTAGGTAGTTAAAAATGAAATTGCTGAAGCCTAAGTATACTTTATAATATGCTGATTTAATAGACATTACTATCTCATGAATAGAAGCTGTTTGTCTAATTTATTAAAGGGGCACCTAGGTAAAGGAGATTCCAGAAATCAAGAGGTTTATCTTCTGTACCAAGCAGATCTACCAAGTGGGTCTACAAGCAGGAACTGCAATAAAAGACATATGCCGTTACTGAACTGAGATTCCATCTAATGGGCAAAATTTAAGATAACTTCCTTTGTAGACAGAAGTGTTCCTCGTGAATCTGTTTAAATGAGTTAGTGAACAAGTTCATTTGATTAATATAGTATTTTGATTTTAAAAAGGTTTTGACAAGGTCCTTCACCAAAGACCCTTAAAGAAGCTATAATGGGGTAAGGAGGAAAGGTTCTGTAATGGTTTGATGCTACTTAGAGTAAGAATAGAAAAGAATAAATGGACAGTTTTCACAAAGCAGAATGATCTGAGCAATTCAAAATAATCATATTGGAAATATTGGAAATAATCCAGTAATCCAATTATTTCCATTCAAAATAATCACTTGGAAAAGGGATTAGTAAGAACATGGCAAAATTTGTACATACAACACAGATCTTTAAACATAGCAAAATGAAGCGCAACATGTACAAGAAGGATAGTCAGGGGCTGGGCAATAAAATAACTAATGTATTTCTATAGTATTTAAATACGAAGTAAAACACAGAGGAAAGCAGTTCTACCTGTACAATGATTACAGTCATTTCTAAATTAGGTATTACCACTTGGGAAACAGGTCTAAGAATTTTTGGAGTTGTGCGCTGCCTGTATTAACTCAGTGCTTGCTCAGCAGTTGTCCAAAGGTCAACAGAGCCTTAGGAAATTACTGATGTTTTAAGAACAAAACTGAAAATGCCATGTTCACGGTCCACACAGTACACATCCTTCCTCTAAAGCAATTTATTAGATTGGAAAATAGTGCAAAGAAGGACAGTACAAGGGATTTTCAGCTATAGAGAAAAATTTCTGAATAAAGACTACTTAGGCATTTTTGCATAGAAAATAAAAGTGTTATGTGGGATATGACAGAGTTATATTGACATCACAGATGACAGTAAATGGAAAATATTTATTCATCATTTTCTGTGATATATGACTTAGAGGGCAATAAATACAAATGTAACATACATTAATTTTTTTTTTTTGCATTGCACATAACTAAATGTAGAACTCGCTGCCATGAAACTTTGCAGATTCGGAAAGCAAAAACAAGTTCAAAGGCAATTAGACAAATTAATGGAAGAAAAGTTTTTCAGGGACTGTTAGGTGCAAAAACCTTGACACAACTTAGGTTAGATGTCTAATTTGCAGATTCCTGGGTTTTCAGAATTCAAATCACTATATATCTGCTCTGTTCTTATGTCTTTTGATGCCGCAACTCCCAGAGGGGATATGATGTTAAGCAGGTGTATTAGTTGACCCAGAGTAGACGGGTATTATACCTACCAAAGGTGTTGCTTTGAGTGCTCCAGCCTGCATATCTGATAATAATAATTATAATATCATTATCATTGATATCACCAACGAGATCATATTATCTGATGATAATAATGATAAATCAAATATGTGTTTCTCATATTTTCTTTCTTTCCCCATAGATATGTTGCCTGGTTTCTGTCACTGCAAGACTGGCTATGCAGGAGAGAGCTGTGATAGATGTGCTTTGGGTTATACAGGGTATCCTGACTGCCTGCCCTGCAACTGCTCCCTGACAGGCAGCGTGAATGTGGACCCTTGTGTAGGGCTCTGCATCTGCAAGGTATGGATGTCATATTCTTCTAGGCCACAGGAGAAAACCAGTGATGCTGAAAGACTGCAGGCAGTAGACTTCTGGCCTTACGATGGTGTCCAACTGTTGCTGCAAACTATATATTAATATCACATTGAAATAAACTCTATTTAAAAACCCATGCAACCACTTCTTACAAAATATCTGAATATGGGAATTGCTTTTGAAAAGCTGGTGCCCTGAAAGTCACAATTTATTAAGTTGCTAAGAATATGCCTGAAGGTCACTTGACTGTACTGCAGGTTACTTTTCCTTTGTGGTATTTGTAGGCCTTTTTTTGCAGTAGAAATGTAAATGCAAAAATACCTACATTATGTTCTCAAGCACAAGAATGTATGAAAAATACTTTGCTATATCAACTCGTGCTGCATACACTTACACTTACAAGTTCTGGTGTGACAGCTGAATGGCACTGGAATCTATCCAGGATATTAACCTTATCCTTCACTTTATATAAATTCAAATGCTCTCTATTTAGAAATGAAATCTGTCCATATCAGAGTTCTAATTCCTTGGCTATCAAATCTAGATCAGATAAGGGATGCTTTTGCTATAGTGTGACTTGAAAGGGAGCTTTGAGGAAGGTGTCAGAAGCTTAAAACGAAGCTACCCACTGATGATGGTTATTATTAAGGCATTATTTGTGTAATACCGAACTGGCCTGTTGATATAATCAGACCAAAATAACAAAAACAGAATAGAGACACTGTTGCTATCCCAGAGTGTCCAGGCTTTTCATTTTTTTTCTCTTCCCTGGTCATCATTTGTCTCTTCTCTACTCCACTAATTCCTTTTTAAATGCTTATTGAGATAAAAGATAGCCTTTGCAGATAGCTGAGATACTGATGCATACACATTTACCTTTTTGAGCAATCTTCAAATTCAAATCAATGCCCATTATGGTCAAGGAGATGCTGAAATCATCAGATTACTTATGCTCCGTATGAAGAATTAAGTGGGATGTCTGGACAAGTTAATAACAGGTCTTAGGAAAAATGCTTCCCTTCTTTTAATCACATCTTTCAATTAAATATAATGAGTTTGGATATCTACTAGAGATAGTTTTCTTGTTAAGGAAATTGACTGCTGAAAAAAGTTCCTAGGCTGAAAAGCAAGATGCGACGAAGCGGGCATTAGATAGATTGTAATCTTTATCACATCAGCCAGAGCAAACCCAAGTACAGACAGGTGAGGGACAAGAATAAGTGACAGTTTTATCACTGATTATCAGAGAAAGTTTCTTGAAAGTATGTAATTAAACTCTCATTTTTGTGTAATTTAAAACCAAACAGAGCACAGTATTCACAAATAAATTAAACTGCAGAAGCTTTGCTTCATTGGCTGGAGGATAGGTTAGATCTCCTTTCCAACTGCAAACTTTACATATCTGTTATTCAGTGAATTTACTACCTGCTCAGAATGATACAAGTTTTACTCAGTGGGGCCATGCTTGTGACCGCAGAGTAAGATACTTTTATGCTGTTCATTTAAACAAATGCTTGTGCTTCGCAGCTCTATTTTCTCCTTCCTACCTCCTTCCTACTTTGCACACCTGAAGCTCCTTCAGCAAGGAACTTTTAGGGGCAGTGTATATAATTCCTATTTCTAGAATCCTGTACGTGAGCTTTGAGTGCTTGTATATTTCCAAAGAACAACTCACACTGTTTTTCATATAAAGCATTAGTAACTGGGTGATTTGAACAAGCCCATAAATATAATACATTGATGATTGACGTGCATTGATGCAAATCCTAAGATTGCTGTTGAAAATGTAAAAATTCCATCCTTAAAATGATGGATGTCAGAGTTAAAATTTATTGACTGCTGGCCTTGAGAATTATTGAAGAGATGTTTTGTTTGCTTAAAAGACAGCATGTGGTGATGTTGATTGACAGCATAGATACAGCTATGGAGGAACAGCAGCAGTATTTTGCTATATGTTATCATTGTATAGTAGTATTCACTGTATATATGTTACTTGCATTTTTCTTTTGTCTTATTTTCTTTACCTAAACTTTCTCCCAATGCCCCACATTATCCCTATTATCTGTTAATCCAAATGTGCTTTCCTTCTTTCCCATATTGCCACGCGCTTTACCTTATTTTCTCCATCTTTTCCCCCATCTGGGTCAACAGGCTGTCAAATGGCTTTTTGCTGAACTTATTTCAAGAGTTATACAGTTAAAGCAGTCCTAGACTACACGGTGTGGGCAGGCTTTCTATAACGTATTCATTCTCTGTTGATTTGGAGCCAACAACTTGGTTCTGTGTGCATACCGTAGAGTATTGTGTCCAGGATTAAAGAAACTGTATATAAAACACTTTGAGAGGGAAAGAATTTTCTGGCCTACCTTGGGAAAAATATATAGAATTACTAAGCCTGTGCCACGGACTGAACCTTTTGTAATGTGCTCCTTGTAGAAAAGGTAGCCTTAGTTTTGCCTATTGATTTATTTCATAAATTGATTCATTGCATAAGGGTAGCATGACTTCCTGCAAAATGTAAGAATTCTCTGAAAAATAAAATTACAAAAGAATCTTTCAAGTACATTTAGTGCCCAGACTGTGCAGGAAAAGAGTTTGCAGAACTGTTTGACACGTCATTGAGTCCCACACTTGAGTATAAAGCTGGGAGTCCTAGTGGTCTTAGGTTGTAGTCTGTGACAGCTGAAGTAATATTCCAATATGCATTTCCAGGAAAATGTTGAAGGAGAAAACTGTGATCGTTGCAAACCAGGTTTCTTCAACCTGCAGCAAAATAATCCCAAAGGCTGTGAAGAATGTTTGTGCTCCGGGAAAACGGATGTCTGCGTAGAATCCCACTTTGCCTATAAAAGTGTAAGAAAACCTGTACCATATGACAAAATAAACATATCTTTAATTTTGTGGGTTTATGTGTTGTCACTGTCCACTATCACCTATTATAAAATAACCCATTTTCTTTCATGCCACATAAGTCTTTGCATTTATCCAAAAGAAAATGTTTATGAGCTTTCTTCTTTTCATTGTTGGAAAGTTCTGAAGAAGTGCAACTGAACAGTGCAGCACTGCATAACAGTCTTGAATGAAGCCATGTGCATAAACACAGTCCTGGAATGTGCAGGTATAGCCAGTCCTGATTTAAATGCACCATGTCCAGAGAGCAGCCTGCTTTCCGGGTTGTTATTAAATATCCAGCCCTGAAATAATTAACCATTTTGAATCATTATACGTACCACACACTAGCTTGCATAAGAAAAAGCAATGCTTATGGAGACATTTGGGGTGAATTTGTTTTGTACTCTGCCTCCTTTTGGAAGGATATGATAGTGTGCCGAACCTACTTTGCTCGTTTGCAAAATCTTGCCATAGAAAAATGTCTTTAGCATGCAAATATACTCTAAACATTAAATTACCTCTCCAAGCTAAGACAGTGGTTCTATTGTAATGGATATTTGCTTCATATTCATGTTTGTAGATCTAGCCTGGGAAATGTGTTTCAGGTCTCCTAGTCTTTTTCTTTTGTATACTAGAAATCTGAAAGTAAAATACGCCTTTTTACATACCAATTTCTGGAAAATTTTCCTGCGTACAGCTGAGCTATTATATTGTTCTGCTTATGTCCAGGCTCTGGAAGCCTGTGCATGCTTGTATGAACACTGGTACTTCTATATTGATTCATTCCTGGTCATGCGATTTCAGGAATTCAAGTTCTGCTGTTTTCAGGTTTGCTTTGGATTTGCTATCTTTCTAAAAAAAAGAATAACTGAACCTGCAAATTTGAAGACTTTAGAATTACAAGCGATTCTAATCTGTGCTGTCTGCAATAATCAGAAAAAATATATACTTTTTTTCAGTTCATATTCTGTACATTCTGTGATTGATACTGCTTAGATAAAATTTGCATAATATTTTAAATTAAAGAATGAGAAGTTACGAGTTTTTAGATGATCAATGTCTTGAATGTCATTGTAATGGATATTTTCTTTTATCTTCATAGATAGAAGACATGAATGGCTGGTATCTGACAGACTTACCTGGTCTCATCAGAGTTACCCCCAAACAAAAGACTTTCGGTGGCCATCAGCAGCTTAGCATCAGCAATGTGGCTGCAAGGAAAATACTGCCGCAGACTTATTATTGGAGTGCACCCAGCTCTTACTTGGGCAACAAAGTAAGTGCAGATGGTACTTGCCTAGATGTTAATTTGATTTATTGAGAGAAAAGAAGTAAAATTTTGAAAGAAGAAGGGGCTAAGGGAAGATTAAGCTGGAAAGCTCTTTGACCAGCAAAATTGCAAGCAGAAAGGAATGAAGCATATGGAGAGTCTTTGTGAGGCGAAAAATTAAGCTGAAAAAATTAATTATGTTCTTTGACCTTGAGACCTCTTCAGGCTTCTCTTGTCAGGTGTTCGAAAAACCTATATAGTTTGCAGCATTGCTTCTTGAATGAATTGGTTGGCATGTGGTTCCACTTGTCCTTTTTTTTCCCATTTTGTCCTCAGCTTTGAAAACCAGTTCTCTTATCTTCTTTTCACAGACACAAATAGTATATCAGCTGCTGTGGAGCTGTGTTTCATAACTTTAATTTTTGGCAACAAACTTGTGTATAGGGAACTCTGCCCTCGAACTCAGAAAATGCTGTTGTGATCCATGTGTCAATGCTAATGCATATATATATCTGCAGGTGCATGTGTGCACATACACACATATTCATGCCTTGCAGATTAATACCAAATATTTATTTTCTAAAGTCTCTGAAAGATTTCTTAGGTGCTTTAGTGTTATGACTATCCAACAACTCACCATTTCTGCAATCATACATGATACATCCATGAAAAGGCTATTTTTGTCACAGAGATAGCATTGAGGACTGAGTGCATCTTAAACCTGAAGAAAGCTAAACAGCCTTTTCTCTGATTATAGTAAAATTTATCTGAAATACTAACACTAGTATGCTTGAACACATTTTCCATTGTAGTCTCTTCAGGCAAGTAAACTCTTATTTATTTATTTCCTTCCTGTTGGCTGAAAATCAACATGACAGAAGGTAAGTGAGTATGTGGAAATTAAATAGCATCATTCCAAAGAATTGAGCACTCTGTTCATGGCTATAACTTTTTAAAGGTAGTCAGACTTATTCAGCTGTGCAAAAGAAAGAATTTTTTTCTATAATCTTTCTATAATCTAGTGAACTTATCCTGTGATATCAACTGATACTTTTCCAGGCAGAACCTCATCCTATTTCTGTTCAGTAAGAAAAATAATGGTAAGAATGTGTACAAATTACTCGAACATTAAAGATATTTTTTCAGTGTAATTTAGAGGTCCTTTGTGGTTACTGTCAGATATCTTTGTATGAATGAAACAATTTGCCTTAATAACTGAACCATATAAATTTTTGATACTACAATAATACTGAAAGCACTCACAAATTACCACAGTACATCTCAACTGTCATGTTACATCACGTAAATTATAGTCGTAATGACATGCTTAGCCTGTGTGAGTTGTGCGATAGAAATGGAATATTGCGAGTTCTTATTTGTAAACCCAATAAAACATTTCCCTAAATAACTGAAACTGGATTAAACCACCCTTTCCTGAGAATGATTGCTAGCTGTGCAATCATTCAATATAATAATTGGTATCTGAGAGCAGGCAAGTTTTGTTACAAATTTTTGTCTTAGGAAATGTAGAGAATGATTTAGAAAATCTTGTAGCTATAGATGTACAGTTCTTTGTAACTCACAAACCTAGTGTCAGAGAAAACTGCCTTTCCTTTTTATTGTTAAAATTATTTTTCTTAAATAGTACTCCCCAAATTCAGTAACACAAGGTAGTAACCATCTTGCATTTTCCCATTTTTCAAATATAGCTCAAGAACCTAGTTTAAAATAGTTCTTTCAATATAAAGTTGTCCTGTTGTGTGTATGCCTCCACAATGCTGGTTGCCATATGTATACTATCTGCTTGTTTTATATCTGTCTTCAGATGCTTTTTCCAGATGAAAAATATGTTGCAAATAGGATACTCTTGAGTGTGCAGCCTTTGGCTTTTTCCTCTTTGTCTAAAAATGGATGACACTAGACTATGTGATTCTTGTCTTTCACTGTGCCTCTAAGGAGTCATTATAAATAACAATAGACTGTAGATAATGCGGGATTCTTGTTTGTATCAAAGTGGGACAAGAACACAAACAAATTAGATTAGCATCACCATCTCTTTTTGCTCTTCTAAATGTACACAGTACTAACAAAATGTCAGTCAAGTGGCATTTCACTGAGCTTAAATTTTGTTGTGCAGAAATGTTTTTTGAGGCTAGATATTTTACATGCCTTACTAAGTATTATGAGTTTCTAATTACAGAAAACTATTTTAATAAATGTAATTACATTTTATATATATTTGAAAAACATATTTTTAGCAGCTTCTTAAGTTATTTTGAACAACAAATCTATCACTTTATTTTAAAGTTATGTCCATGCTAAATTATTTTATCAGTTGTCTGTAAGGTCTTTAAGTTATATTCTTAGCAGTTTTATAAAAGCACTGAACAGCAAGTACTACATTACTTGTACATTGATAACAAACTCAGCAGGAGGATGTGAAGCACCTGCTTCTTCAAAATTAGTGTAGAATGGTCAGGTGACCTTTCTTCCAAGAAGCTTTGGAAGCCTTAGTAATGTATCTACTCTGCCTTATTTCCTTTGGCATCTCTGAAAAAAGCAGTTTGATCATTCTTGTGTTGAGAAGGAACAATTTACAATTACTCAATTAAAAATGTGACATGGGGCATATATAAAAAGTCATATTAGGCATATAACATATAATGTTGTGTCCTTTCATTATTCTGCAAGGAGACATCTATCTTTGATAAGAGGAGGTAGTGCTCTCTGCTCCTGCAAGTATTATCTTCTTTTCTTTGCTAAGGTCCAGTTTATCACTAAACATGAAGGTGGAGATTTATCCTGTCCTTTTCAGATGGTTTGGGTACTGTCATTAGTCAGCAGTCATGGGATAGTTCTACGTCTAGGCAGAGGATGAACTGCATTCCACATCTCCAAACATTACTGAATCTCAACACTCAGCAGCCATACAAAAATAGGATAATGCATTCTTTAGTTCCCCCAGCTGCGTTTTGAGCAGATATTAATGCTGCCATTACTCCAATTGCAAACAACTTGGTAGGAGCCCTAAGACAGATCTGCTGTAAAACCTTATCTGCTCAGTGACATTTTATTCACATTGAGCAGTTTCTCTCATCAGATGTAATTTTATGGGAGTAATCTGAAATAATTGTACAGCGTGATCCCATTCAGTGTGGGTAAAGTTAATATAGTTTGGTCTTTCTTGAAGTAAGAATATGTTTAGAATTAAAGCCAAAGATGCTTTCNTTAATGCTGCCATTACTCCAATTGCAAACAACTTGGTAGGAGCCCTAAGACAGATCTGCTGTAAAACCTTATCTGCTCAGTGACATTTTATTCACATTGAGCAGTTTCTCTCATCAGATGTAATTTTATGGGAGTAATCTGAAATAATTGTACAGCGTGATCCCATTCAGTGTGGGTAAAGTTAATATAGTTTGGTCTTTCTTGAAGTAAGAATATGTTTAGAATTAAAGCCAAAGATGCTTTCTCCGTTCAGCCTGGAGAAGAGAAGGCTGAGAGGGGATCTAATCAGTGTGTACAAGTATCTCAAGGGAGGCAGTGAGGAGGATGGGGCCGGCCTCTTTTCAGTGGTGGTCACCAACAGAACAAGAGGAAAAGGCCACAAACTGAAGCATCAAAAGTTCCACAGGAACTTAAGGAAAAATTTTTTGACAGTGAGGGTGACAGAGCACTGGAACAGGCTGCCCAGAGAGGTTGTGGACTCTCCTTCTCCAGACATCTCAGCATCCGCGTGAAGGTGACGCGGAACCACTGCACTAAGGACAGGCACCTCCTGCTCTTCCCCGACGCCGTCGGCATTGCCAGCTTCAAGTGAGCAGAGCGACCCGCGCCGTCCTGCGCGCGGCCTCGGCGCCCACCTGCCCGTGCTCCCAGGCTCCCCCGCGTGCACAGGCTGAGCCCGAGGCGCCTTTCTCGTGCCCACGGCTCAGCGCGGCCAGCGCAGGGCTCTGCCCCGGCCACGGCTCTCCTCTGCCCTGCGCGACGGCTGCAGCTGCCCGCGCCCCCAGGAGGGCGGCCCCGGGCCGCGCAGCAGCCGCCTCCAAGGCTCTCCCTGCTCTTCCTCCTGCCAGATGGGGCTCCTCGTTCATGCTCAAGCACCGCGTGCCCCTCAACCAGCTGTGGGTGGTGTGCAGCAAGGACGAGGCGGCGTGCCGGCCCCAGGGAGAGCAGCCACAGGAGGAGGTCTTCGGCCTCAAGTGCAACCAGAGCCTGCTCCTCATCTGGCCCAGCAAGCAGTGTGTGGTCACCTTTGGGTGAGT